>CM075822.1:2124793-2545113 GCA_037975025.1 Excoecaria agallocha | reverse complement strand
GGATTGGTCGAGTTTTAATTCTTTAAATAACTAGAAAATTAACAAACTAAAAATAAAAGATGGGGGGGATTTTGTAAACTAAAAATTAAATAAATAAAAAGCAAAATCAAAACAATAAAATAAAAAAATACAGAAAAAATAAATAAAGACAAAATCAATGGATGAAAAATTTCAGTTAAAGACATTCGTAGCACAGGATTCAATCAACCGATCATTGATGAAGAAATAATTCTTAAAACCAAACAATGGACCAGTTATAGTCGTCGGCATCGCGCTCCCGACCTAATCTTTCCGTATTAATGAATTAATCAAGTAAGACTGTAATTAATTCCTAATCAATAAACAACCCTTAACAAGCAAAAGAATTTAATCTATTGACAGCATTACGAATTAGAAAGACCCGACCTAAGCCAACCAATCTACAAGCGAGATCGATTTAGACCAAATCATGCATTTACTCAACATAACAGCCCTTATGAGAAAGCTTCACTGATTGCTACTTGTTATTGACTTCACTAAACAATTACGGATTTAGCAAATTCAATTAGCAATATATTACTTAATTAAATGCACAACGAGCTCAAATTGCACACCTAACAAATAATAATCGGGATATGGTTTCCCTAATCCACAGTAAATAACATGAACACTATATGAAATTAAGAATAAAAATTAAGCACAACAATCTCACAGTAAAAGAAATCCTGGCCTTGAATTAATCTTTAACTAAAATAAATATTTAGCCACTCATGGCTGTTACAAAACCACAAAAAGAGAATGAGAAGAAAAACTTTAGTTCAGAAAATCGCAGAGGGAACCCCCTTCTCTTCTTTCTTCCCTCCTTTTATTCTTAATAAAATTCCTAAAGAAGAAGAAGTCTACTCCTACCCAAATAAGAAAAATAAAATAAAATACTAAATAGAATCCAAACTTCCTAAAACTACTGCCTTTTTCTTCCTAAATTAAGGTCTTAATATTCCTAAATATCAGTTAGGGTAGAAGTGGTGGCTAGGTCAAATTCGCATAGGAGATATATTAAAATCGTAACTCCACTGTCAATTTCCCTTGGGCAACTTAGGCAAGGAAACTGGGCAAGGCTTGGCTTTCTGCCTTGGGCAACTGGATAATTCCCTTGGGCAAGGCCACTTCCAGAATTTTCAACTATCAGCTCTTTGCTCTAAATTCGCTCCAAAAATTCATTGCTTCTCCAGATCATCTCCAATTAGCCTAAAAAATATAACTTCTTCAAAATTTGCTCCTACAGTCATCAAAATAAATAAAACAATGAAAAGCACCTAAAACTGACTTAAAAGTACGCAAATTCAATCAAATAAATGCTCTTTTAGCAGCTTAACAAATTCCCCCACACTTATCCCATGCTTGTCCTCAAGCATCAGTCAAACAAAACAATCAGTCCCATCAGAAGCATTCTCATCCTCAACCAAATCCCATCTCAAAAGCTCCAACCATATCAAAATGCAAGGCAAATCAGATAATGACATTCAAAATAATTTCCTACTAGTTCATATCATAACATAGGTTCCTCAACAATCTTTTTAAATCGAAAACAACAAGACTCAAAATATTTTAAGCATGCAAGAATTTTAAGGTCTTAGTTTAGAATTAAATCAATACACATAGATGGATTGCCAAACCAGAAGTGTCACACCCTTCTATGAACAGTCTTTTCCGATGATTACTTAACTGTAACAGTGAAATTTTTTTTTTATTTTATTGCTAACTTATAATCACAACCTAATACTGAATCCAATTTCATACCATTATTATTTTTTTCGAAATTCCGGCAGCATAACGACTAGTACTTTCTAGCCTCCTGAAAAATCCAAACAAATACAGCCTCTCAGAGGCAACACAATTCATATAAACAATAATCATATAACAATAGAACAATCCATTCAATCCATACTCATCATTTACAATTCACATCTGACAATTCTCATATGAACAGTCTTTAACATATTAAACACTTATCTCAATTACATATCATTTCTATACTATCACTAACTAAGTATATACATGCCACACTTACAACAACAAAGATACAATAACTTCATCTTCTTGCTCTGATTCTTCATGTAATAAGCTTCACTGTACTATGCTCCCAGAACACCTTGTAACCTGCACGCAGTAAACACTACGTGGTGAGCACTAGATATGCTCAGTGGTGACTATAAATCCAAGAATTTCTCAATTAAGCATAATTTCGTCTTTTAAGACAATACTTTTCTTATTTCATTTAACTTGACTTAACATTAGTTCTTTAAGTTCATTCACTTGATATTATCATTTATTTATACAATTTTCTTTACTTTAACTCTAACTTTAACTTTAATTCTTATGATTCTTACCTGGCTTAACTTGTACTTTTACAGTTTCTTAATTACATTAGCTTTTACTCTTACTGTTTCTCCTTACTTTAACGTTTACTTTTACGGTATCTTTTTGCTTTACTTTTACTTTCACGTTGATTTCCTTGTCTTTTCATTTAACAAGTTATATTGGTACTAATGTCTTTACTTATGGATCTTATTTCATTCTTTTTACATTAATCGCATTCAACTACTTTTAAAATGTATATTTTACATATAAATCTTCATATTATTCTTTTTACACTTACTCATGTTCAAAATACTTGTAAACTATTCATTTTACCTTGTTTTGACCTTTTAGCGTAAAATTACGCTTTTGGTCCTTTTGTCTAAAAAGGTCATTTTCAGAATCTTTAAGTTACTAAATTACTATTTTACCCTTGTTATACGTTTCCTTATTCAAATTGCTCTTTTTATCTTAATTTTGGTAAAATTACAATTTTACCCCTAAACTTCTAATTCTTTTCTCTTAGGTCCTGTTTCACATTTAATCTTGACTTATAACTTCCTATTCATTCTTTTAACTTTGTTTTCATGTAAAGATGCATTTTAAATCACTTTCTTTATGATTATGCAATTACTGATCATTTATGGTTTAATTCTTATAAAACATTTTCTTTTTCTTTTAAAACAGTTCTTTCCTTTTAAAAGAAGTCTTTTGCGTTTATGACTTTTCATATTCCTGTCATTTAAACAATATTGATTTATTCATTTCCAGTACGCCCCCAGTACAGTACAGATCCAGCAGAAAACCTTTAGACCGGATATGCGGGACGTGGACCCCACAGGGCCACAATAAAATGAGAAATAACCTCTAAAAGTCATCTCTCACAACATATGAACATATGACAGTACGTATGATATATATATACTATGGAGATCAACGATCCGTCCATAGTAAAGCAAGTCGCCATGACTTGCACCGCGGTACAGTAATCCCTATGGCTAGCCAATTATATCCTGAACTAAGTTTTCCTGCCAGACATTTGCTAAGGGCATGAAACATTACATTAAGCTGTTAAACGTTTTCTTTTTACACTTTTAATTTCTGTACGACATCATTTAAATTCTTTTCAAGTAATGTATGCACTTTTGCGACACATTACAAACATTCACATCTTTTTAGTACTTTTTAACCTTTCAGAACGTTTTATTTCCTTTCTTATGAATTCTTACATTTTTGGGTCAATTATACTCTTTTCAGTGCTTTTGATCATTTAAAGATTTTCTCTTTATTGCATCACTTCCTTTTCATATTATGCTTTTTAAGTCACTTTTTAGCCCTTTTATACACTTATGAAGTATAAACATTTATAATTCACATTTCTTTCATTCTTTTTATGTAATTGCATTCATTTTACTTTTATCCGAAATCTGGGTCATTCGGGTACGCCATTAATACTGATCCATTTTACAATAATCTAGTCTTTTAATACTTTTGTATTGACTAATTTATTTTGATAAATTAGTCGCATTTGTACTTTAACTTTTCAATCTTTTCATACGTTTTCTAAATTATAGCATTACAGTGCAGAATTTCTTACTGTGTTGACTATTGTAACTTATTTGCAATAATTCAGTAATTAACCTTTTTATGACTAATTTATGTGATAAATTAGTCAAACCTTTAATTTATAACTTTTTAACTTTTATTCGGAATTTGTAATATTTATACGGGTTGTGAATTATTTAGTAATACTTCACTCATTTATTTGAATTTAAGAACATTTTAGTAACATTTTATCATTACATATACTATACTTTTTACTTTCTTAGTCCGTCATTTGACCTTTTATCTTCCTTCATTTTATTGTAAGCAACGTAAATTAATTTATCTTAATCTACTATTTTGGGCTTATTTATTGAATTATTTGTCAATAATTCAATAATTATTTCAGAATTATTCTTATTATTATTCATTTAAATCTCATGAATTTAACATATTATTTATTTGACTTTTATTAGCCCTTTTTCACTTATTACATTAATTAATTATATTAATTAATCATGTATGTCTTATGAATTATTTAACAATAATTCATTATTTTCTTATAACATACATTCCAATTTTGGACTTATAATTCTCTAATAAATTTCCATATTTTTCCTAAAAATTATGGATATTTCCAATTTTATACTTCTTATCAATTTAAGGCATAATTAATAAAATTCCTTAATTTTATTAATTATTAACATACAATACATATTTCACAAATATTCAAATAATACCAATAATTTTCTTAACTTAGATTACATGTCAAATTTAAGCTTAATTAACATATAATTAAACAATTACACATTAACTCAAATAATTCATATTAAATTCAATATTTTTCTCTAATTACAATTAAAGGCAAAATTTAGGAAAATTGAAGGATTTTATAGTCACATACCCGTCGGTGTCGAAAATTCCATTTTTCTGGTCACCGGAGTCTCGCCGGAGCCTCGCCGGCGCGTGGCCGGAGCCTCACCGGAAACTGCACCGACACTCCTCACTTGTAGCCGGCATCACGAGAAGTTCATTGGTGGCCTTCACGCGCCCCAATGCAGCTTCGTTTGGCCGGAAAAGCCACGGGAACCGCCGGAAACCACCGTTTCCGATCTACTCAACGCCGGCGAGTGAAGACGATCAGCTGCCACCGATCGATGCGTCTCGCCGAGAGGAGTCGCCCGGTGGTCACCGTGTCGCCGTCAGCCGCCTGTAGTCGCCGAAAAAAGGAGAAAAACGTCCCGACCGACGGAGAGAAAACCACCTCTTTCACGCCGATTCCACGGTCACCGGAGGGAAAGAAGAGAACGGGGAGGGGGTGGCAGCCGCACCGGTCGCCGGCGCAAGGCCGCTGGCCGGCAGCGGCGCCTCCACCTTCCTCTTTCTCCTTCCGCTCCTCCCATTCCCGATTCTGCCTCTCCCTCTTTTTTTTTTCTTTCTTTTTTTTTATTACCCTTTTGCCCCAAATCCCATATATATATATATAGGCAAATGGCCCAAACCGGTTTTCTCCCTTCCAGACATCAATTCACTCCGAAAATAGTACCATTAGCTTTATTTCATCAAAAATAGCTTGTACATAAATTTTCGGCTCAATCAGAGTCCGTGTCTGGTCCGATTCAAACCGATCGGTCCGATTCAAAAACTGTCAAAATCACCGAAACACTTATTTATTTTTACCAAAATATTCTTCATGACATTTCATGAATAACTGTAAAATTTAACAATTTTTGAAGTCCATTTACTATTTTTAAAATAAGGTCAAAGTTCGGTCAAACCAAAACCGACCCGGTACCTTTTTCATATTTTTAACTTTTCGAGGCCCAAATAACCTTAATTTCACTTCAAATTTCAACCCCGAGGTCACCGTGACCAATACTTCCCAAAGGTCAAATAAAATATTTTCGGATTTCGGGTGTCCTTTCGGGCCCGAAAAACCCTATTCACTGCCGGAAAGTACTATTCACGGCTAACCCGGTGTTGAGGCCATTACAAGAAGAGACAACACACACACAATTTTTAACAAGCAAGGGAATCAAACTACCAAAACTTTTATTTTTGGCATCATTTTTATTTTTGATGCTTTTATTTTATTTTATTTTTTCTTTTTTTTCATGGGGAAGACTAGGATTGCTTACAAGGAATGTAGAGGTCCTTTTTACGCGAGGGCACCCGGTTCTGACCCGCATACACCCGGTTACTCAGACAACACAAATTCAAGTGGCTACTAGCTTTACTCATATCCAAAATTTTAATGGATAGCGAAGTAAAATTTTATTTGCTAATCTCCCATTTTTTTTTCTCTTTTTTTTAATTAATTTTTTTTTTCAAATTTTGGCAACTAGATTCCCAAACCATAAGCACACAAAGATTTATTTAATGTCTCAATTGGTTTTAACAATCACCTAATGTGCAAAGATTCCAAATTAAGTTTCATGCAAAAATTTATTTCACTTATTAAATTCAAGTCTTGAATTTTCTAATTCAAAAGAATGTTGAGGATACCATGAAATGTATGCAAAAGAGTAAATTATCAAGAAATCAACTCATTTCTGCCTAACATCTAATAGGTTAAAAATAAATGGTCAAGGAATTAATTTAAGATAGAAATTTTCTTCTGAAAAAGAGAGTGAAGTTCAACAAAATGCTGAGGATAAATGATCAAAAAGTAAATTTTTAAATAATAAAAAACATGGGACAAGCGTTATGCCAACATCACTTAAACCAAAAAAAACTTTACCAAAAATTCATTTATTAACCAAATTTAGCTTAACAAAATAAGCTCATAAAAAATGGATTTAAAATATTATCAACAAAATATAGCAGCAAATTTGGTCAACAAAAAACAAAAGGAAAATTTTCAGAATACGCTTTCTAATATCAGCACAAAATCAACATAGACAATCCAAAAATTTCAGTACAGCACCACAAAAATCAACACAGCACTTCTATTTCACATCCCTCCCCCACACTTTCTCCTCACATTGTCCTCAATATGGAACAACAAACCAATCGTGGGGCAAAGGACATCAAAATATATAAGCAAAAAGAAAGAAAGAGTAATGTCCTGTTATAGAGATATGGTGCAAGGCTGTCAGCGATAGCAAAAATAGAGTGGTAGCATCCATCTTATCAATTCTTGAGTCTAGCCATTTTTTTCTGTAACTTCACGTAGACTTATGGAACAAAGAAATCAAAGCATGAGTATACCCAATGAAAAACTAATAAATTAAAACAAATGACAAAGTAACTAACTAAATAAAGAAGAAAAGATGCAGAGAAAAAAAAATTTAACTACTTTTTTTTAAATGTAAATACACACCTTAAAATCTAAGCTAAGTACAATTGGAAACTAAATAAAATAAAGTGAATAAGAACAAATTAACAAAAGAAAAATAAAAGATAAACAAATAAATTAAATAAAGACAAAAAAAATCACAGTGGAAAGTGACGAGAATTGAAACTTGGGCCAAAAGGTCATGCTTTACAATTTAAAGAAAATGAATTCAATAAGATAAAATTTTGAAAGCATCATTTATAATCACTTAGTCCAACAAAATCACCTTTTTATTTTCTTTTTTTTTTTGCATATGATCTAATCTAGAGCAAAATTTAAAATTAACAAAGAAGAAAAAAAATCAAACAAACAAGAAAAAGGAAAATGAAACAGAAAAGATGAAAAGAAAAATTAAAAGAAAGAAAAAAAATCAAAATAAAAGGGTACTCTGCTTCAATTTGCTTGACTATGATTGACAGCATGAAGGACTTGACGATGGAGCCTGATCGCTGATCGGCGGTGACAGAGAAGGCGGATTTTGCCGATGTGGTGATTGCTGGAGGGGCTGTTGCTTGGGGTCTGCAATTAAAAAGATATGATGAGGCTTTTGATTTGGGGAAGAAAGACCTACAGTGAAAGTGAAATAAATTAACTAAGGTGAAAAAGAAATAATAATAGTGGGGTTAAAAAAATGAAATGGGTTAAAAATAAAAATTAAAAACCCATTGAATTGAAAAGCCCATCAAATTAGAAGTAAGACCCAAACGATTTTAAACCCACTAAAATATTTTAAACCCACTAAAATAATTAATGGGTTTTCACCATTAAAGAACAAATAAAGCTTTGAAAAAGTTACAGCAAATCCAATCTTCAACTCCCAGTAAGTGTCAAAATTAAATTCACGTGCCCACATCTTTTCTTTTTTTCTTTTTTTCTTTTTTTAAAGAATGAACTTTAAATAATGAGCTTCCCCCATTAATTGCAATTGAAGCTTTGAAAAAAATTTTCAGCAAACCCATCATTCAAAAGAAATGCCCAGAAAATTTTAAACCTTCACGATTTTTTTTTAAGCAAAAATAATTGAAACTTTATTTATTTATTTATTTATTTATTTATTTGTTATCTTTCCACCATAAAACCAACTAGCTACTCACTTCACCTGTAAAAAATGAAAATAAAAAATAGTTAAAGACTTATTAAATTAGGCAAAAGGCAGTAAAAAAAATAAAAATAAAATACTAAAATTTAAATCTAAACAGTAACACTGCAGCCTTAGGTAAAGCTGAACATTGGGTTGCCTCCCAGTAGCGCCTCTCTTTAACGTCTTTGGCCAGACGTTTATAGAATTTTACACCTTTCAACCTGGTCTAGAATCCCATTTTAGTGTTCTTCCATTTATCACTTCCTGCAAATTAGTGTCATTCACCAAATTCTTCTCAATTTTGTTAGGCTTTTTGAAAGTGGAGTCCAAATAATATGAAAATTTTAAATTGTTAGAATTATCACACAATATAAATGATTCATTAATTAAATGTTCACTAACATCCACTTTAAAAATATTAGACACATCACTCGAATTTTTCTTAGTATCATAAACATAAATTTTAATGATTTCTTCATCAAACTCCATAGTGAGTGTACTCTCATACACATCAATTTTTGCCTTGGCTGTGTTGAGAAATGGCCTTCCTAACAAAATATCTGAAGAATTTGAGGATTTATCATTATCCATGGCAAGCACATAAAAATCAGCAGGAAAGACTAACCCATCAACTTGCACCAAAATATTCTCCAATACCCCTTCAGGATAAACAATAGATTTATTAGCAAGCTGAAGTGCTACATTTGTCTCTTTTAATGGACCAACATGTAAAGATGAACAAATAGACAATGACATAATATTTATTGAAGCTTCTCAATCACACATAACTCTTTTTATCATAACATTGCCTATAGCGCAGGGGATAGCAAACATACCTTGGTCCTTATATTTTTGAGGTATTTTTCTTTGAATAACAGCAGAAACATTTTCATTGACAGTAAGTTTTTCATAACCAACCTCAACCTTGTGAAAAGTTTTAAAGATGTCTTTTTCCTCTTTTTTCTTCTTTGATTTAGCTAACCTTTCAGGAAATGGAGGCTGTACAACTAAAACAGGGGGCTGTTCTGAATGTTTACCTGTGGGCTGTTCTGTTTGCTCGATTTCTGCCTCCTTTTCTACTTCTTTTTCTTTCTTCTGATTATTCCCCTTAGGCAAGGGCTGTTCCAGCTCTTTTCCACTTCTTAGAACAATTGCACTTGCATTTTGCCTCGGGTTTTCAATGGTTTGTGAAGGCAAACGTCCTTGGGACTCTACTCTACTCAAAGATATTGCTATTTGGCTCATCTATTTTTCCAAGTTCTGAAACCTAGAATCTGTCTTCTCTACATGCTGCTGCAAAACTTTGGCATTAGTTGTTAAAGAATGAACAACATCCTCAAGAGACATACCTTGCTTAGAAGCTGATTGAGAAGGATGTGGTGGTGCTCTTGGGTGGAATTGTTGCTGTAAATTTTGCTGCCTTTCTCCATAACTAAAGTTTGACTGACCCATCCACCATGAATTGTCATTATTTGCATAAGGGTCATAACTCTATTGTGATGGACCTACAAATCTTTCATGTTCATAAGAACTCCCTTGGTAATAAGCTCCACACTGTTGATTATTTTCTGCAGCCAAGTTCCGAACCAAGTACGTCAGATGTGAAATTGTTGACTCAAGAGAACATAAAAATTCAGCCATTTAAAACAATTAAAACTAACAGATACCAATCCCCGGCAACGGCGCCAAAATTTGGTGGGTGTCGAAACCAACAAAAATAAAATTCCTACTTAAAACTAACTTGTAATTAGTGATGAGCAGGGTCGAATCCACAGGGATTGGTCGAGCTTTAATTCTTTAAATAACTAGAAAATTAACAAACTAAAAATAAAAGATGGGGGGGATTTTGTAAACTAAAAATTAAATAAATAAAAAGCAAAATCAAAACAATAAAATAAAAAATACAGAAAAAATAAATAAAGACAAAATCAATGGATGAAAAATTTCAGTTAAAGACATTCGTAGCACAGGATTCAATCAACCGATCATTGATGAAGAAATAATTCTTAAAACCAAACAATGGACCAGTTATAGTCGTCGGCATCGCGCTCCCGACCTAATCTTTCCGTATTAATGAATTAATCAAGTAAGACTGTAATTAATTCCTAATCAATAAACAACCCTTAACAAGCGAAAGAATTTAATCTATTGACAGCATTACGAATTAGAAAGACCCGACCTAAGCCAACCAATCTACAAGCGAGATCGATTTAGACCAAATCATGCATTTACTCAACATAACAGCCCTTATGAGAAAGCTTCACTGATTGCTACTTGTTATTGACTTCACTAAACAATTACGGATTTAGCAAATTCAATTAGCAATATATTACTTAATTAAATGCACAACGAGCTCAAATTGCACACCTAACAAATAATAATCGGGATATGGTTTCCCTAATCCACAGTAAATAACATGAACACTATATGAAATTAAGAATAAAAATTAAGCACAACAATCTCACAGTAAAAGAAATCCTGGCCTTGAATTAATCTTTAACTAAAATAAATATTTAGCCACTCATGGCTGTTACAAAACCACAAAAAGAGAATGAGAAGAAAAACTTTAGTTCAGAAAATCGCAGAGGGAACCCCCTTCTCTTCTTTCTTCCCTCCTTTTATTCTTAATAAAATTCCTAAAGAAGAAGAAGTCTACTCCTACCCAAATAAGAAAAATAAAATAAAATACTAAATAGAATCCAAACTTCCTAAAACTACTGCCTTTTTCTTCCTAAATTAAGGTCTTAATATTCCTAAATATCAGTTAGGGTAGAAGTGGCGGCTAGGTCAAATTCGCATAGGAGATATATTAAAATCATAACTCCACTGTCAATTTCCCTTGGGCAAGTCCCTTGGGCAACTTAGGCAAGGAAACTGGGCAAGGCTTGGCTTTCTGCTTTGGACAACTGGATAATTCCCTTGGGCAAGGCCACTTCCAGAATTTTCAACTATCAGCTCTTTGCTCTAAATTCGCTCCAAAAATTCATTGCTTCTCCAGATCATCTCCAATTAGCCTCAAAAATATAACTTCTTCAAAATTTGCTCCTATAGTCATCAAAATAAATAAAACAATGAAAAGCACCTAAAACTGACTTAAAAGTACGCAAAATAATAAGCAAAATTCAATCAAATAAATGCTCTTTTAGCAGCTTAACAAAACCTATAGTGGGAACACCGATCCCCGAGCTCACATCGACCAGTTCCAACACACTATGTTGGTGCTCACAGCGGATGACTTCGCCTTATGCAAAATCTTTCCCCAAACCTTAGCAGATTCAGCCCAGATCTGGTTTCGAAATTTGCCATCATATTTCATTGAGAGCTTCGGACAGTTCAACGACATGTTCATCGCAAAGTTTGTGGCTGCCATTCGCCCGAACAAGGTATCTGCCGACCTAAACCCGGTGCAACAAGAGAGGGGCGAAACACTACGAGCGTATGTGGAGAAGTTCAACGATGTGGCCATGGACATACAAAACTTGAATCTGGAGGTTGCCATTAATGCCCTAATCCGAAACACGAGGTGTCAGGATTTTAGCAATTCTCTAAGCAAGAAACCACCGAACGACTTCACCAAGCTTATGTCACGAGCACACAAGTACATCCGGATGGATGAGGCCCGGCATCTCCACTATGCCTCCCATAAAGCATGGACCTTGGAGAAGGACGGAGGGGAAAGCGCAAGAGTAGCTTGGGAAGGGGGACATTCCAGCAAATTCGACCCTAAAAAATACCGAGGAGGCAACAGGAACAACAGGTCATATGCAATCACCACTCCCCGATCTAACAACCGAAAAGATGAGCGGTTCATGCCCCTAACTGCCTACCGAGAACAGATTCTGGATTGGCTAAAATAAAACGGACAAGTCAACTGGCCGAGACCCATGAGGGAAGATCCGAACAGGGATCAGGGCCTTTATTGTGCTTTTCATAGAGATAAGGGCCATGAGACCGAGGAGTGCAGGCAACTCAAGCGGGAGATAGAGCACCTAGTTCGGAAAGATACATTAGCTCGGTTCACTAAGCAAAATGATAGAGGGAAAAGACAGAGGTCGCCTTCCCCTCAACCGAGCAAAAATAGAACTAATGGTGGCAGACGGACACCCGCGGGAGTCATACATGTAATTGCTGGGGGGGAGCAACGGGATCATTCACGCAAGAGGAAAGCTAAAGAGGTCATATCTGTCTGTTGGGGAATGAGCTCAGTCTCAAGGTCGATTCAGTTTACACCTGCTGATGGGTCACATGTTCGGCACCCACACACAGACGCTCTAGTCGTCGAGGTAGTCATTCAAGACTTTTTGGTCCAGCGGATACTAGTCGACACAGGAAGTGCTGTAAACCTCATAACAACACAAGCATATAGAGCATTGGGAATGATAGGCCATAGGCTCGAGGAAGTCAGCGTTCCTCTCATTGGTTTATCCGAAAAGCCTGTCCGAGTAGAGGGCCTGGCCAATCTACCTGTTCAGCTCGGAGATGACTCGGTGATTTGTGCTTGCAGAGCAGATTTCATGGTTGTCGATATTCCACTTTCTTACAACATGATATTTAGCCGACCTCTCCTATCCGAGGTGGATGCCTGTGAATCCATAAAAAACCTTGTGCTTAAGATCCCCACAGACGATGGGGTGGCCGTTTTGAGAGGGAATCAAAAAACTGCTCGGGAAACGTATTTAACAATGCTCAGAGAGGCCAATCAGGGCCTACCCTTAGACACAACGGATGTACCTGATAAGGAAGAAAGAAGAGCAAAGCCAGCAGAGGTGTTACAGGTGGTCGAACTTGAGCCAGGTAAGAAGGTTCAGATATCAGCTGGAAAAACCGGGGCGGAGAAAGAGGCTCTACTCTCAACACTCCAGGAGTTCGTCGATGTTTTCGCCTGGCAGATCTCAGACATCTAAGGGGTTAGGAAAGACTTAATAGTTTATTCACTGAATGTTCGGCCAGATTGCAAGTCGGTAAAATAAAAGAAGAGGAATCATGCCCCAGAGAGACTATTGGCCATCGAGCAAGAGATCGCAACTTTGCTGGAAAGCGATTTTATCAGGGAGATATTCTATCCGGACTGGTTGGCTAATGTCGTTCTTGTCCGAAAAAGCAACAGCAGATGGAGAATGTGTGTCGATTTCACCGATCTGAACAAAACATGCCCAAAAGACTGCTATCCTCTGTCGAACATCGAAACACTGGTGGACTCAACGGCAGGATTCGAAGAGTACACCTTCCTCGATGCCTCGGCAGGCTACCACCAGATCCCGATGGCCCCCTAGGATGAAGAGAAAATGGCGTTCATCACTCACAGAGGCACATACTGTTATCGGGTTATGCCCTTTGGATTGAAGAACGCCGGGGCCACCTACCAAAGGCTGATGAATAAGTTATTTGCCAAGCAGTTAGGGAGAAATATGGAGATCTATATAGATGACATGATCGTCAAGAGTCGAGCTTCAGCTGACATGTGCACCGACCTAAAAGAGACATTTCATAGACTCCGAGAATCAGGCTTGAAGCTCAACCCCGAGAAGTGTGCCTTCGGGGTCCAGTCTGGGAAATTCCTTGGCTTTATGATATCGAAGCGGGGGATCGAAGAAAACCCGGAGAAGGTCAAAGCGATTATGTCCATGGACCCGCCTAGAATAGTTCGGGAAGTACAAAGACTGAATGGAAGGATCACAGCTTTGGACAGATTCATCTCATGCTCGGCTAAACGATGTTTGCCTTTCTACCGAGCAATCAGGAACCTCAAGAACTTTGCCTGGACAGAAGAATGCCAGCAAGCATTCCAGGCCTTGAAGCAGTTCCTTTCAACCCCACCACTACTCAGCAGGCCACTAGCTGGCGAAGTTTTATACCTCTACTTGTCTGTCTCAACCGGTGCAGTAGGTTCGGTACTTGTCCGAGAAGAGGATGGCCAACAGTTTCCCATTTACTACACGAGCAAAGTACTTCGGGGGGCCGAACTAAATTACCCCATCTTAGAGCAACTGGCCCTGGCACTCATTACAACAACTATCAAGCTCCGTCCGTACTTTCAGGCTCGTATAATATTTTGGTACGCACAAACACAAACCTGTTGAAGGTGTTATATACGGCCAGAATGGTCGGGGCAGACTGACAGAATGGACCGTCCGTCTAGGAGAATTTGATGTTCGGTATGAACCACGGACATCCATGAAAGCACAAGTGCTGGCAGACTTCGTGGCTGAGCTACATGAACCAGTTTTTGAACCAGAGAAAGTATCGTGGAAGTTGTATGTTGATGGGGCCTCGAGTTTGGAAGGAGCAGGGATCGAAGTAATTTTAAGGAGTCCATTAATAATCCAGATCCAAGCCATGGCGCGCCTGACCTTTTCGGCCCTCCAACAATGTAGCAGAATATGAAGCCCTATTGTTACGGGCTGCAGTTGGCAGTAGAAGGAAAGCCGGATAACTTGAAGATATTCTCAGATTCCCAACTGGGTGGTCAGTCAGTTGAAAGGAAATTTCGAAGCCAAAGATCGTTCAATAATTCGCTATAGAGAGCTGACCCTCGGCTTTGTTAGCCAAGCTCGAAGAAAGAGGGGGAGCATGGTCCATGACTCAGATACCCCGGACGAAGAATGCGGAGGCAGATACTCTGGCAAAGAAAGCTAGTCTCAACAGCCCGGTTGACGAGGCAGACTTCATTTCCATCACCATCTCACGCCCCACCTATGAGACCTATCAGGTTCAAGTCCAAGAGCCGATGGAAAGTTGGCGCTTACCTATCTATCAATACTTGATGTCGGGAACTCTGCCGGAAGAACGAATCCAAGCACGAAAACTAGTTCGAAAATCGAGCTTATATGCTATGATGGATGACAAGCTGTACAGAAGATCTTTCTCCAATCCGTGGTCCTTATGTGTAAGCAGTGAAGAAGGGGATTACATCCTCAGAGAAATTCAATGAAGGCATCTGCGGAGCCCACGAAGGTGCACAAGCAATAGCCAGAAAATCCCTCTTATAGGGGTATTATTGGCCGACCATGGAGGCTGATGCGGAAGACTCTGGTGCAAAGATGCGACAAGTGCCAAAGGTTTGCAAAGAATCCACACCAGAGCCCCAGCAAAGCAGAAGCCAATCCACAGCTCGTGGCTTTTCGCCCAGTGGGGGATTGACATACCTGGGCCCTTTCCCCCCCGAGCAAAAGGATAACAGCGGTTCTTGGTGGTAGCAGTGGACCACTTCACCAAGTGGGTGAAAGCTTAGCCACTTTCAACCATTACACCGGCGAACATCCTCAAGTTCCTGAATAAAAATATTATAACAAGGTTTGGTATCCCGCACTCAATTATGTCTGACAATGGAAAACAGTTTGATTGTCAGGCTTTCAAGAACTTCTGCTCAAAGCTGAAGATCCAGTTGAATTTCACCTCAGTTTACCATTCGTAATCCAACGAAATGACGAAGTGACAAACAAAACTATCTTATCCGGACTCAAGAAGCAGCTTGAAGATGCCAAAGGCTTGTGGACCCGAAGAGCTTAACAATGTGTTGTGGGGCCTACCAGATGTCACCTAGGTCGAGCAACAGGGTTAACACCCTTCGCGCTCACATACGGTACTGAAGCAGTCATTCCCTGTGAGATAGGGGTGCGAGGTATCCGAGCACCTTTTCCCAACGCAGAGAACAGTGTCGGTCCATTGTATAATTTAGATCGGCTCGAAGAAAGGAGGGAGTGTGCCTAAATACGTTCCTCGCCATACAAGCAGCGCATGGCGGCTTATCACGACCGCCAGGATCAGGCCGAGGTCCTTTCGAGTCGGGCAAATGGTACTGAATAAGGTGGTGTCTGCTCAAACATCGACAGGGGTAGGCAAGCTGGATCCCAACTGGGAAGGGCCCTACATCGTCCGAGAAGTAAGACAAAACGGAGCATACAGGCTAGAAGACGTCTCGGGCAAACGACTCCCGCACCCCTGGAACGGGTTCAACCTCAAACCATATTATCAGTAGCTCGGCACTCATCGCCACATATCTTGTACTGATTCTCATTTTATCATCTTTAATTTTTGTTCGTCATTTTAATTGTTTCTTTATTTCTATCGCAAGTGGCTGCCCAGATATTCTGGCCTCAATGCAAGTCCGGCAGATGTTTCTGCCTGCCGGACATAAGTTTAATGAACAGCATATTCAGCGCAAAATACTTGGCATATTCAATGCAAGCTCGGCACCTTCTCCAGAATCATCCCATCGGTAAAGTAAGTTCGGCACCTAGCGCCGCTAAACTTCCTAATTGAAAGGCTAAATACGCTTGCGGTTAATAAGCTCGACATTTTCGCCAAAACCGCCCTATCGATAAATTAAGTTCGGCACCATACGCTGTAAAACTTAATAACTTATAAGGCTACCCATGCCTATGGACAATGGGCTCGGCACCTTCGCCAAAATTGCCCTACTGCTAAAGTAAGTCCGGCGCTATACGCCACAAAACTTGCTAAATTACAAGGCTAACTACGCCTGTGGCTAAAGGGCACGACATCTTCGCCAAGATCACCCTATCACTAAAATAAGTTCGGCATCACACGCCGCAAAACTTAACTTGCAAACCCAACTACACTTAAGGAAAGGCTCGGCCTCATCGCCAAAACCACCTGAATCTCTAATAATATTCTGCAATCTCTCTAAGTTAGCTGACCACACCGATCTAAGGTGACCTCCAGCTCGACGTCCCAAATCCCTTACACCTAAATCTCGAATAAAAGGTACGCGTCGCAACGCACTCATTATTTGAATACCTCTTTTGCCGAGCAGTTTCTTAATTTAATTAGTTAAGCTCGGTTTGGGGCGATCTTAGGCTATACCTAAAAAATCGGGACAGCTCACCTCACCACAAGCGAATGCTTTGCAGGTATTAGAAATATTAGGAAAGCAAACATGAATCGTAAATTGAAACAAAATAGGAAAAGAAGGTGTTTGGATTTTCATTAAAGGGAAAAGCTGTTACATTGAGTCAGTCCTCATCTGGATACACATCATCCAGAAAGGACAGATCAAGTTCGGGGTACTTCCCCTTTACAACAGAAGAAATTTTGGTGCTAAACGCCATACACTTCTCAGCTAGGACCTCGGGGACTTTTTTCTCCCGAGCTTCCTCCCTCTTCGCCCACTCAGCCTCCTTTTCCTTATAGCGATCGATCTCAGCTAGTAGAGCGGAGATGGACTCTTTCTTCCGGGCCAAAGCGGCCTCCAGCTCGGTCACCTTCGTTGCAGCCTCCTCAGCCTGCTCTTGGGCTTTGCGAGCTTTCCCCTCGACTTCGCCCATCCTTGATCGTATAGCGCCGACGTTGGAGTCAGCTCGTCGACGCTTCGCGATGAGATCATTCATCTTCGCTATAGTCGCGCTGATCAGTTGGGATCCCTACAAAACACAAAATGTATAAGGGTATTTTCAAGAAACGAACATTAAAAATGAATCCGAACCACTCACCTCGAGCTGATGCCTCTTCAACCGCTAAGCCAAACGTTCGACACTCAGAGCGGTGAGGGGGGAGACCTCCTTCGGCATGCAGGAAGCTACGTGCACAAAGGTGTTGAAGTCAGGGTCCTGGAATGAGTATTTGTCCCCCATAGCCTCCCAAAATTCGTGGAGTTCGCTGATCATAGTCCGGAGGTCTTTTGGCTCCTTATCGCCCTGGCCATGGATCACAGACAGTGCAGCAACCTCGGCCTCGGCAACTGGAGTCTCGTAAGCCTCGACAGCTGGAGTCCCCGATGCCTCTTCGATGGTCGTCACTGGCCAAGCCTCGGGAGGAAGGTTCGCCTCCACCTCCTCCACTGCAAGAGGCGCTCTCGGAGAACCTTCGGCGAGCTTCTGCCTCTTCGCCCTTATAATCTCTGCAGCTCTGCTCATCCTCCTCATAGCTGCAAATAGAAAATAAATTAAAACAGTGCATCAGTATCATGAAATAAGAAAGCACCAAATCCTACCTTTTCTTTGGCGAGGAACCAATTCCGAACCGTAAGGATCCAATAAATTCTTTATCTCCCACTTGTCTCGGGCCAGTTCCCTCCAACGAGATAAGATTAACTCCTCTTCATCGGAGAGCCACAAGTTCCCGTCATTACGGTTTGTGTATCTTCCCCACGTTGTACGTACTTGGAAGTCGGCTCGCACTCTCTCCACTAGAAAAAACCGATCCTTCCACTTCTTTAAGGACTCCGGGTTCCCAGTGGACACCCCATAACCAGGCCGAGCTTGTATATAATTATGGTCCTCGGTACCAGCTCGGACACCGACCACATGGGTTGCTCGGAACAAATTCAACGTAAGCTCTATGCCTTGATCCACAGCCCAAATCTGAAGGGCGAAAAGGGTTCGCCAAGCGTTGGGGTGGAGTTGCCCGATAGCCATATCAAAATATCTCAGTACACTCACTTCGAAGCTCGTCAAAGGGAGGCGGACACCGGCCTCCAGCTGCACCTCGTAGATGGCGGACTTCCTCTTATTAGCGAATTTTGTATTCTCCCTTTGTGAGGTGCTGGGTCTACTGTCGAAATAGTCTGGCTCTGAAGTTAATTGGGCAAGGAGAAACCCAAGCTCATCCTCCTTAACTGTTGAGCTTATACTCCCCACTCCAGGCAATCGGCGAGGAGCCTTCTTCTTGGACGAGGTAGCCGTTCGGCTTAAGTCGAAGGGCTGAACTCCCTCACTCAAAGAAGAGTACTTACTCATGCTCGAAACACTACCACTGGGAGCATCCCCACTGGCCCTGACTCCTTCACTTGAAGCGGTCTCCGAACTTATGACGAAAGAGTTAAAACGAAATACAGAGAAAGAAGAAGGGGGATGAAGGACAAACCTGGTAAAAATGGACAAAAGATTGCTAGAAGAACAACGACTTTGAAGTTCCAAGACAATGAGCGCATAAGAAAAAAGCAGAAATGGAGTGAAATAAGCGAAAACGAAAGTGGAAAGTGTTTGACAGAGGGTTTATATAGCGAGTTACGATGAATCCGGGCCATACACATGGTGGAAGATCCATACTTAGGGTAGCGCATTTAAAGCTGCACACCCGGATCGAGGCATCCCTAGCCGTTACACACGGTAAGATAGCCGTTACGAACAATTAACGGCCGTCACCCCCGGTAAAATAGGAAGCTATAACTGCGCTCCAATAAATTAACGTCCGTGTGAGAACTGACGTCACCTTGTCAAATCGCGTATGGCAGAGTAGGCCTGGATACGAGCCCCCCCAACACCTGAGCAAATACGCCAATCTTTGACACCGAACTTCAAATCAAAGTTCGGTAAACACTAAGGCCTTAAGTCGCCATAACCAGCTCATTCGGCCCGGTTGCCACGAGCTCCGATCTGGCATCACTACGTAAACCCGTTCGGCGATTATCCGCCAGTTGCAGACATAAATATCGCCTACTGGAGGGGGGACTTATGATAACAACCGGACTCATAAACTAGTATGATGGTTCGACAGGAACCGAACACCTAGCCCAAGGAGGCCAGGCGAGCCGACTAAAGGCTCAACTCCACAGGAGCCTAAAACCGAGCTATAGATCGGTAACCAGCTGGTCCCGAAAACAACTCCTCCACTATGGGCAGATAGCCGCCACTAACCCACGTTTTCCTGGAAAATCGCCGAAAATGGGTTAGTGGCCAGAAAAAACGGGAAACTCCTCCCATTAACTCCTAAAAACGTGTTAACTCCCTTTATAAAATGAGTAAAAACAGGTATGAAAATGTTACTTAATTTTTTGACAAAAGAATTCTTATTCTCTCACTCAGAATCACTAACTTGATAGTCGGAGGCTCCCTTGTCGGAAACCCACCGGTCCATTGTCTGTTGTTGCAGGTGATCACAAGAAACTTGCTGTACAATTCACTTGTCATCAGATAATATTGCTATAGATTGCGGTTCCTCTGAATTGCAAACTACATGTTTGGATGGCCGAAACATATAAATGGTGACTAAACTAACCAACGTTGAATTTATAAAATGAAATTGTTGAATAATTAAAAAATAAAATTATTCAAAAATGTAAATTAAATGTTAAAATTACGTATTAAATTTCTGATAATAGATTCATAATTAAAAAAAATGATTTTTCCAAAAATTATCTATTATTTTTATTATTAGTGCTATATTTCAAAGGAATCGAGTTAATTTAATTTCATTGTATTAAAATTTGAAAATTTATTTCTACGGAAGAGTACTATAATTTTACGACTTATCGTTTTGGTTTTGGAGTAATGATGTTTGCCTTGTCCATTTTGGTCTTTGCACTGAAAAACAGCAAAACAAACAACTTTTAACTTTTATTCCATAAAGCATATTAGTCTGGTTGGTCTGGACCATTTTTTTATATTTTGTTCTAGAATAAAAGAAACATAGGAGATATAATAAGAGATTTTTATCAAGAAAAAGATAAGATATAACAAAGAACAAAGATAAGGAAAGAGAGACCTTTAATTTCTTTTGCTAATTGATTATTATGACTCAGAAAGTTCTTTTTCTTTTCATGAGCTTTTCCTACTCTGACCTCTCTACCATTTTGTAAGCCATGCATTTTATACAAGTGACTAGAAAAGTAAACCTACGAACATACCCACATTCATCATATAGACCCCAAGAGATTCATGTTTACCAACAACAAATTCTCCCGATAATCATATAATTTCTGCAGGTCCAATAGGGATGACACGATTTCAAAACTGCCAGCTTTGATTTCAAAATTTTCAGTTTCAATTTTATGAGTGGTTTAGTTCGTTCACTATTCCAATTTGGCTGGTTTGAAACTGAAATTTTTTTATTTAATTTTGAAACTATCTTAAGAACAGTAAATTGGAACATAAACTTTATTTTATTAAAAAAAATTATATTACAAAATATTAATATACAATACATGTATTTTATGGTTTGAAACCCAGTTTAATTCCAATTTCGACCGGTTTCTAAAATTTAGCAATGAAATCACTATACCGTTGCTAAATAAGATGCCACTACATGGCAAAAAAATTTTGGAACAAAAAATAGCAACGGAAATT
This sequence comes from Excoecaria agallocha, assembly GCA_037975025.1. Lineage (NCBI taxonomy): Eukaryota > Viridiplantae > Streptophyta > Magnoliopsida > Malpighiales > Euphorbiaceae > Excoecaria > Excoecaria agallocha. Next base: position 2,523,791 of record CM075822.1, on the reverse strand, counting down.
ATCTAATTAGCAACGAAATTTAATATCCATTGCTAAAAAATAATTTGGTTGCTAAATAATCAGAGTTAAAAAAATTCTCAATAAAAATAGCAACGAAAATTATTTTAGCAACGGAAATTAAATTTCGTTGCTAAATTAGCAACGGAAAAATAATTTTGTTGCTAATTTACATTTTCAATTAAAAATAGCAACGGAATTTGATGTCCGTTGCTAATTTTTATTTTCAATGAAAAATAGCAACCGAAATTAAATTCGGTTGCTAAAATAGCAACCAAAATAGAATTCCGTTGCTAATTTATATTTAATAAAAAATAGCAACGGAATTAGATTTCCGTTGCTAATTTTTATTTTCAATGAAAAATAGCAACCGAAATTAAATTCGGTTGCTATTTTAGCAATAGAAGTTGAATTTGGTTGCTAATTTAGCAACGAAAAACTAATTTCGTCTTTTCGTTGTTAAATTAAGGATATTTAAGTAATTTCAATATTTGTTGCTCTAGGTATAAATAAGTCCCATCCCTTTGAATGTTAAACCTCTATCTCCAGACCCTCTACGATTTTTCCTCATTCACTCTTCTCCCCAGATTCATCGCCCTCTCTATGTACCACCGACTTTGTGTAAATGGAGCCTTAGTAACCCATTTCTGAGCTCATACGCATCACCAACTCTATTTCAATGTCCTTCGGTTGCTCTTCAATCGCCATTGCATTCTTCTGAAGCCTTTCTCCCTGTAAGCTTTTGGCCTTGTTTTGTTAGGTGGTTTATTCGACGGAACGAGACAAACTTCACATAGCCCCTAGCAAGACAGAGGCACATAAAAGGTATACTATAAATACGATCACAGATCTTGAAGATTAACGGCCTTGGGCAAATGGCAGAGCCTCTCATAAAGAAAGACGACGACCGTGAAGATGAAGGTACAGCGCCATTTTTTTAATTTTAAGCTTACCTGTGATCTGATTTCTTCCTCAATTTTATACTTCAATTTATTTTTCTCTGTTGAATTGGGAACTCAATTGCTTAATCTTAGGTTAGCTGTTTTAGATCAGTGGTTAGCTTCTAGATCTGTTTAATTTCATTGTGTTTACACACATTTGCTTATCAAATCCAAGAGATTTAGCCAGCGACATTTTGAATAAGAAGTTTTAATCTCAAACCATGTAAGTTCTCATTTTTGAGTAACCTGTTGAGCAGTGGATTTATTTGACTTGCACTAATCTTAGTGCAGATTCTTTGTATATATTTTGTGGACTTTATGGTCAGTAGATCTCCTGGAATCTCTATCAGTGCACCATAAATTGAAGTGTATCAGTAGTCACTCTTATATGAATGGGATATTGATTTCATGCATGATTGTGTAATTTTTATTTGACAGCGAAGTATTCACCATATTTGGGCATTGAGAAGTGTGCGGTTCCTGTTGCAGAATTAGCTTGATTTTGGCTTGGGTCCTAGTATCGACCCGTGAATAGAAATGCAAGGTGGATCATCAGCCATAGGTTATGGTCTGAAATATCAGGTCAAAATGTTGAATTCTATGTCTGAGTCTCTAAATAAGTGTTCCTCATGGATTTATCTTCTTTATCAAAACCCTAATCGTTTTATAAATCCGTCTCAATCTTGTTCAGGCAAGATGCATATCAAATGTGAAAGATGATACTGATCATACCAGCTTCATCACAGGCACTCTTAGTCTTAGAGAAGAAAGTGAAGTTTAGTTTTTCTTCATTCATTAGTTGCTAGTTGGAATGGAAGTGCGTGCCTAATTTTTTCGCCCTTGAATTTTGATGAGATAAAATGAATTGTGATCACTAGGTGCACTTGATTCAGGTGGAATTGAACTGATATGTAAAGGCTTATTTTCGCATCCTAATGAGATCTGGGATCTCTCTTCGTGCCCATTTGATCAACGCATCTTCTCCACTGTCTTCTCAACTGGTATGCCTTGTTCTTTCTTGTTATTAATTAATTATTTTGAACTCATAATGAAATGCGCCTGCTATCAGAGCTTTTTTTTTCAATTTGCTTGTTCGCTGTTGGCAGATCCCTGAGTTATATGGCCAGTTAAATTTCCCACAGCTGGAAAAATTTGTCTCCCTCGATGTACACATTGGCAAGATTAATTGATAAGTTTATCTCTGTTTTTTCAAGTCTCTGCTTATGCATTGGGTTTTGAAAATATTTGTTAGTGGTAAATTATATCTCTTGTTTATTACACTACAAGAAAATCTGGAAATAGCAACGGAAATGATTCCGTTGCTAATTTAGCAACGGAAAAACAATTTCGTTGCTATTTAGCAACGAAAAATAATTTCCGTTGCTAAATTTGGTTAAACTTTATAGATTTAGCAACGGAAAAATTTTTGGTTATCTTCCGCTGCTAAAAGTGGAGGAAATTTTTGGAGCTAAAATTTAGCAACGAAAATTAGCAACAGAATCACTATTTCGTTGCTAATTAAGGCGCCAATAGGTGACGGAAAAATTGGAACGAAAATAGCAACGGAATATGATTTTCGTTGCTAATTTAGCAACGGAATTTAATTTCCGTTGCTATTTTAGCAACGGAGGAATATTCGGTTGCTAAAATAGCAACGAAAATTATTTTCGGTTGCTAAAATAGCAACTGAAATATATTTTCGTTGCTATTTAGCAACCGAAATATGTTTCCGTTTCTATTTAGCAACCGAAATATGTTTTCGTTGCTATTTAACAACCGAAATATATTTCCGTTGCTATTTAGCAACGAAATTTATTTTCGGTTGCTAAAATACCAACGGAATTTAAATTCCGTTGGTAAATGAGGGGCATTTAAATATTTTTTATATTTGTTAGAAATATAAAATAGAAATTAAGCTATGATATATTTCTTTGTTGGTAATTAAATTAATATTATTTTTTACTTGAATGGGGAAACAAGTTGACAATGCTGGCCATAACAAAAAATCATAATAAAGATAATAATATCATCATCACCAATATTAAAAACTATGAGCTTTTATTTTTCTTATAAATCTAACTTTGAGATAAAATAATAACTCTATGTAAAATAATGAAATATAAGTAGAATTGATTATTCAAAAATATAAAAATGTTCAGGTGCTAAATAGTAAATTATATAACAATATAATAAGATTAATGAGAAATTAAATTTATTTAGTGATATCATTGTAAATAAATAGAATTGTAGGTAAATAAATAGAATTGTAGTGTAATTTTATAATTTAATGAATGTATTGGGTTTAAAAGGTAGAGAGATGACAATACAAAAGAGAAGAGGAAATAAAAAAAAGGAAAAATCGGGATGGAGCGTCAGAAGCAGAGGGAGAGATGGTGAGAGAGAATCCGATCGACACCGTATCGTCGCCGGCCTCCTCCGCCGTTCCTCCTCCGTCGTCCTTCCCATCGGCCCAATTGCTGCTCTCCTTGCTTCCATTTCGGGTGGCAATCTGTCTCTCTAATCGACAGCTCCTCCTCGAGATTCCAGCCACCTCCGGTGTCGAATGGCAGAACGGACACCAACGGAAGACTTCTGGTGGTCCGGCGCTCCTTCCTACACTCACCGATCATCCTCAAGCGCCGGCAATGAGTAGATCGGAGAGGAAGATGCCGATGGATCTTGAGCTAGATCCCGACCAAATGGAGAGGTGTTGGAGCGCGTGAACACCATCAAGGGACTACTGGTGACTCCAGCTACAAGAGGATAGCACCGATGCATCTCCAGCGGAGCTCCGGCGAGACGCCGGTGAGATTCCAGTGGGTACAAAAATAGGTATGGAAAATTATATTTAAAATCTGGATTTGTATGAATGAAATTGATACAATGATGGGATGATTGTCTATAAATCTGGATTTAAATGGAATAATGCCATCCTAATAAATATATTTCTGTATTTTAAATTATGCATTATTAATATTCAGTGATTTGATATTGTTGATTCAGTGTGAAAAGCAATAAAAGCATTAGGTATTCTACCAAAACAAAATAAATGAACATGGAGTAGAGAATAAAGATGGAAACGTTTTTGTACATCCAGATAGACCCTATTCTTAAAGGAAAGTCTAATATACTGTCTTGAAATTAAGAGTTTTTTACTTCTGTCAAAAGAAGTCAACACATTTATTATCATCTAAATTTTTAGGTGTGTTCATAAATTCAAAGTTGGCTCTTGTCTATTAATCATCATTGTTTTATTTTTTATGGACTGATTCATATCTAAACTCTAGATATTTCGATCATAAGTTTATGCGTATACATGAAGAGTTGGGTTAATGATTGTTCTTGAAATTGACTAGTTTATAGCTCTGACGATACATGTAAAGTTCAGTCCAAAATGACTTAAATAATTGTAGTATTAGCTAGACTACTAGTTTATAGCTCTGATACATGAAAAATTATATATATATATAATAAATAATAAACTCCTCTCCTTCTCATCTGTATAAAAACTGCACGCAGTTGCCTATAGCCTACTAAAGAAAATGGGTAGCAAAAACTCCTCAGCCCCATCAGTTTCCTTGTTGTGCCTCTCAGTAATTATTATTGTAAGCTATTTTTTAGCAGTAAAATGCAACTGTGGGGAAGTTAAAGGGATGTTTGTGTTCGGAAGCCCAGTAGTTGAATATGTAGTACCTTAAAAAGGTATTTGTTATTTCTATTATTTATTAGAATTTTATTATTTGGAATTGTGAAATGTCTAGATATTTTTTTATGTATGTTTATCTTATTGCTTTGGTTACTTGTGCTGTCAGTGTTTGCTCATGGAGTTGTGAAGTTGCTTTAGTTGAAGTGGTTTGTACAGTATGTTTTAATAATTTCTACCATAATGTAAAACAAATATTTTATTATCCTTAATATGTAATTTATGTTAATTTAGAAGTTATTTGTGCTTGTCAAAATTGACTAATAAATAATATGCAAACAAATGATTTTTGCAAGTCGCTTCATGTGTTTGTTTAAAGAAATCATTTAATTTTCTTGTGTGGGGATGGCGAGTAAATTTCATACCATGAGTTATGTTCAAATATTTGATTTAGGTGTAGCTGATATGCTTTCTTTATCTGTTCATTGACATGAGTTTACATGGCAAAAGTAAACTTAGGAACCCTGTCCCACTTAATTATGCTGACGTTCTTATGCTATTAGGTTACTGAGGTCCAGACCCTTGACCTGCAGTTAGCGTATGGTCCTGTAAGATGCCACCATGGTTTCCCAGCTTGGAGTCTTCGATACAATGAGATAGTGTAAGTTTCTGGTGCATTGAAATATTCAATAGTAAATGACCTAGAGCTTGATTGTTAGCATAAAGTTAGTTCATATACTTAATAGGTTATATACTCATCTTTTGTTAATGATGTTGTCATATACTTAATAGGTTATATAATTATGAACTAATTAGTTAATTAGTTATCTTAATATCTATTTCTAATATGATCTTTAAAACCCATGACCACAAGCAACTTCCAGGACAAACAAAGCAGCAGCCTCTTCAGAAACTGTTTCATCTTTTTCACAGATGTTCCCCATTGCAGTTACATGTGGAAATATGTTTGTACTTAATCCTTGTGAAAAAACCCAGGTCATCGATTTGATTGCAATTATTGGCAGCTCTAATCATTATATGTTTTTTGAGGTGCCTCTCGATTTGTCCCTCATTCTGTCTTACTTGGTCTGGGGCTGCCCTGCCTCTTTAGGTAGATTTTGGTTGTCAATTTAATGTTTGAATTCCACGTTTAATTTGTTTTGCTGATTTATTTTGAAGAAACAAAAACTGAATTCTTATTTTTCAATTATTTATACTGTGTATAGTTTGATTTGATCATTGATGACTTGGAGCTATCATATGAATTATTAATTTATTTTTATGCCTCAGGTCGCGAATTGACTTTAGTCTTTGCTATATTTTTTTTTCATAATTACATTATTTGAGGTGAAAATATGAAATTAGAAGAATAGTCGACTTCTAACTATTTCAACTAAAGCTTGAGTAATATCTTACCAGGTACAAGTCACAGTAAATTTAAGAGCTAAAATATAAACTATTAAAGGTAAAAATTATTAACTAATATTGATTTATTTAAGTGATTCAATAATTATTTTTATTAAATAAAATTTTTAATTTGAATATTGTATATGGCAAACTAACTTGAATGGAATATTATTGGTGATTATAATTATAAATAGCATTATGATTAGGTATCCTCATCTATCGAGTATGATTTCTCAATTAATTTTTTTATGTATGTTTATCTTATTGCTTTGGTTACTTGTGCTGTCAATGTTTGCTCATGGAGTTGTGAAGTTGCTTTAGTTGAAGTGGTTTGTACAATATGTTTTAATAATTTCTACCATAATGTAAAACAAACATTTTATTATCCTTAATATGTATTGATTGTCCCTATCCCTTTATGATTCCATATTGTTATGACTTCATTTGATTAAGTCGTTAATTTGGTTCAATAATCTCATGCACCAAATATGCCTTTTCGATTCACATTCTGTAGTTAGATTTCAGATTCTCTGGTTATTGATTGATTGTTGCAGTTATGCATAGTTTGGATTTTGCTGCTTTGTTGCTTATATTTGTTGAAATGGTAGCAGCATAATACTTTGCTCCAAAATGTGATAGGTTCATCGGACATCAGCTAGTGCTGTGGCATTTGACATGGGTGTGGCAGCCCATGCATAGACTTGAGACAGGTCAGCTCTGAAATAATGTTGTTATTTTGTTCAATTTGTTAAAAATTTTGGATCCAATGTGTGCTGAAAGACATGAAGGAAGATATGTAGTCTTTTGTATCAACAAAAGCTGAGGTAAAATTCAGCCTAGAGTGTAATTTGCATTTCCATAGTAGTTATTAATCTAACAAGTTGCATTAGGGTCTGTTTGTGAATGACTGAGCATATGGAATTCTACTGCTGCCAATGGATTTGCTAGATTGTACAACAAATATATTTCTATGCAATGCTAATTAGTTAGAAAATTTTATTATTATGTAGGTAAAGCTCAATGAAAGTGCTTTATGTGAATTTGCTGATTTAATTTGTTCAATAATCCTGGCTTGTGGTGTGGCTTGATATTGTGTGAATTACAATTTTTGAATCAGTAGAGCTAAATGCACACATCTTATTTGTTAAAATGCTTGAATGATGCACGAAAATTTTGAGGACCTGAAATCTGAGTTCTCGTTTGTGTATTTGTCTTTCTTGATTTGGTTGATTTTTGGTAATGGAAGAGACAGTTTAAGTTTCAATATTTTATGTATTTAGTGAGATTAATTATTAGTAATAATAGTTGTGATGGAATAGCGACAAACAAACCGTCACAAATTTTTTTTTATACTAGTTGCTGAATTTAGCAACGGAATTCAACTTCGGTTGCTAAATTTAGCAACGGAAAAATAATATCCGTTGCTAAAATATCAACAAAATTTGAATTTGGTTGCTAATTTTGACCAATTTATCAAATGTTAGTGGTTAGATTTAGCAACGGAATTTAATTTCCGTTGCTAAATATACCAACCGCCGAATTAGAAACCGAAATTTCCGTTGCTAAATTGCAATTTTCTTGTAGTGTTAAACAATACTGCTGTTAAATGATTATTTTGATTTCACTAAAAATTATTGATAAAGGCATGGTAGAGTGATGAAAGAATACCAAAACTGTATCTCAGACCTATTCACAAGATTTAAAATCCTATGAGCTTTTCTTTGTTGTTAGTTGTTGTTGTTGTTGTTGTTATTATTATTATTATTATTATTACTACTACTTCTGCTGCGACTAATACTCTGCTTGATTTTTTTTAAATGCATTGTTCCTTATGGTTTTTTTGTTTCATACTTCATTTGTGGCCTTTATCCCTGCATATTTTTGTGTTTCAATCTTAATTTATGGGATTTAATCTGTCTTTTTTTGGTTCACTTTATGTACTTATCGAACTGCGTTTTGCGGTGGCCATCTGGAAGAAATGATAAGCTGATCAGCATTGATGAGGAGAATCATCTACCAGTACCTTGAAATCCTATGCTTATATTTGCCAGATGTTAATGCAAAATAGGTACAATCAAAGGAGTCAGCTGGTATGTTGCATTACTTATCTGGTGGTGCCTGGAATCCACATGATGTGAATTCTGTTGCAGCAACTTGTGAATCATCAATCAAGTTTTGGGATCTACGAACAATGAAGTACTCTCATGACTAATGAATCTAAAAATTTGACTAACTGTTGTTTTTTTCGCTCTTGGGCGCTCTATATTTTTATTTTTTTGCTTTTAATGATCTATCTTTCCAAATATATCTTACAGAAAAACCACATTCTTGTAAGAGTTTATTTGTCTACTCATATATATGCTTGCTGATTTGACATCTATATTCATTTGTATATCGGTGAATACTTTGGTTATAGACACTTGCCTATCTCTGTCCATTTTGAAGAATTGTGCACTTATTAGTGGTAGATGAGGAAATGTACACATTTGAGTGTTTTTTAGAGGTCTTAATATTTGCAGTAGTTTTGTTGCTCATTAGTATAATCTAATGTACCAGGAACTAGCAATTTGTTTCCTTTTGACTGCTCACTTTGATCAAATTGGAAAAAATCGACCACTTATCATGACAGAATACTTCCCTCTTGAGAGTAGAAAGTTCTGAATCTAGATTATATAATGATATGTTCTAAAGTTCTCTACCTCATTATTATCCAGAAAATATTGCAGATCTCCTATCCTTCAAAACTATAATTTATTTTGCTCTTTAGATTCAATGATAATGCCACTTGTCTGTATTTTTTAGCATCACCAGATTTATTATCACAGGTTACTGCAGAGGATGAATCTGGGATACACATATGGGATCTTAGAATGCTAAAGCTTTCTGGACATGCACACTGGTAATATATTGTTTTCTGGTAAAACTAGTTGAATCTTTCAACTTCCTCATCTGTGTTTCCAATCAATAGACATCTATATTATATGCTTTTATGTGTTATTTGTATCTTTCTTCTCTACTTAAATTAGATGTTCTAAAGGTGCATCATATTTTAGGTATTTATAGTGGTCCCATTTTAAATGTAAATTTGTTGATTTTCCCTTGACATCAATCATATTTTAATGAGCTTTTCCAGGCATTATCTGGAGTTGGTGAAACAATTCAAGTTAGATCTGACGTATTTTCTTCCAAATTTTTGATGTCCATAGGCCTGGATCTGCATGTTAGTAAGCTAATTTTGTTTATTTTTATTTTTATTTTTTTCATCTTACAAATTCACACTCCTGTTCTTTTCTCTATCTGCCTCCCTATGATTTCTTAAAATTTTTTGATGTGATTTTTGGGTTTTTTATGAAAGTTTTTAAGGGTTTTTTTTTTTTTGCTAGATCTATAAATCATATTAGGAACCACTTTCAGATCCTTAGGATTAAAATCCTGTTAATATATGGCAGAACTATTGGTTTCATAGTTCTTATAATGGTATTTGCGAGCTCAACTGGAAGAATGAATAGTTCTGGCTCTATTTGTTAAATTGTTTTGCTAATGTAGTTGAATTTGTTTTGCCTTGTGCTGAAAAGTTCTAAACATGATTACATTTTCTATAATAAAGTTGCTTCACAGGGCTTTTAAAGCTTTTGATAGACATTGTGGATCGATGCATAATAAAGTTCTAAATGTGGTCGCCATCAAAATTAAAGATTTTAAAGCTTTATCTACCATGTGTTTAACCCAAGCTCCTCCAAATCATATGCTTGCCAAATTTCTTTACAAAGAATGACATTGACATGGGCAGTTTAGGGCAAGCTCTGGAAAGGTACATAACAACTGTATAAATAATACCTATTTTTGGTAGATAGAGCGATTATAAATGTCTATGGCCCAATATGATAAGGCCAATTGTCAATATTAATTTGGAATGAATTTTGATTTTTAGTATTGCAAATAAGATCTAAAACTGAATTATATTATTGATTTATTGAATAAAATAGATCCAAATTATACAGTTTATTTTAATTTAAAATAGATCTGAATCTTTTATATAGAATAGAATTAAAAATTGTATGAACTATACTAAAGTTTTAAAATGGAATTGTAAATAGATTTAATAATTATATTAACAATAAATATATCTTATTAAATGATTTTTTATGTCAATTTTCGGAAGTCAATTTCTCCCTTGATAAGTTCCTTCTTAATGCTGCAGGCCGTTGTCAGTTTCATAACCATACAGCTTCAACTATGTACTGTCTTCTTCACATTTTCCTTGGGTACGAGAACCCATTATTTTGGTCGAACTTCTGTTGATCGTATATCTTGCTTATGGATATAATGAAGGCGGTACTTTGTCCTACATTCTTCTTATGGTTAGCAGTTGGTTTATGGCTCAATCTTGGCTTTTTGCTCCCTATCTGTTCAATCCATCTGGTTTCGAAGGGCAAAAGTAAACACCATTTCTCGTGCATCTTTGTATTTAAAATTTGCAGCTTTTTTTGTGTAATCTCCTGCTTTTTTATTTATAGGACAATAGAGGACTTCAAGGATTGGACAAATTGGCTTCTCTATAGAGGTGGAACTGGGTTAACGGTGAAGAAAGTTGGGAAGCTTGGTGGGATGAGGAACTGGTACTACTTGTCTTCTCGAGGCATCTCTCTCTTAGTTTGTTTTTCCTTAATCTATTTTAACTATAAATTAATGAATATGTTCTAGCACCATCAGCGGTCTGTTATTGTAATTCATTGCAAACGGATAGTGCCAGCTTTAAGTTCTCGTAGGAATTGGTTCTGTGATGCTGGATTAGGTTTGTGCACACTGCTGATTTTGAATTCATTATCATGATCATAGTTGTCAATAGGATGCTTGAGGTGTGTAGTGCATGAGGCACACAGGGTATCGCTACACGAAGGGTGAGGCATTGCACATCACAAGGAGCGTGGGAGGTGCGCACTACTTGCGCTTCTTGCATTTTCCAGAAAAAAATTAAGAAATAAATCACAAATAGACAGATTTTCACGATAATAAGAAGATACCTAGAAAACAAAAGGCAGCCCCTGAATCTAGTGGTCTCTTTTTCTTTCATCACTTTTATTTGGTTTGCTCTTTGTTGTTGGTTTTTTTCCTTCCCTGTATTTTATGTTATTATGACACCTATATCTTGTCTTATAATGTAGTTTCGTGCAATAATATCTTTGCAATTTGATTTCCACCGAGCAATCTACAATCTTGGAACTGTTGTGGTCAGTTTTATCTTTCTAGTGTATGTTTTTGATTTACTATAATTCTAGTTTTTTCCTTTACTTGCTGGTCAAGTAGTTAATAATTTATTCATTTTTGTTTTTATTTTTATTTTTTGTCATTCCATGTTAATCAGATGAGGCATTTATCTTAGCCATTTTGTTCTTCAAATACTTATTCCACTATAAGAAAATCTGAAAATAGCAACGAAAATGATTCCGTTGCTAATTTAGCAACGGAAAATCAATTCCGTTGCTATTTAGCAACGGAAAATAATTTTCGTTACTAAAATTGGTTAAACTTTATAGATTTAGCAACAGAAAAATTTTTGGTTATCTTCCGTTGCTAAAAGTGGAGGGAATTTTTGGTGCCAAAATTTAGCAACGAAAATTAGCAACGGAATCACTATTTCGTTGCTAATTAAGGCGCCAAAAAAATTGGAACGAAAAATAGCAACGGAACATGATTTCCGTTGCTAATTTAGCAACGGAATTTAATTTTCATTGCTATTTTAGCAACGAAAGATTATTCGGTTGCTAAAATAGCAACCGAAATATATTTCCGTTGCTAAATAGCAACCGAATTAATTTTCGGTTGCTAAAATAGCAACGGAATTTATTTTCGGTTGCTAAAATAGCAACCAAAATATATTTCCGTTGCTATTTAGCAACCGAAATAGAATTTCGTTGCTAAATAGCAACCGAATTTATTTTCAGTTGCTAAAATAGCAACGGAATTTAAATTCCGTTGGTAAATTGTGTTATTGATCATTATAATTTACTGCTAATTAAATTAATATTATTTTTTACTTGAATGGGGAAACAAGTTGACAATGCTGGCCAAAGCAAGAGATCAGCAAATTGTAAATTATGAATATCAAACATGAATAATTATTCATAACTATAAGTTATAAGTGCTCAATAGCCTTCCTAAAAATTATGATAATTATTCAATATGAATTATTTAATACGAGCATAATTTTTTTAATAATAAAAATTTTAACATTAATTTTATCTTTTCTTTATTCTCTGAAATTCTAAAAAAAAGATAGGTTAATAGAAATATTTTTAATAATAAAATTTCAACATTAATTTTATCGATATACGACTCACCGTTATATAACATTTGTAGACTAATTATTTAATTTCTTATGCAACTGTAGTTTTTAATTTCTTACATAGTAAAAATTGATCAAAATTTTTTTCTTCGAATATTAGTTTATATATATATATAATAAAAATTCAAGGTCGAATTGTACGTGGGCTGGCCTAGAGTATTTCAAGCCCAAGAATAATGATCTTTTAAGCATATCCAATATAACTCATGTGTGTAACGCCCCCAAAACAGGGGTCAGTTGAGAATTTGATCTTATATTGGTTGTTATTATTTTGAAGGTTTTTAAAATAATAATGTGAATCAAAACTATATCTTAGAAATTAATAATAGGAAAAAAAATGAAACAAAATAAAAGTATAATAATAATAATAATAATAATAATAACAACAACATTTTAGAGTCCCTAGAACTTTCGGGAAAAAGTACAAATTTTAAAAACAAAAGGAGAAGAGAAAGAGGGAGGAGAGAGAGACGAGGGAGGAGAGAAAGGGGAGAACGGGAATTCTCACCTTTAGTTGGCTGACGCCGTTGTGGCGACTGGACCATCACCGGCGACGCCTTTCGCCGCCGCTCGCCAGCCACATCGTCGTCCCCCTGCCCCCATGGTGTTGCGTTTGCTGTCTCCTGTGTCCCGATCCTCTCCCATAACCGAAGCTTTTTCCTTCCTCTCCGGCGACATACGGCGGTAACCGGTAAAATAAGCAGCAGCCGCGAACCCCTGGAGGTTAGGCGAGCCAGTAGCAACTCTCTCTCCGGTTGTCCTTCTCCGGAATCAGGCAGATCGACGAAGAATACATCCTTGACTTTCGGTGTAGATCTAGGCCGTGAACGGAGTCCGTTAGGCGTGTGAGCACCACTGTTAGATTTCTCTCGCCATCAACTACCCCCAAGTGTCTTTGGTTTTGCACCGGCGAGGCTCCGACGAAACTCCAGTGAGGCTCTGGCGACGAGCTAAAGTGAGGAAAAACTTTGAAATTCAACCCTAAATGGTATGTGACTATCAAATGTGCTTTCAATTAAATAATTTAAGTGAAATCCGAGTTTTTGTCTGAAGTTTTAAATTGGTTGAAATTAAATGACTTGCTTTTGTGTGTTTTAAGTTGTACATCATATTATATTTATGTATATAAATGGTGGTTGAATTGCTTGAACATTAGAATGTGGTGGTTGTAATTATTGTTAATAGTTGCCTAAATAAACTAGTTACAGGATACTGTTAACCCATTTTTGTGTTTTAGTTAACTGAAATTAATTGAGATGTGAAAAGTATGGAATTGTGATTATTGAAAATGCATGAGAGGACCTTTTAATGCAATCAACAGAATATAGTTGAACTTTAAGTGATAAATTTATATCTGTAATATTAGGAAATTTGTGAGTAATTTATGATTTAAAATTTTGTACATCATATTTAAAAAGCAAGAGAACTTTTTATATTTTTCTTCTAAAAAGAAGAGAGTGTTTTACCAACAAAATTTATTTCTTCCCGGGTGTAGATAGAGAGGGCGAAATAGTATTGAGAGTTCCTTGAATAGGTAGGTTACTTGTTGGCAGAGAGGTTGTATAGGTTTCAAAGTAATGAAAACTCCACAAAATAGTGATTTCTAAAAATGACCTAAGAAAACGGGATAAAGTTTAAGGGTACAGTAATACTTTGTATATATTTGCATATATATAACATTTTATTATTGATTTCTAAAAATGACCAAAGAAAATGGGGATAAAGTTTCTAATATAGGTGGAACTGGAAAGAGTGAATGGAGTAGGTATTGTTAATTCCAAAACTTTAAAGCTTTGTACTTTGTTCTCACAGATACAAAAGTTTATTTCTGCAGCTTTAATTCATTGCTATTTTAGGCTGGCTTTTGAAGCACCCAGATGATTTTTACCCACTTTTGAAGCTGAAAATGGCCGCTAGGCATGCGGAGAAGCAGATCCCACCACAACCTCATTGGGGTTTATGTTATTCCATGCTTCATAAAGTTTCTCATAGCTTTGCTCTTGTCATTCAACAGCTTGGCACTGAGCTACGTGATGCTGTGAGTTTTATTTATCTTATTTTGTTCTGTTAAAGTTTGTATCTTTGTATTCTTTACCCGTTGTTTGTTTTTGGGTATTCAATTTTGGATTGGTTCTGGAACCTGTTTCATCTTACAATTATTGTAATGGGTGTGATATGGTGCTAATTCTTTATTGAATGGGTATCCTCAGGATGTTCAGAAATTTGAATGATTCGGTTCTAATTCTTATGTGTCTGTATATATAGGGAAAAGAGAAGGTGAGACAGAGCTAAAATTGTGTTATTGATCATTATAATTTACTGGTAACCAGTGGTGCTGTGATTTCTGGTTTTGAAAAAACAAAAAAATTATTTTTATTTTCTATGTCGTAAATGAAGTCTTGGCTTTTAAATATGAGTGATACTGTCAAAAAAAAAGGAGTGTTGTGCATAGTTATATGGCCCAACCAACTACATTGATGTAGCGATTTAGGCTAAACTGAGTCTTCTTTTTTGGAAATTGATTTACAAATCTACTTGCATGTATTATTTTACGTCTGAGTCGTGCTTTTATTTCAACATGAATGTTTTAAATCAAGAGCTTTAACTTTTCTATTTTCTTTTCATGAATATATTCCTGGAACTTTATTAAAGTCAATATCTGATATTCCCCTTAGCAACAGGTTTTACAAGGCTTTTTCAATTATGACGCCACACTTGAGGAGTCTTTTCAGCCGTGTGAATTAAGAGCATTCTTGTACATGCAACATAATAGAGCACGTAATATAGTTCTTTAGTGTGAATTAGAAGGAGAATCATGTACGTGTAGTGTAATGGAGCACACGATCTAAGTCTTTAAACGTAAAATGCTTTTGAGAATTAAGTTGTAGCATAATTTCCTGTTCAGCTATTAAGAAGCTTTTGATTGCATGATTTCAATTTCATATCCACTGAAATTTAGTAAATTGGGACATACAATGAAATGCTTGTTTTTGATATAGGATTTCTATGTGAATGATTCTCCCCTTCTTATGTCATACATTTTCAGGAAGTTAACAATGTGTAAATCAATAGGATTTCAGTCATACCCGTAGGAATGGGAATAATACCAATTAGACTAGCATATAATAATGGTTTTCTGATATTAAAAAACTGTAATTATGTTTAGCGACGGATTGGCGACGGACGGAACCGTCATTAATTTTTTTACTTATGGGTGAATTTAGCAACGAAAAATGAATTCCGTTGCTAAAATATCAACGAAATATATTTTTCCGTTGCTAAATTCGACAAAGTCACCGAATCTTGCAGTGTTGAATTTAGCAACGGAATTCATTTTCCATTGCTACATTTAGCAACGGAATTAAATTTCTAGCAACAAAAAAAATTCCGTTGCTAAAAATAGCAACTGCCGAATTAGCAACCGAAATTTCCGTTGCTAATTTCCGTTTTAATTTTTGATTAGCAACGAAAAATTGACTTTTTTCGTTGCTAAATTGCAATTTTCTTGTAGTGTTTCTTGTGCAAGTTCTTAGTGTTGTACTAGTGTCTAGACTGATTTCTCATTAGATAGATGTGACATTGCTCTTGGAATATTGGTTTGGTTTATTTTTTGGAGCTTAAAATTGCAAGTTGAGACACAAGCCTTGGAAACTCTATGGAATTTGCAGTTGTTTATTTGTTAGTTCATAAGTAAAATTTTACCTGACCCTTGGATTATCCTCTACACCTTGTGCTTGTTATGAGTAATGTTAATACAATTTTGGTGTAATGCTTCCTAAAAAGTTGCTAGGTCCGCCTATCATTCTAATGGTAATAATTAAAAAATTTTAATAATTGTTTGCAACGGACTTACGACAGATGGTACCGTCGTAAATTTTTTTTATCCATTCTAAAAATAGCAATAAAAATCTAATTTTCGTTGCTATTTTAGCAACGGAAATTCAATTCCGTTGCTAAAATTAGCAACGAAAATTCAATTTCGTTGCTCAAATTAGCAACGAAATTCTATTTTTCATTGCTAAAATTGATCAAATCACCGAAACTTGCCTTGGTTAAATTTAGCAATGGATTTCATTTTTCGTTGCTAAATTTAGCAACATAATTACATTTCCATTGCTAAAAATAGCAACTGTCAGATTAGCAACCAAAATTTTCGTTGCTATTTTCTGTTGCTAAATTGCAAATTTCTTGTAGTGGGTTTTTAACTCGGTTTTTTTTGGATCAGTTTATCGATTAACCACTAAAAATTTTTAATATATAAATTTAATAAATTATACAATTTATAATATTATTTTT
The DNA here is from genome assembly GCA_037975025.1 of Excoecaria agallocha. Classification (NCBI taxonomy): domain Eukaryota; kingdom Viridiplantae; phylum Streptophyta; class Magnoliopsida; order Malpighiales; family Euphorbiaceae; genus Excoecaria; species Excoecaria agallocha. Next base: position 2,507,161 of record CM075822.1, on the reverse strand, counting down.
AATAGTTAAAAATACTTTAAAAATGAAAAAATAATAATTAAATACAATATCCATTAAAATAATCAAAATAAAAATAAAATTTCCATAATTAATTATAAAAATTAAAATATTCAATATAAAACTAACAATAGAATGCTAATTATACACATAATTTTAATATTTATTTACTAAAAATATATATTTTACAAAATTATATATTATAATATTTATAAATTACACAAAAATTTAAAAATATAAGTATAAAATTTAAAATATAATTCATAATATATATATATATATATATATATATATATATTCAGTTTCAATTTCGTATCGGTTAACCACCGATTTCTAAAGTAAAAATCATAAACCTAAATGATAAAGCACAATTCGTCTTTATCTGTAAGAGGAAGAGTTGATAGCTGATGATCCGGTCTGATACAGAACCTACAAGAAGGAGTGCCCGGTCAAACCCGAGCATTAGCACTTCGAAGTTTAAGTTAGTAACTTTTAGAGAGAGAGTTTAGAGAGAGAAAGTTTTAGATAATCAATACCTGGAGCCATTGTATTTTAGGCTATTTATAGGAGTTCTTTGGAGGGATACTTGAGTACCTTGGGGAGTGATAACCGGCAGTTGGAGCAGGTGAATAGCAATATAACAGGGAGCAGGTGGATAGCATGGGCGTTGGCTTGTGTCAGTGGACTGACATGACGTGTTGTCCTATCAGTCCGATCGGACATCACGCCTTCCTGTTTTATCTTCCAGCTCACGCTTTGTCTTTTTGTCATTGGGCTTGGGTCATGCCAAGCGTTGTTGGGCCAACCTGATTGGGCCTTTGGAGATGTATTTTCCATAGTTATCACTAAAATTTCAGTTTGGTTAACCTAAAAAGTGGTTCGATTTCGGATCGATTTTTCGATTAATCGAAATTTTGATTAACCATGCTCACCCCTAACAAGCATTTATATTCTAATTCTTCCAATTCTATTAGAATAATTAGATTTTAATTTCTAATTCTAATAAATTTTAATATAATATCTAGGGATATGCAACGATCGGTACAATTCAATAACCCAATTGAAATAACCGAAAATTGAATTTTTAAGAATTTGACCAACCGAACCGAAATTGTAACACCCTCAATACAATTTCTAAATCCATATTACTTTATTAATACTTCGGTCACAGTTATTTTATTATTTAATTAAATAAAAATTCAGCAGCATGACAGCTCCAAATTCATGCTACCCAAAGCTGTAGAATTCAAATTTACACTTCCAATATCATTTCCTCCTACTCCCAAACTTCAATCAACAATACCAGCACTTCTAAAATTCCCATCTCATCACAGATATCCACAATCATTCACATCCACACAAAATTCATACTATAACCATTCACGTCTTTTACAAATTTACAACATTTATTTTCATGCCCAATTACAAAATTCTCATACTATCAAAATATTTGCATAACCAAAGCAAACCAAAAAGAGAACTATCCTCCTAGGTACATGCCACAACAATTCCTTCAAGTGTTGGCTCCATCAATCCCTTGAATTTTGAAAAGTATATTTGGAGTGAGACAAAATAAAATAGAAAAAATATATTTTAAAATGGAACGGATGGAGTATAGATAATTGTGGATCCCAAATATACTTTAAAGGGGAGTGAATGGAGTATAATAGTTTTTAGTGCGCAAATGGAACAAATTAGAACATATAAATATACAAGTCATTACAAATGCAAATATTGAGATCATGATAAAATTATTTCATAAATATTACTCAATATATTTTTGCTCAATCTTATTCACAACAAATATAAATGTAAGGACGAAACTTAAGGTGAGTAACTGATAAAATAAAACTTGATTAATTTTATGCAAAAATTCAAATAAATCACGTGGTAGAAAACGTACTGATTTTAGCATTTTGTTCTATAGAATACAATATATAGGCATATAACAGACATATTCGACTTAACTTACAATTTAATAGAGCACGAAATAAAAGAGAGAGAAAAAAGATAGAAATATTTGACACCGTGATATATAAAAGTTCGGCTATTACCTATGTAACACCCTTATCACATCATTACTGTTTCGGTACGCCAAAGGTCGGAATTTTTTTTTACAACTATATTTCCTTATAACTTATTATTCATAATTTCTTACTTTTAGGTTTATAATTAACTTAAATTCAATAATTCTTTAGAGGTCCGTTGTTGACCTATAACTGTCCAAATTACTATGCACTTAATAAAATTTTTGCAATATAATGGCTGTACATTGTACTAGCCTCCTAAAAATTAGACAATTCATACAGCTTTTTAGAGGCACAACAATATATATATATATATATATCAATCAATCATTCATTTTTGCATTCCTGGAATTTACAAAACCACTACTCAAGCCCACTATCCATAATTTTCATACACATAACCAAGTATTAATTATTACAACCCAAAGATAACCTTCTAATTCCATATATACATATTTAGATATCCAAAGTAATAACTTTATATACATGCCAAAATGTTGATAACAACACATCTAAAAGAAGTCTCGCAAGGTGTATTCTTGCTCTCGCTCCTGAGTACCTGCACGCAATAATAACTACGCGCTAAGCACTAAATATACTCAGTGGTGACTAATAATCGAAACATTTCCTACGAATCACTTAATTGGATTCAATAATATATAATCATTATACTAACCTTTCAAAGCCAAAAATTCTGCAAAATCAATAATTTTTCTTTTTTAGCATCAATTTAGTTCTATTACATTATTATCCATTTTAATGCTTATTCTTTACTAAACTTTCAATTTAGCTCAAAACTTTTAATTTTGTTCACTTTTGCCCTTTTTATCTCGAAATTACAAATTTGCTCTTATTAAGCTTATTTTTTATCTTTAAGTTATTAATTGAGGTACTTTATATCAATATACACTTATTTTGACAGTTTTGTGCGAAATTATATTTTAGTACCTGTTGACTATAAAATTTTATTTTAAGCAGTTTAACCATTAATTGACTATTTTACCCTTATTTAAGCAATTCTTACTTAATTTGCTTATTTTTTACACTTTTGGAAAAAATTACTACTCTACCGTTAAACTTTCATTTTCTTTCACTTTAGTCCTTTTTTTACTTTTAATTGTTATTTCTCATTATCTTTTCATATTTTTAGAATTTTATTTACATTATGCCCCTAGTACAGATCCGGCAAAAAATTTCAGACCGAATACACGGAACGTGGACCCTATGGACCACTAATAGAGAAATGATCCCCAAGGAACCATTTCTCAAAGAGCATTGCACTTACGTACACTTTCACTTATACACTAAAACTATGGAGATCAAAGATCTTACCCATAGCAAAGTAAGTCACCATGACTTGCACCGCGGTAAAGGTATTCTTATGGCCAGCCAATTATATTCTGAACTAGTTTTTACTGCCTGACTATTTCTAAGGGCACGGTTATAATTATTTTATTAACCCTTTTAATTTTCGAAAAATTTATCGGTTGACTTTTCATTTTTTTTTCACGGAATGTTAATTAATTTCATATTAATTCACCGACTTTTATATTTTTATTGAATTATTCCTTAATAATTCAATATTTTCTATTAAATATATTCACTTTTATTTTTTAAAAATATTCTAATAATTCAAATAAATTCTATAAAAATTCATATGCACATTATTTTACATTTACTATCATTTTTTACTTATTTAATGAATTATTCTCCAATAATTCATTATTTTTACTATATACATACACTATTAATAAACTTTAAAATTCTCGAACTAATTACAAAAATTCTTTAAAATTCATGGGCACTAATTATTATATTTAGGATTAATTTGGACTATTATTTATTACAATTATGCAAAAATCACTTAAATTTTACTTAAGAAAAATTCAGCCACTATAGTAAAGCTACTCTAAACATTTTTCTACCCCATTCTAAGCATTCAATTTACATTTTTCATGTTTTAATTTTATTTTCCTCATCTCAATTGCAATATTTAAAAAAATATAATGGCTTCAATACCGGATCAGCTGTGAATAATACTTTCCGATGGTAGATAGTGCTTTTCGGATCGAAAGTACATCCGAAAGTTAAAAATATTTTATTGGACCGTCAGAAAGTATTGGTCATTATGAGTTCGGGGTTGAAATGTAAAGTGAAATCGAGATCAAATGGATCTCGAAAAGTCAAAAATATGAAAAAGGTAGCGAGTTAATTTACTTGATAGGAAAGGTGATTTAATTTTGCATAAATTTTTAAAAATAGTAAACAAACTCTGAAAATTGCCAGATTTTGTATACCTTTCTTAAATTTCATGTAGAATATTTTGGTAATGAGAATTAAATTTTTCGGTGACATTGGTAGTTGTCGAATCGGACCGATATATTTGAATCAGATCGATAACGGACTCCGATTGAGCCAAAAATTTGCGTACTATCTATTTTTGATGTGATAAGAGTGATGGAATTATTTTTAGAGTAATTCAAAGGTGGAAAGTGATAGAATTCGGATTGGACCTTAAATGGCCTAAAATGGGCCTTTGAACTTAAGTGGGTTAAGCCCATTATCTAAGCCCAACCCAAAGCCCATTAAAGGGGTATAAGAGAGCTGAAAAATATAAAAAATCTTCATATTTTTTCCAGCTCTTCTCTCTTCCCTTAAGTGGCCGAACCTTACTCTCTCCCTCTCTCTCTTTAATTTGCTTCAAATCCACTCCAAATTTCTCTTGAATCCCAACATAAGATTTGAAGTTCCATCTCTCTAGATCACCAAGATAGTCACTATTGCTTGATTTGAGCAAAGAAAGTGGAGAAATCAAGCTTGAAAAGAAAAAGGGCTTAAGGTAAACTTTAAGGAATTAGTTGATTTAATTAATTCTTTAGTGTTTTCTTATAGTTTTTGAGGTGTAGAATTAAAATATGAGCTTAAATTCTGCATTTGAGGATAAAAAAAGGTTTGCTAAGCTTGTTTGATTGGCCATGGTAGGTGAGGAAGAAGGCGAAAGATTGGCAAGAAAAAAAGGCAAGGAAAATGAGGCTTAGGCTTTCTAAAGCAAGGAAAAATTATAAGTGACTAAGAAATATGGGATCCCTGTCAGACACAATAGATGTAGGCACTTCATACAACCTAACCAACTCACTGATATAAATCTCTGCCAGCCTGGTCAATGAGTAATGCATCAGTACAGGTAAGAAATGAGTCGATTTGGTGAGGCAGTCTACAATTATCCAGATTGCATCATGCTTCTTCTGAGTCACAGGTAAATCAGTTACAAAGTTCATGGTCACCTCATCCTATTTTCACTCTAGTATGATAAGAGGATGAAGTAGTCCCGAAGGAACCTAAAGCTATGCTTTCACCTACTGACATATCAGATATTTATGTCTGAATTCAGCTACATCACACTTCAATGCTTGGCCACCAATAGTAAGCTTTCAAGTCATGGTACATCTTGTTACTTTTCAGGGTGTATGGCATAGCTACTATGGTGTGTTTCTGTTAGGATATTCTTCTTTAGTTCTTCCTGAGCGGGAAAATAAAGTCTTCATTTGTAACAGAGACTTCCATCACTAGACAAAGAGTAGTCACTTTCACTGCTATGCTGAAGCTTGTTTACAATAGCAATTAGTCTGTCATCTTCTTTATGAGCCATTTTCACTTGATGCACAAAGTTTGGTTTAACTCGTAGTTCGGCTAATATAGCTCCATCTGCCGTCAGACTCAAACTGGTATTCATTGCCCAAAGAGCTGCAAAGATCACTATTAATTATTTACACTTATCAATATCTTATACAGATTCACTCAAAAATATTAATATTATCTGACATAAATTTTCTGCTAAGGGTATCAGCTACCATATTAGCCTTTCCTGGATGGTAATCGATATAACAATCATAATCTTTAATTAAATCCAACCAGCTTCTTTTTCTGAGGTTGAGTTCTTTCTGGGTAAGCAAATATTTCGAAACTTTTGTGATCCGAATAAATATAACATTTCTCACCATACAAGTAATATCTTCAAATCTTTAATCCAAAAATAATACCTGCAAACTCTAAATCATAAGTATGATAGTTTTTCTCATGAGTTTTGAGTTGTTGGGAGGCATAAGCAATCACCTTGCCTTCCTGCATCAGAACGCAGTCTAAACCATTCCTGGAGGCATCACTGTAGATCACAAAGTCCTTATCTGACTTAGGTTGAGTAAGAATAGGAGCTTCTATCAATATGATTTTAAGCTTCTTAAAACATTCTTGGCATCTGTCGATCCACATAAATTTAACGTTCTTCTGTAGCAGTCATGTTAAGGGAACTGCAATAGTGGAGAAGCCCTTGATGAATCTCCTATAGTATCCAACTAAATCAAGAAAACTTCTCACTTCAGTCATATTCTTAGGTGGCTTCCACTGAAGGATTGCATCAATCTTTAAAGGATTCACTTTAATGCCCTCTGCAGAGATGACATAATCCCAAAAAAGATACCTCATTCAGCCAAAAGTCACATTTGCTGAATTTGACATACAGTTGATTTTCTCTCAGAGTCTGAAGAATAATCCTTAAGTATCTATCATGATCTTTCGGTGTCTTGGAATACATCAAGATATTGTCGATGAAGACCATAATAAAGTGATCTAAATAGGGGTAAAAACCCTATTCATCAGATCCATGAAGGTTGCTAGTACATTTATAAGACCAAAGGGCATGACCAGGAACTCATAGTGGCTATACCTGGTACGAAAACCAGTCTTGGACACATTGGTTTCCTTTACCCTCATCTGATAATATCCCGATCTCATATCAATTTTGAAGAAGACACCCACTCCCTTAAACTGATCAAACAAATCTTTAATGCAAGGGAAAGGATATCTGTTCTTTACAGTCACTTTATTCAACTATCTATAATCAATGCACAGTCAGAGAGTTTCATCCTTTTTCTTTATAAATAGAATAGATGCTCCCCAAGGAGAAGTGATGGATCTGATAAATCCCTTGTCAAGCAACTTCTGAAACTGAATCTTTAACTCTTTCAACTCTACAAGTGCCATTCTATACGAAGTAATTAAAAATGGGAGCAGTACCAATAGTAACCTCAATGGAGAATTCTACCTCTCTGGCAGGTGGTAAGCCTGAAAGCTTATCGAAAAATACATCCTAGAACTCTCTAACCGTAGGCACATTTGACATATGTAGATAATCTTTCTTTGCCTCCATTGCATAGCACACATAAGCTTCACAACCTTTCCTAATCAATTTTTTTTTGCTGCAGTAGCTAATATCATATCAGACAGAAAATCAAGTCTCACACCCACAACTATGATCTCATCACCATTCTGAAGTTGTAAGGTAACTCTCTTCTTTCTGCAATCTACATTCGCTTGATGGGCGGATAATCAATCCATCCCTAGAATCAGGTCAAACTAAGGAAAGGGCAACTCGATCAGATTTGTCAGGAATACATGTCCTTGGACGTCGATAGGACACTGTCTATAAATCTTGTTTACTACCATATTATGCTTCAGAGGATTACTCATCAAGATATCCTGATCCAAGTATGCCTCTTTCATCCCTTATTCTGTGCAAGTTCTGTGCTAATATAGGAGTGTGTGGAACTAGGATCAATCAGTGCATAAATAGAATCAGATAACAAAAGAAACTTATCCACTATCACATCGGGGAGCATCTTTTTTTTTCTCAGGTGCTGACAGTATAAGTTTATCCCGCTGCTCGTCTATTTTCCTGTGATGTCTGACCAGCTGGTCTGAAGGCTAAAGTATTAGGGGAGGCTCCCCTACCATGCCCTCGTGGTGCAGATGACCCTATACCAGAGGCTGATATGGCGGATGAAGTAGTCTGTAACATAGGGCAGTCTCTGATCTGGTGGTATCTGGACCCACATTTAAAGAAAGCTCCCATCAAAACCTGCACTCCCTAGGGTGTGTCCTACGACAATGACCACACTACACCGTTGACCTACTGTCTCTGTCTCGAGGTACACTAGAAGCTGTAGTAGCAGTAGACTTGCCACTGAAGGCATTACCCTGTCCCAGGCCTACTGGTGGGTGGCCCTAAGATGTCTGCTGATCGTTCTGCTTCATACCCTATCATATCTTTCCACTGCTCTATCCTTGCTTTCTCTTTTATTGGAATCGGGACTATCTTTTGGCTTGCTCAGCTTAAGTGGCTTCCAATTTAATAGCCGCTTCAATCATAGATCGTAAGTCAGGATCAATGTTGAGCTCCAATAATCTGCCTTAACTCAGTATGCAATTCTCTCTCAAATTGCTAACATAATGCCTGGCTCTCATCAAAATAGGAGCTCAGGCGCTCAAACTCTCTGTTGTACTCTTCCACTGTACAATTTTCCTATCTCAACCTTCAAAAAGCATCGTGCATAGCAATCTTATACTCAGACCCAATATATTTTTTTGAACTGTTCAACAAAGAACTTCCAATTCAAACGGTCTGCTGGAGTACGTTTTCTGACTGAATTCCACCATATAAATGTGAGTCCCTAAAGTAAAGCAAATATACCCTCAAATTTCTCCTCCAAAGGACTGTTTGTAATCTCAAATAGTCTTTTTATCTTGTATAACCACTCTTCTGCAGCTGGTGGTGTCAGAGGATTCCGTCCAAAAAAGTCTTCAGCCCAAGTCTTTTCAGCTGCTCCAAGATAGATTTTTTTCTAGGTGAAGAAGGTGGCTGAATCTTTACTACTGATGGTTATGCCTGGGCCTGGGCAATATGTGGTCTATGCTGAATATAATCTGACATTAGGTTAAGGAAGTCTAGCTGAGGAGGAGGAGGTGGAGAAGGCGCTACTAGTGGAGGTATCTGCTGTTGTGGGATCCCCTGTTGTCCAACATTACTGGAGGCCTCGCTCCTGTTATCTCTAACCTCACAGCTTTGTTCTCCAGATATTTTTTCACTATAAAACAAAAGGGAGCAAGAATACATTAATTTCAAAACATCTTCTCAAAATAGCAATTGGCATGTATATATGTAATTAAATCAAGCATAAATACCCACAACAATCTTAGAATCGCTTAAACATTTGCTCTGATACCAACTGTAACGTCTTCAGATAGTCGTTTGCAGATATTATTCACTTTGGATTGAGGCTCTCACGGTTTTAAAATACGTATGCAAGGGAGATGTATCAATAGCCTTATAAGTATTATTTCGTTCTTCTCTCCTATCAGAGTCGGGGGTTGGACCATGTGCCAGTGTGATACTGGGCCTCTGAGCCAGCGTGGACGCTGGACCTATTTAGGTGGGATGGATTGTAATATCCCACATCGGTTGGAGAGGAGAACGAAGTAGTCCTTATAAGGCTATGAATACCTCTTCCTTGCAGATGCGCTTTAAAACCGTGAGGATTTCGGTCTAAAACGGACAATATCTGCAAGTTACCATCTGGGGACGTTACAGCCTATATTCTTTCCTTAAGACAAGAATAAAATAGACAAATAAATATATAATACATTTACAAAAACACATAATATGAATAAAAGTACAAAATAAATACATCAAAAAAATATTTAAAAAACCATTTTGACTCCTTACTAGAGTCAAAAAAATAAAATGAATTGGCTCACTCTTTTTTAAAGAGGAAGGAACCCACCAAGTCACAGCATCAAAAAATAAAATGAATTGGCTCACTTTTTTAAAGAGGAAGGAACCCACTAAGTCGCAACAGTGAGTCACCTTTACACGGTGACTCTTCCAGCACCAAAAAATGATTTAGAATTGAAAGAGGATAAAAATTCTTAAAATATTTAAAAAATAATTTTCAACAAAATTTACAAAAAAATAGATTAAAAAATAGATTGAAGGGAGTAAAAATGAAAATTTTAAAATAAAAATTACCTTATAATATTATTTTTAATGTATTTTTCAAACTGACAATGGAACCTTAAGAGTTAAGACTCTTGGATTTCTTTTGCCCTTATTAGGGATTTAAAAGAAAAAACTTAAAAAATAATATTTTGGGGTTTGGATCAATAATTGGCGGGGAGCAAAATGAAAAAAAAAGAAGAAGTTTTGAACTTTCAAGTAAAAAATTGAAAACTTAACAATTAAGCTAAGGAAGCCAAGAAAACTAGGGCGTGCAAAAAACGATCCGATCCGGTCAAGCCGAACCGACATATTCGGATGGATTAATTGGGTTAGTAGGATCGGTTCGGTTATTAATATTAGATATTAATCGGATTCTGAACGGATTGAATTTTCCGGATAAATATCATAAAAAATATTTTAAAAATATAACAAGTTAATGACTTTAAAATTACATTAAATATATATTATATATTATTTAATATTGTAAAGAAATTATAATTTTTTATTTATATATTAAAAAAGTCGGGTTACCTTTTTGCCACCCCTGTTCCATGAGTCTATCTATAAAAGGCACCATACTTGCAAGTCAGTATTTGATTATAAGAGGAGAAATTGAAGAAGAATGGGTAAAGGATCAAAGAATGCAACTGAAGAACAGGGAAATGCCACGTCGAAAGCATGGAAAATAGGTTTGGGAATTGCAGCAGTAGGGGCTGGTATCTATACTTTGGGTAGCCTGTTTTCAGATTCTTCAAGTCCGAGGAAGACGATGAAGGCTCCTGGAAAAGACGAGCGCATATTCAGGGATGACTTTGAGAAAGACCCAGCTAAATATTTCAGTAAACTGCGAAATAAGTCCTGATTAGTTATGCTAGTGTTATGTGGTCTTAATTAACTATGGGAATAATGGTGTATTAATGAATACTAGTTTGCTATGAAATCTCAATGCTCTAGTTTGCAGGAATTTGGTTTCCATTTCAAACATTTTCCTTATAATTTGTACTGCTTTTTTAATTGATATATTAAAAGTTGCAATTGGAGTGTGAAAAGCAGCATATAATTTGAAAGATGTCTAAAGGATGCAATCAAACCCAGACTTGGTTCAATCAAGCATCAAATTTTATACCACGTTCGTGAAATTAATGATCTTTGGACTTATTGTTTTCGATAAAATGCAGGTTCTGACCGAATCCTTGGTTGGAAGAAACGAGAGTATGTGACACCGAACCGACTCCGGCAGCTTACTAATCCTGTCTTCAACGCCTGTTTGGCAAAGTTTTGGTTGTTTGGAGAAATTTGGCATGAGGTTTTAGGTTGTATAATCTGGTAATGGCAGTGAAATATCTTGGAAAAATAATGGAATTAGAAGTGATCCGAGGTGTAGTTGTCTCAGGTGCATGGTTAGCAAGCATTCATTATAGCAGTACAGTTAATGAGTGGAAGGAGATTCCCTAGGAAATTAAAAACAAAATCATTGATCTTATGATGCCATTGCAAACCCAAGAGACAAATTATTAATCACAATTTAAATGAAAACTTGATGACTATCAAAATTCCATGAATCTATCTATAAAAGCACCATGCTTGTGGTATTTTTTTAATCTGCGAGATCGCTGATTAATTATGTTAGTGTTATGTATTAATTAACTATGAGAATAATGATTTATTATAGAGAGTAATTGCTGTGAAATCTGGATGCTTTAGTTTGCAGGAATTTGGTTTCCATTTCAATCATTTGTATGCTCTTTTAATAGACTAGCTGGAAGCTGCAATTGGACTGTCAAAACGAGCATATAATCCGAAAAACGTCAGAAGGATACGAGTTCATATTAACCAAGAATGGGCCAACCCTCCAATTAGGCCCATTGGCTAGAAATTTGATTCGATAAATCAGGATTTTCTTTTTCTTGATGTATATATTACATAAATAGGTCAGACATTGACTTTTCTTCTTTCCGCGTTGTCAATAATTGATTGTCCAATTCTGGGCAACCATTCTTGACTAATCTGTACATACCAGTTGGAAAATAGATTTTTTTTTTCTTGTAACATACAATTAATCAAAATGAAAAAGAAAGACAAAATCTCAACACCCTTTTCTTGAGACCTTCTTGAATGCCTCCTGCTGCAGCTGTTCTTTTAAATAATAGAAAAAAATAGGGGTGAGCAATTACAAGCTGTATTCACAATTTCTTTTGAAAACTTGTAAACGTGGGTCATAACAGTTAAATTTAACTAATCAGTACATTGACCAAAAAAAAAATGCTTGCTTTGATTGATATAAAAAATTCAATTGGTTAAAGTGTTTTTGAGTAATTTGATAGATTTTAGACATAATTTAAAAAAAATTATAAAAAAAGAAATGGAATAAATTGTATTGGTCTTTTTATAAAATTTTTGTTAATCCCCAGGTGTTGAAGGAGAGATGCAAATTGTTTTAATTTTCCTTAATCCAATGTTTTAATTTTCAAGCTCCGATATGCAAATATGAAGTAACTTTAACTATTTTACCGAAATTTCGAATCATGCATGCTGCCTTTTACATGCATATCCAAATAATTAGTCAAATTAAAAAAAAAATCCATTTAGATCAATATTCCCTTTAAAAATGAATGCAATTAAAAAGGTTTTTAATTAAAGTATTACTAGTTGACTATAAAGTAATTTGTGCGTGTATAGAACAGCAGCAAAAGTTGGGATTTAACTTTAGTTTCTTCCCCAAAAGTACATATATTTTATAACGTAAGAATTCTTTTTCTGGAGTTGTTTTATTTGATGGACTTATCCAAAATTTCAATGATTCATAATTAAAATATCTTATTATACATTGAGGATGTGTATTAGAGGATTTAAAAGGCCAAATGAATCCCCTGTTACTGTTATAGGGATTGGCTGTCTTTTTTGCCCGATGGGAAGGAAGACCAGTGCATAGATCAGTTTATACATGTTGAAGAAATAACATAGCTCAAGTTCAAAGACTATATGTAATTGCAGATAAAAGATTATGAAGGATTATACCCTGTTCAACTCTTTACAAAATAGTACTAATAAATAAATTTACATGTTCAATTATTAAAAATCAGCAATATAAAACTTCTTTTTTCTTTTTTTCTTTTTTTCTTAAAGATTAAATTACAAAAGAATATTTCTACATTATTGAATAATAACGTGGTCCATAAATTAAAGGATGATTAGACCTTTATCGTCAAGTTGTTTTCTTCTGTCCTGCTCACGCTGGAAACTTATTTCTGCATGTCATTAAAGTCCATTGGAATTTCTCTAACTTGATTTAAATGCCACAAATTGATGATCATGAAAGATCTTGAGATATACGTTGATGTAATTTCATATAAACTTTTCCGTAAATTAATTGGAAGAATCTAAACAAAACTAAAAAGATTATCCCTTTAACCCAAAAAAAATAAAAATAAAAAAGGCACCGACATGAAAAGGGGGCCACCAATGCCTTGGAAGTCAAAAAACAACAACTTTATGCCGATAAAACAAATTAGCATGTAGCATACGAGGTATCTTAAAAGGACAGAAAATAGAGAAACGCCTACCCCGGAAACCTGCTCGAAGCTATATGTGAACATGTTCATTTTTCTGCAACTGTATATTTTCTCGAACTTAGTGCATACATCTCTTTGTATACATGTTGCTGGAGATTGCGGTTCCTCTGAATTGCAATCTACATGTTTGGATGGCCGAAACATATATATGGTGACTAATCTAACCAACGTTGTATTTATATAAATAAAATTATTCAAAAATGCAAATTGAATGTTAAAATTATGCATTGAATTTCTGACAGTAGATTCATAAAAAAAAAAAAAAAAATTTATGATTGTTCCAAAAATGATCTATTTTTTTTATTATTAGTGCTATGTTTATATAACAAGAACAAAGATAAGGAAAAGAGACCTTTAATTTCTTTTGCTAATTGATTATTATGACTCAGAGAGTTCTTATTCTTTTCATAGGCTTTTCCTACTCTCACCTCTCTATTGACTTATTTGATTCCGATTTGAACTATAACCATAACAACCCCAAGCAAACGGAATGCCGATGTATTTGTGGGTATCTATATCTGCTTCCTTCGTAAATTTCTTTTCCATCAGTAATTTTAACAAATTGCCTTTGAAAAGTTTTGTTAGGGATATATACAGTTGATATTTTGGTCTACTTTGTGCCGCGGTAAAAAAAAAATATTTTTTGGAAAGATACTATTTCACCAATCGAGTGTTACAAGTATCAATATTCTAATTCTTCCAATTCTATTAGAATAATTAGATTTTAATTTCTAATTCTAATAAATTTTAATATAATATCTAATAGAATATAATTAATATAATAATTAAATAAAAAATTTAAAATATAAATAAATTGTATTAATTATAATAATGGATAATGGCGATTAAAATAGCTATTCACGAATATAAGAATTAAGAAATTTCTGAACCACGCAAAGATTCTTCAAATCTAGTAATACCAAAAACAGAAAATAAAATAAAAGTGAAAAAGGCACCGACATGAAAAGGGCCATCACTGCCATGGAAGTCAAAAAATAGCAACTTTATGCTGATAAAACAATATGTAGCATATGATATGAGGTATATTGAAAGGACGAGAAATAGTGGAACGCCTAACATGGAAACCTGCTCGAAGCTGTGTATGAACATGTTCGTTTTTCTGCAACTGTATATTTTCTTGCACTTCGTGCAGACATCTCTTTGTATACCTCATCCTGCATATGACCCTTTAGAGAATATAGCTATAGATTGCGGTTCCTCTGAATTGCAAACTACGTATTTGGATGGCCGAAACTGGAGTGGCGATGTTATATCAAAGTATGTGGCTTTCGACTCGCAAAGAAACTCCACCGTTTCTACAGCCTCTTCAGTGCACAGTGATCCAGCCGCAGTCCCTGATGTTCCATATAAAACAGCAAGGCTTTTTTACTCAAACTTCACCTACACCTTCAATGTTACACCTGGCCCAAAATTTGTCCGCCTCCACTTCTATCCTTATAATTATTCTGGTCTTGATCCCTCCAAAGCTTTCATCTCAGTCATTGATGGTGACCATCATACTCTTCTAAGCAACTTCAGCGCCTCTCTTGCTGCTAATTACAAAAATGTTGCTTACTTTTTTAAGGAATTCATAGTTCAAGCAGAAAACTATTGGCTTAATCTAACCTTTACCCCTAGTGGATCATTTGCCTTTGTGAACGGTATTGAAGTTGTTTCGATGCCTCTGAATCTATATATAAAAGGAGAGGATACTCCTCTTGGCTTTGTGGGGTATCCTGAGCAAGTCATCAGATTGGACAACACATCTGCACTTGAGACAGTTTACAGGATAAATGTTGGATGGTTTGAAGTCTCTCCCAAACTAGATTCCGGGTTGTTTCGTACATGGACAAGAGATGATCAGTACATATTTGGAGCTGCTATTGGGGAGGAGGCATTTGATTATGATCTTTCAGTCAGGTATACATCAACTGTACCACCATATACTGCTCCTGATATAGTATATCGCACTGGCCGTTTTATGGGAACTAATGCTGCCGTTAACCTAAATTATAATTTAAGCTGGTATTTTCCTATTGAGACTGGTTTCCTGTATCTTGTCAGGCTCCATTTCTGTGAGCTTGAAAGAAAGATAACAAAGATAAACCAGAGGGTATTTAATATATACATCAATAATCAAACGGCTAAAAATCAAGCAGATGTTATTAGCTGGGCTGAAGGTGAAGCAGATGTTATTGGATGGAGCAATGGACAAGGCGTTCCAGTGTACAAAGACTATGTCACAATGATTCCACAAGTTAGAGAAAAGATTCAGGATCTTTGGCTGGAACTGCATCCAGACACTGGTACATCCCCTCAATACTATGATGCAATCCTAAATGGGGTAGAGATATTCAAATTAAGCAATAATGGTGGAAATCTTGCCGGACCAAATCCTCCCCAACCACAGGGACTGCCAGTTACTCCATCTCCAAGAACATCAAAGAAAAGAAGAGTTATAATAGTTGGGTGCTTGATAGGTGGAGTGGCCTTGGCATTCCTCATCTCGTTCGTGATTGCTTTCCAGATCAGAGCAGCAAAGATGGCAACGGATACGAACAAAACAAGGCACAGGCAATCAGTATGTCACTGTTTTACTATCAAGGAAATCAAAGCAGCTACTAATAACTTTGACAAAGCAAGGACAATTGGTACTGGTGGATTTGGTATTGTTTATAAAGGTTATACCGAAGGTGGGGCAAATACAGTCGCGATCAAGCATTGGAATCAGGCATCCTTTGAACAGGGTTTCAGTGAGTTTGAGGCAGAGATCAGGACACTCTCTCTTCTTCGACATCGCAATGTTGTTGCTCTAATTGGCTATTGCAAAGATGAACAGGAGATGATACTTGTGTATGAGTATATGGCCAATGGTAGTCTGTTTGACCATCTTCATTTTTTTAATAAATTGAAACAATCAGCTCTTTCATGGGAACAGAGGCTACAGATATGCATAGGAGTTGGACATGGTTTATGCTACCTCCATACAGGACTGGAGCATCCAATTGTCCATCGAGATGTGAAGACTAGCAACATACTGTTAAATGACAAGTGGGTGGCCAAGATTTCAGATTTTGGCTTATGCAAGATAGGGCCTACCAATGGAAGCACCAAAGTTAAGGGTAGCATTGGATATCTAGACCCAGAATACTGCCGCCTCCATAAATTGACAGAAAAATCTGATGTCTATTCTTTCGGAGTAGTGCTGCTGGAGGTGCTTTCTGCCAGGTTTGCGGTTAATCCTCAAGCAGAAGCAGAACACAACCAAAATGAGGAAGATGAAGATACTGCAAGCTTTGTTGAGTGGGGCTTAGATAGATATGAAAATGCAGCATGGGATCAACTCATGGATCCACATTTGGAAGGAAAAATAACGTCATCATCTCTCGCAAAGTACATGGAGATTACCAAGAAATGTTTGGCAGAACGAGGGATAGATCGACCGTCAATAACTGAGGTGCTTTGGAGCCTAGAGTTGGTTCAACAACTGCAGATGAACGAGCATGGTGAGGATAGAAACATAAGTTTAGTGTCAGTGGGCAATTCAGATATGTTTCCAGGAGTAGAATTTTCTGAGCTCATGATGCCAGTTGGGAGATAGATATAAATATGTATTCTTCATCCAAATTTTGAAAAAATAAGTTTGTCTTCAGAGTCATGCTACAAACTGTCTTTAGACTAAATATTATATTTTGATTTTTGAGCACTTATAATCCTGTATGGAACCCAATGTCCCAAAAGCCAGAACTGGACTAGCATAAATAAGGACCCGGTAAACATAAGGTACTCATTTATATGCATTAGCAAAAATTTCCCTTATTCCAGCCATTCCTTTGTACATAGGGCATTGCAAATGGTAGTAAAAAAAAATCAAGTTAGCCAAATCGCCACACTATCTGCTGCAATTTCGACGAATGTATTGAAAGCCTCTAGAGGACAATCCATTCTCCTAGAAGCGGATCAACTGTGCCACTTTGATGGCAATATATCCTCCGAGTCTCAAAAGAATATCTGATTTTTTACTTAAACATTATACAGGTTCCAGATGGGTAGAAGTACCCTTCATTTCAGTATCTGAAAAGGGGAAATTTTAAACATATTTCGGGAACACCTTCCCGAGGATCCACTGAGTGCTGACATAGAGAAATTTTACAAAAAAAATCCCCAGTGAGGCAACAGCAAGAGAGGAACCCTTTATCAGGTTATTGATGGAATTGACAGGAAAAGTATCAAACGCTAGTGATTATCAGTGCACAGACCTGTAATTACGATGCAGCTAATGCTAGTGATGATCAAGCTAAGGTTGATTGGATTCGCTACTCCAATTAAATCATATGATCAATGTTTGAAGCAGAAATTGAAAAGAAGATTAATAATCAAATAGAAACTCTGCCAAAATGCACCAACTCTGGTGATACAAACGTAACGTATTAATTTCTTTTGGGAATGGGATGGACCCAGAGAGTAATGGAGGTGCCGCCTATAGTTTTGAATTGGATTAGGGGTTTTGCACTTCTTAATGAAGTAGTTGAAATTTATTTACCAAAACAAAACAAATAGTTAGCTTCTGAAAGTCCAAATCTCAAAGTTTCAGTATTTGTAAAAAACCTTATTTCAATATTAGTTTATTGTTGCAACTGTAAATATTTGATGGATGTTGATGTTGAGATCTTCACAAATTCCTTGCTCGTAAGCAAATCAGATTGAAGATTGTTAATGGCTGAAAGCCAATGAAGAAAGAAGGCAGAGAAAGCGGGTGGAGGGGACAGATACCAAATACTCAAAAATGATCCACACTTTAAAGAGCAGATGGCGCTGCTAATTCATTCAGTCAAATTCATGAAAATGGGCCCAAACTGTCATCCGATCATGTTGTGTTATCTCCCTATCTTATCATTATTTTTCACCTGTAATGCCACAAAGGGATCCCACAGTTCCGACTCCGAGCACCAATTCAGTACGCGCACAATTGGTGCACATGTTGGATGCACGCACCGTCTCTGCAATCTCACTTTAAGCTTTTGCAAATTAAAAATAAAAAAAAAAAAACGAAAAAAGGAGTAAAGGACCCACCACCCTGGGCTTCACTGCCTATCTCCAAATTATAACCAATTTATTTATAACTGTTTAACAATAATTTACTTCAAATCGTATTTCGATTCAACTTATTTATGATACATAAATTTTTAATCGCTTTTATAATTGGCAATCAAGTCCGCATTTTTATATATTAAAGTCAACAAATAATATGAATGGTGAAATAAACAGTTATTTGATAGAAATGGCAGTCATTTAAGAATATATGCCTCACCTAGTCCTAAAGTAGCAGAAGGAGATTTAATTAAGAAGCAACTGTAGTCCAAGGAAGAGAACCTAAAGGGGTGAAAGGGGACCCGTTGTCTCTCCCTTAACCGCAAAGCCAAATGCCCTAAATTATGACACCCAATACTTTTATCAATTCACACCCCATTAACCCTTCTCATTTCTCAATACACTTTTATCATTTACAATCAATTCATGTACCCAACACAATCACCACCAAGACAAATGTGATACTATTAGATTATCAAATTTGAGTATAAATTAATTGAATTAATTAATTAAGCTAAGAGCCAGAAATCTTTATGACGCTTAGTAGTAATCAAGTATCCTCCATGTTTTTTGCTTTTCCTTCTCACAGCAATTGCCATGCAGTCTGCATTTTGGATACAGTATTCAACTACACCCCCTGTCACTTTGTTGCTTGCCCACATCATTATCAGCCTCCACGTCATTGACCTCTTCTTCTGCCCTAAAACTAGAAGTGCCGCCCCTTGTTTTTTGGCCTCTTCCACTATTAATGGCCCTTTCTCTTTTCCTTCCACCACTGTTATCTCTATTTGTATCTGCACAACATACATCAATTTTCCTTCCTATTTCTTTGCACCTACTATATAATCACTTTAATATTGTTTTCTGTTTAAAGAAAATACAAACTAAAACTTTAATCAGTGTCCTATGTAAAGCATAAGCAAATTATAGTAAAATTAATGAATACCCACCTCAGGTCTCCTCAATTGGCTCATATTTTTCAAGGAATTAACTACTTCATATGCTCTTGGAGCTCTCTCCTTAGTACACTCTTCATTTTTTACTGTTTCAATTAATTCATATTAAACCTTAAAAATAACAAAAGAACAAACCTTGTTTATTAGATGGTTTGGTAACATGAAGAAGAATGACAAGATCCTGGCTTTGAATAGTGTGAGAAAGAGCCCATAGCAAAGCTGCCTTGGCTTCAAAACTTGAATCAACGACTATCATTATCTTCCTACCAATTATCAGATTAGGCTTAGTAACTCCCTCCTCATCTCCAACACTTGTAATAGCATTGCCTGAACTCTCTTTCGCCTTATCAATTTGATTATTTTTAGCATGAAGCTTGGATTGTATAACAGGTGGTGAACGAACTCTAACATGAGGCCTAATTCTATTGAGGCAGAAACTTGGTAACCTAGTACCAGCCTTCCCCATCTTAATTTAATTGCCTTCTCTCTTCATCACTCGGGCTTTCAGGAAACACTTGTGTTTTATACGAAACAAGATGAGAAATTTGCAATTATTACACAAACTTCTTGTTCCTCAACAAATATTAATTTCTATGGACCACAGTTATATATCCATGCTTTACTATTTTTTAAATTTACTTTTCTTGTTCTTTATTTTGTCGTTTAATCATGCTACTTCTTTTGTTTCTTTTAATTTTCTCCTGTGTGAGGTTATTGGCGAACGTGCCTGCCATCAAACTTGTAGGGGCCATCACTCTTTTAGACCAGCTTAGCTGTGCAACTTCCTATACATTAAGTTTAACCCTTCTTTATATGTTAATTAATTAAATTCTTGTGCTTCATTTTTGCAATTAATTAATATATTATGTGCATCCCACTCCTTTTAGGCTTTCTCATTTTTATTCTCTTTCTTCTTTTCCTTGCTTTGTGGTAGCTATTTGTTTCAATTAATCTTTTAACTACCTAATATTACTTTTTTTAGGTAAATAGTTAAAGATGAGGGTAGTTAATAATTTTTATCATTAGGTTAGTTTTTCAACGATATAATATAATGCGTGTTTCAAATATTTCAAAATATATTGTAAAATTGGTGATTTGGAATGTTGAAGAAATAAACCAATTTTAGTAATTTTAGTCATAATATTTTTAAAAAATATCAGTATCCAAACAAACTAATTCAGATTACGACGGGTTATGGTGATTTATTCAGAACTTGAACTTAAAACCTCTGCAAAATGAAATTTTGTCATCTCGACACATCCATTAAAAATAGGTTATAATATCATTCGGGACAAAGCAAAATATTCTCCATTAGCTACTCAAGTTTAATTGATATGAAACTAGAAAATGCTACGTTAATTAATGCTTCGTGTTGGGGCTGCTTGGCGGAGAGTAGTTGGGAAATATATTTTTGTTTTCTGGTCCATCGTTTTTAATTATAATCAATATAATAATTAATATTAGTAATATATTGGGATGAATTTGAGCATTCGAGTTTGGCATGTTATTGTTAAAGTGTTTCATGTACTTTTAAATTTCGGGTATGGTTTGATGAGATAAATCAACTAAAGTTTGAAAACATAATTGTAATAACAAATTCATTCTGATTTGGAATTTATCATATGTATAACTTTTTCTATTTCATTTTAAAAGATAACTTTCAATTTTTTATGCTAATTAAGAAATAATTAAAATATTTCAATTTTATAAAGAAAATTATAATAATTGACAAAAATATTTTTTTTATATTTTTAAAAATTTTATTTAATTTTAGTTAAAAATAAATAATGATAAAAAATATTTAATAAAATATATAATAAATAGGAACTATATGTAAACCTATTTTTTAAATTTCGAAAAATACATTCAAAATGAAACAAACTAAATAGGTAAAATAAAAACTAATGAAATAGGTAAAATAACCTGTTGAAATGGGACAAAAATTATATTATTGGCATTCACAGAAATAAATACCAAGGAAAAAAAAAGGAATTATAAGTGTTAGAAATTGCTTTGTTTTAGTCCTCCATTAGGTAAGATTATGTTATCCGTTAGGTAGGATTATGATAATTATCAATTCTAAAATAAAATTAGGATATATTGGCTCTAAGGTCACACTTTTCCAGATGTAGGACAATGATCGATTGTAAGATTGGATTGAGGTTAATTAAGTAATTAATTAATTTAATGTGAAATACTCACTCCGTTCTTTTTTATCTATCACTTTTGAGTAAAATTCAAATCTCATTTATCTATCACTTTTAGATTTTCAATGTAATTTAATTCTCTTTTTCAATTCAATTTTCTTTCCCAATAAAATTATAACCAATTAGATTTGATAATTTAGTTTTAATCACGTAATTTAATATTAAATTTAACTCTATTTATTATTTTTTAATCCTAGTAAAAATTATAAAAATGACATATAAAAAGGAACGGAGGGAGTAATAGTAAACGTGGTTGACACGCTTGCTAGGGTTTGATGATTTGTAAAAGCAAGATATATAAATATATACAATGAACCTATAAATCTATAACTACAAAGAGTCAACCAGGTGATTATATATATAAAATTGGGAAGATGGATAGCGAAAATCAAACAGGGACCGATAAATGGCTTTTCGAAATAGACAAAAGCGATGCATTATTTTTGACAGTAAATATTCACCAACCTTCACTGGCTTTGCATCCATAATTAGATGGTTAAGAAGTCCTTTCAACTCTTTAATATGGAAAAGAAAAACACTAGTAATTAATTTATTTATTTATATAGTAGAAATAGTTAGGATAACATTATTTTGACGGCTTTAAAAATTATTAATTTCATTTTCAAGATAAAGAATCTTAGAGAAAAGGTGTTATTCTGCAATCAAATTATTCCTCTTTTTACTATTGTGTTGATGATGTGGAGTTAATTTCTCTGTTTACTTGCTATGAACAAAAGTTCTCCCTTGGATTCCACGTCCTAGGGCTTTCTAATTCTAACTCTTTGCTTTTCATTTCTACCCAAAATTATCATCACATCAGGATTAGCTAGGTTTAGATTTCACCATGCATGCTTCAATTCTGGTGTGTAACGGTAAATTTAATTAAAATTTTGATGTGTTAAAAAATTATTTTTTTTGTAATTTTATGTCAGTGTATGATCCACTTGCGGATGGATCACTTCATGCAAGAAAACGTTACTTGTAGTTGCCATTTTTTTATTGAAAATTTTGCTGTAATATTCATTATTTTTTGATATGACATTTATTGAAAAATTTGCTATCAAATTAATCTTAATTAATTAAGTTATAAACCCTGGCTTAAATGGAGTATTTACTTAGAATTGTGCTTTACCCACTCCATAGAAGAAAAACAATAAATTTCTTCTTTGGACCAAGTTCCTGTATTTAGTCATGCATCAAATTGATATAAAACCTATATAATATTTTACAAACATCCCAGACTGTGCTAATCCCTAGAAAATTAAAAATTTGGCCTGCTGTTTTGAACTACAAAAAAGGGCAGGCTGACCTGCCTTTCGGCTTTTTTTTTGGCAGGGAGGGCTCCACTGGTTCATACCCGGTTCACACATGAAACATTACCGTGAACAGCAATTACAAGTGATATTTTCCAGCATAAAGTGGCCTCTCTACCAATGAATCATGATAAGACGTGAAAGTATTTATCTAACAAGGGAGAGAAAGAGCCGGCTAAGTTATTCCCGATCGGATTTTAAATTCCTACAAGAAAAAAAATCTGATCGAATCAGATATAAACACTCTAAAATTTAAGTTAGTAACTTTTTGAAGAGAGAATTCTTAGATAGGGAGTTTCAGATATTCAATACGTATAACTATTGTACATTAGGCTATTTATAGGAGATAAAAGGGGTGCACTCAAGTACCTTGGATGTGATAATTGGCTATCAAAGCAGGTGAGCGGCGAAGTGACAAGGAGCAGTTGAAGGACATGGGCTCTGCCTTGTGTCAATTGACTGATTGAGACTTGATGTCCTATCAGTCTGATTGGACATCAAGTGGCCTCTTTCTTGGCTTGTAGCTCATGTTTGGTACTTTTTTACTGATGAGCTTTGGACCCTGTCAGGTGTAATGGGCTAATTGCTCAGGCCCTGAAGTTTTATATTTTCATGATTATCACTTATTCCCCCCAAAAGGATCCGATTGGGTGAGTTTTACTCTAAGGTGCTCCGATCGAAGAGTGATTGTTGGTGAAATTTTCAAAATTTGAAAAGCGCTCAGCTGAAGAGACGCATCTGTTCAGACAGCTGTCTTCTCATTAATATCGTACGCGTACGTCAAGAATGATGCTTCGCTCTTGCATCGTAATGATGGCTTCAATGATACATGGCGAGACGATTGGTGCATTCAATAGGTTTTTGCCTATAAATAGGTAACTTTTGAGTATTTTTTCTTTACTTTCCAACAATCCTTAGCGAAACTCTGCCATAATTTATTTTCAGCCTTCATATCTCAGATTCTAGCTATTTTTTCAGAGTTCTCGTGAGATTATCCACGTAAGTAGTTCCTACTCGCATATCTCTCATTTCTTTTTCATCTACTTTAATACTCTTGCATTCATCTTCATTTCAACTCCTTGCCAAAAAGTTTCTAGCGTAGATCCCCAGAGCCTTTATAGGGATTACTTTGCTTCATAAAGAATGGCTTCCAGCAATGGTCAGTTAATAAATAGGAGTTTTATTAAAGAATATAGGAACCAATCGGCGGTTATCCATTTTTCCAAATTGAGTTCGAAAGAAGTGGCTGAAACTCCTTTTCGATATGGCTTCCCTGTAGAAGTATTTGTGCTGGCTTACCCAGACTCCATGGCGATGACGGAGGGGTCTTTCGACCACAAGAATAATAAGTGGTTCATCTGCCACCTTTGAAGTTTAGATGCAGGGATGAGGCTCTCGTTTGGTGTATTCAAGGTAGCAGTGCTAAGGGATTATGAAATTTCTCGGAAACAACTGAATTTGAATTGATGGAGGACGGTGCTCTGCTTCAAAATCCTCTATAAAATAAAGGAGGTGACTCCAACGCTTGACCTTTTCACCCATTTCTTTTACATTTTAGGTCGGAGTGATGGGATGGAGTACTTTTTTACCAACCAACCAAAGAGGAAGGTCTTTATCTTTTCATCTTCACTGAAAGGGTTCAAAAAGAGATATATTTTAGTGGGGATGGCCGGTGGGTTTGGATTCTAGCTTACCCGATCAAAGGGAATGGCCAGCCTAAAAGACCAAGCCGTCAGGCAGTCCCTATATGAGGCAGACATCGAAAAATTGATGGATACCGTGGCAAGGCAAGGGGAGCCATACGACTCTAATTATCTTTTGGGGATGTTGTTCGAGTCTTTCAGCTCTGATACTGACAAAGACACAAAACATGAGCATTAGAATTGAAAAATAGGGGAAAGCATAATATAATAATCATGCATTACATGTGCATTCAAATGACATCATTTGCAAAAAGATACTTTATCGTATTTTATGTTGGTGTTGGTTGGTGTTGCAACTAAAGGCGAAATGGCCAGAGGAGATGATTTGACTAAGCAACTCGTTGATCAGGCAAAGGCGAAGAGAGCTACCGAGCAGGCTGCAAAGGAGGAAAAGATGGAAAGGATAAGGCTCATGTTTTCTTCATCAGTCCAACCTCCGAGAGGTCCGCAGAAGGTCTTCCATTTGCTGATACTGCTGCTATTATTACTTCTACACCTGCCTTCCATCCGGTGTTGACAATTATCGAACCTACAATGTGATATCCCACATCGATTGGAGTGGAGAACGAAGCATGCCTTATAAGCATGTGGATACCTCTCCCTAATATACGCATTTTGGGGGTAACCTCAAGAGCAAAATCGTGAGGGGGCGGATCCGGTATGTTCTCTAAAGTAGACATGTGGACGTCGATTCCCAAAGCGGACAATATCTACCAGCGGTGATTCCGGGCTGTTACAATTGATATCAGAGCCGGTGCCGGATCGGTGTGCCAAAGTGGATGCTGGGCCCTAAGGGGGGTGAATTTTGATATCCCACATCGGTTGGAGTGGAGAACGAAGCATACCTTATAAGCATGTGGATACCTCTCCCTGGTAAACGCGTTTTGAGGGTAACCTCAAGAGCAAAATCGTGAGGGGGCGGATCCGGCATGTTCTCTAAAGCAGATATATGGACGTCGATTCCCAAAGCGGACAATATCTACCAGCGGCGATCCGGGGCTGTTACATGCGGCCTCTCATTCTAGTGCAAAAGGTCAAATCCCATTGAGGAGATATTGCCTGCTGCCAGCTCCTTCAGCATACCGCTTCTAAGTGAGGTCGCACAAAATAGGGTGGCCAAGCTGGACGAGGCTGCCTAAAGACAGGCTAAAGAGGTGGCATAAAAGAAGGTGATCGAGCTGGTGGCAGCAGCAGACGCCTGAGCTACAGCTAAGAGCAAAATGCCTAGCCAAAGCGAACTTACCCGGAGAGCAATAGGGAGAGCCTCTGAAAGGCAAACCGTGCTCTTGAAAGATGTGCTGAGGAACGTCGACAATAACTGATCTATCAAGGAAGATGACTTTAAGGATATGAGAGATCCCAGTCTGCTCGATCGAAAGTATATCTTGTTTAAGCAATAGAGCCTGAAGGTGAAGTTAATTTTCTTTACCCTTTCATTTCAGCATTCTACTCCTTCTCAAAGATTTACTAAATTTTGTTGTTATTTTTTTAGCTGATCAAAAGAGGCTTAAGCTGACACGACATGAGGAACCTCCTGAAGGCCAAACTGGAGAACACCATTCAGTTGAATGAGGAGGCAGACGCCAAAGTCAATGTTGCTAAAAAAAGGCCTCTCTTCTTCTATCAGAGATGGATAGCTTGAAGAAGGAAGCTTCCTAAATCATCCAAGAACTGAAGGCTCGGCAGGGCAAAATCAACTGGCTAAGGGGGAATTGGTGCACTTAACTACTGATGGCGCTCAACGATAGAAGCTAAAGAAGGACATCACCAGACTGACCGCCAAGTGCCAAGTCCTGACCTCCAAATGTGCCAAAGCCAATGAGAACTAAAATAAAGCCCTTGTGGAGGGCGACCAGCTTTACATTGAGCAGGAGGCCCTGAAGGTCACTTTGAAAGAGAAGAAGTTGACATGGAGCAAGAGGCACGAGGAAGAGCTTGCCTCTCAAAAAGTTTGACTGCTCAATCAACTGGGTGAGGCCCAAGGGAAGTTGTTGTCTTGATTAATCAATAAGGTTAAGAGATGATTTCCTAAAGTTGATCTCGATTGGATGAAGGATCCAGATGTCTTGCTCGATCCTTTGTCTAGTGATGACAAGAAAGAGATCCTTCAAAAGGGGACGTCTAAGGGTGCAGAGAACAATGGAACACCAGGTGAAAACCCCTCATCGTTTAAAGCTCCTCTTGGTGAGATGGTCGAGTTTGAGCTTACGACTTCCCTACCTATGCAGTCTCCCCAAGTTACCATCGGGCCTTTAGAAGAGCCTACTTTAGAGCCGACTGCAGAACCTACTGCAGATGTGATGCACTCCGAGCCTACCATCAATCTTGTCGAGGAGCTGGTTACTGCAGAAACTATAGATATAGAAACTTAAAATTGTTATTCTTTTTTCTTATAAATTTTGTAACTTGTATAATTCATTAATAAAACGTAATTTTTTTCCAGATGTGCCTTCTATATATTTGTGATGCAATCTAGTGAAGTAATATCTTTATATTTTCTACTTTAATTGTGTCGATGCTAATTGAATCAGCTAATTAAGTAGCAAAGATACTTCCTAAATTTGTAAAAGAATAACTCATAAACTAGTGGCTAATTAAAAAAGCATAATCAGTTACTCATCTAGCATAAGTTAAGAATTAGGCTTAGAAGCTTAAGCATAAGATCCGATTGGAGTACATGATCGGTCGGTCATATGAATGCCAAGCATAGCAGATGACCTTTAGGCCTGGCATTCACTTAGGATTTTCTGGACGATTTCATTCGTCGAGTTAGATACATCGATCGGGATGTGACGTCGATCGAAATTACTAAAATCAACAAACTTATGAAATCAGAATAAATACATTCACTACCAAAAAAAAATGCAAAATAGCGAAAAAAAATCATCGCTAACTGATATTTTTTCATCGCTAAATCAGTTTAACAACAACTTAGCGATGACCTTCATTTTGAAACAAAAGTCGTTGTAGCAGAATTTAGCTACAACAAGAAGTCGTCACAAAATTTTAGCGAGAACTAAGTGTTGTCGCTAAATATTTGTCGCTATTTTGCTATGACAATGTTCTAGCTAAATTTTGCGACGACAATATATTTGTCGCCAAATTGCTACGATATCGTTCACGCTAAATTTTGCGATGATAATATTTTCGTAGCAATATTGCTACAACAGTGTTCACGCTAAATTTTGCGATGATAGTATTTTCGTAACAATATTGCTACGACATTGTTCACGCTAAATTTTGCGTCAACAGTGTTTTCATCGCAATATTGCTACGATATTATTCATGCTAAATAACTACCGTTCAGACATGCTAATCACATGCTAAATTAAAATTAATTTTTAATTTATTAAATGAATATAAAGATTTAATAATTTAAATAATAAACTACAAAGGACAAATTTATATTTATAGACTACTCATCATTTAATATAATAATATATATATTCATGAAAATTTTGTTTACAAATGGATATCATTGTTAATTGTATATCTAAAATAATACATGCTTATATAGTAATAACAAATGTCATCCAAAATGTCTTGCTATATACTTATAACTATAATGTGAATAGATGCATTTGCTCCAACTCGAAAAATTATTGCTGCATCTCCATCTACTGTTGGATCTATCCGACCCGTTGATCCATCTCTTGTTCAAACTCAACACAAATTTGTGTAATATGTTGTAAGTCAGTAATAGTGGAAAAATATATATTTTATAGTTGAAGAATATGTATTTCAGATAATGCATAATGCCTTTGAATAGAGTGGTGATTTTGAGTGCAGAAAGGCAATCAACTCTTAACAAATCAGCGACACCCAAATAAAACTCTATACCATGATTGAATCCATAAAAGGCACTCGTTTTACCACCCAAGGCAGAACCAATCTGAAACCACAACAAAAACAGGCTATATAAGGCCCGATACTCAAAATCATGAAAGAAAACAAATACCCCTGTAACATATAAATTTATATGAGCAAAGCATTAAAAACCAAAAATATGCAAATTTTCTTAGTTCAAGTAATTCAAAGAGAGAATTAGAGTTATATATACTAGTTGGTACTCCTATAAAATAAAATCCTATTGATTCACATATTATTTCAGGCATAGTAAGATTACTAGGCACTGAATCCAAAGGATAGCAAAGGAATGCCTACATAAACTGTTAAGCTAATCGTGAGTAAATTAAATTTATGGTTATCCAAACTAAATTATAAACTTATTAATGCAAAATATCCATATGGTGATTCAGGAATGTTATATTTAATTAAATATAACAGTAAATATTGGAACGTTATATTAATTAAATACCAACTATCGAACCCTACCCATTCTCAAGTAACTACGAGCTTTACTGAAATTCACAACTCAAAATCCAATGAGGTTTAATGGAACCAGTATCATACTGGCAATAAGATGATGCCAAAATGAATTCCACAACATATTAAGAGCATATGCATTGCAATTAATATTAATACATACACAATTATTACATATATTCACATCATCATTCGATTGTCTCTAACTACATTGTAATATCATTTTTCTTGTCAGTGGGAGAAAGAAAAAATATGCATTTCACTTGGAGTCGGTGAGCCTACTTAATAAGTAAAGGCAACCAGAGCAGAGAAGAATAGAGATTGAGAAGCAAAGTAAGTCTATGGGAGTGTTTATAGCTGCTGTCTTACTTTTTTTGAAGAAACCAATCAAAAGAAGCATTACTATGACATGACCAAGCTTTGTTTTCAGCTCGTGCACAGTTTTGACTTCCAACGACCTAGGTCGTTCCTGCAAATGCAAGCAAAAAAACAGTAAGCTTATACACTGACAAGTACACCTATTAACGAGACACTTAAATACAGAATGAAGTACTATGCATGTCAACAGAAAGCTGAAAAATTTAGAAACCATTAAATGCAACAGATGACAGGCACTACTGAAGTACACAAGTTATATGAATTCAACTGAAAATTCAGACATACCTTTAAGGGGAATAATCCAAACAGATTTGATCTACGGTGTAATCCTTCCCCCGACCACAAAGTTTTGGGGTCGAGATTGCTAACAAGAGCTCATAGAGACCCATCCCAAAGACCAACATTATTGTTCCTAGAAGATAAACATCTGAAAATGCAAAAAAAAATTTCAATGAGTACTTAATCAGCAGGAAGGGTTACATATTATCCATATGCAAAATATCCATATTGAAGATATAACCAATCAAATATCCATAATCAATATGGTGATTCAGGAATCCGTTAACAAAAATAAAATCTACATCATATATAACTAATAAATTGAAACAATTTAGAGACTAAGAAAAAATATTTACAACTTTATGAAGATCAGAAAATAACTTCAATTTTACAAAATCTTCTAACAATTGTCAATGAATCAATGAAAAACTGAAGCTCCAGGTTCAAATTATCGATCTTCAATCTTCTCCCAAAAAAAAAATATATATTCCAGCCCATCAGTGCTTCAACGTTCAAAACAGAAATCCATGATTGGAATTTTTTTTTCCTCAAGAAAATGAAAAAAAAACACAACAGTTTAGAAGAGAAATAGAATACCATTGAGAAATTATTTCTGATTAAAGATGGAATAGTCCATTCACTAGTTTCCTGCAAACCAAAATCAAATAAAGATTTCAAGATCAATTTTTTTAAAATTTCAAGGTGTCGGATGAGTTAATTAACATATAAATAAATAGGGAACAGAGACAAGTAAAGGAATAAGCTAGAGATAAAAGAAGCACCGTCTCCTTAGAAAGAGGGCCAGCAAGCACAATAAAATCACCACTCTATTCAAAAGCATTATGCATTATCTGAAACCAATACCATTATGTTAAGGACACCCTCACTATAAACTCTGAACCAATACCTAACTTCACCTTTGGATGTGCCCTGAACATCAGTGGAGATTTTGGTCGGGGTAGTGCAGTCTTAGGCGTGGGTAAATGACCCTTCTCCTTGCCTGCACATACATAATATTTTTGAGGATTCACCTGATTCTAATTTCATGGAGGTTGGGGTTGGCTGTGGCTACCTGATCAAAATGGAAGGAGGGTTGTTGGTTTTTTGAAACTAAGAAATGGTTATTGAACCCATTTTCTATTTCAATAATTATGCAATATTTGGTGGCCAAACAAGTTCAACCCACCGAATTTTTTAATTTTCAAATCCCGCTAAAATTTTTGCTTCATAGATATATATTATTTTTAAATGATAATTTATATTTATACTTATGTTTTCCTCATTTTAACTCAACGCGATAATTTTCAATTTTTAATATAAACTGAAAAATCATTAATTAATACAAAAAAAGTAAATTTTAGATCTAATTAAGTGATTTAAATTAATTCAAACTCTATTAGGTTTCAAATTTAAATGGCATTAGTCATTTAATCAAAACAAACTTATTTTGGAATTAATTGGTTGCCGAATTCAACTAGGATTTCTAGCTTGAATTTTGGTCACATTAATTCCCTCTCAAGTATTATATTTTGATTAAATACAATTTAGAATTTAATACTCAATTAACTTAATTATACATAGATAATTAATTAATTGAAATTAAAACTAGCATATGCCAATAATTTTATTTTTGTGCAATAACTGTTAACAGATTTGCCTAAAATAGCAAGTTATTTTAGGCAAAAAAAAACTTGTTTGACAGATGTGCCTAAAACAGCTAAACAAAAAAACTTGTTTGACAGATTTGCCTAAAACAACTAGCTGTTTAAGGCAAAATCGGAGCTAGCTATTTTAGGCAAAATAACAGCTTAACAGTTTTGCTGTTTTAGGCAAAAAAACTGTTTTACGAATTTGCCTAAAACAGCAAGTTGTTTAAGGCAAAAATCTGTTTACCCATTGCATACATTAATTTAACTTTAAATAAAAGTCCAAATTAATTTTCAATACACTATTTAAATATTTTAAGCCCAATGCTGTAATTAATACAAAAAAAAGTAAATTTTAGATCTAATTAAGTGATTTAAATTAATTCAAACTCTATTAGGTTTCAAATTTAAATGGCATTAGTTATTTAATCAAAACAAACTTATTTTGAAATTAATTGGTTGCCGAATTCAACTAGAATTTCTAGCTTGAATTTTGGCCACATTAATTTTCTCTCAAGTATTATATTTTGATTAAATACAATTTAGAATTTAATACTCAATTAACTTAATTATACATAGATAATTAATTAATTGAAATTAAAACTAGTACATGCCAATAATTTTTTTTTCATGTAACAACTGTTAACAAATTTGCCTAAAACAGCAAGTTGTTTAAGGCATAATAATAGTTCAACAGATTTGCCTAAAAACAGCTAGCCGTTTTAGGCAAAAAACCTTATTTGACAGATTTGCCTAAAATAACTAGCTGTTTAAGGCAAAATCGAAGCTGAACAGATTTGCCTAAAATAGTTTTAAGCAAAATAACAGCTTAACAGTTTTGCCTAACAACAGCAAGCTGTTTTAAGCAAAATAATAGCTTGACAGATTTGCCAAGCTGTTTTAGGAAAAAAATATTATTTTACAGATTTGCCTAAAACAATAAGCTTTTTAAGGCAAAAATCTATTTACCCATTGCATACATTAATTTGACTTTAAATAAAAGTCCAAATTAATTTTCAATACACTATTTAAATATTTTAAGTCCAATACTTTAATTAATACAAAAAAAGTAAATTTCAGATCTAATTAAGTGATTTAAATTAATTCAAACTCTATTAGGTTTCAAATTTAAATAGCATTAGTCATTTAATCAAAACAAACTTATTTTGGAATTAATTGGTTGCCGAATTCAACTAAAATTTCTAGCTTAAATTTTGGCCACATTAATTCCCTCTCAAGTATTATATTTTGATTAAATACAATTTAGAATTTAATACTCAATTAACTTAATAATACATAGATAATTAATTAATTAAAATTAAAACTAACACATGCCAATAATTTTTTTCGTGTAACAACTGTTAATAAATTTGCCTAAAACAGCAAGCTGTTTAAGGCAAAATAACAGTTCAACAAATTTGCCTAAAATAGCTAGACAAAAAACCTTGTTTGACAGATTTGCCTAAAACAGCTAGTTGTTTAAGGCAAAATCGGAGCTGAACAGATTTGCTGTTTTAGGCAAAATAACAGCTTGACAGATTTGTCAAGCTGTTTTAGACAAAATAATAGCTTGACAGATTTGTTGTTTTAGGCAAAAAAAACTGTTTTACAGATTTGCCTAAAACAGCAAGTTGTTTAAAGCAAAAATCTGTTTACTCATTGCATACATTAATTTAACTTTAAATAAAAGTCCAAATTAATTTTCATTACACTATTTAAATATTTTAAACCCAATGCTTTGTGTGCGATCCTATAGGTTCATTTAATATTGGCAATGAATTAATAAATTAGTTCAAAGGCTATATATATTCTCTATCAAGATATTATAGCATACCAAATTAAATGAAAATGCATATAGCATTTAGTGACCTAATCCAATTTTTTATAGTCCCTTTACACAAAGCTTTTAAATGTTGCAAAGTTATATGGCATATTACATATATCTCATACCATTCATAAAAATGTAATATATTGCATGCGCATTTAAACTATCATATAAGCCGTGTGTGTATATATATATTTCAATAGTTTAAATATGCATTTACTAAAGTATTATTTTCATATATATAATAACTGACAAGAAAGTTTAAAATTCAGATAGTAAGGATGGCACTACTTTGCATTCAATATCCACAAAGTTAAATGTCACAAATACTATTAAAGTGGAATAGTTGCATTGGAAAATTGTAAAATTTTAACTTTTAGAGGGTTGTATGGGAAAAATATTTGACAAGTAACGGAGACATAAGAGAAAAAGGTGCTAGGAATGAATAAATTAAAGAACCTGATGATTGTCGTACATTTAGTATTATTATTTCCCATTTAATTTAAAATCATATGTGATAAATGAATAGAATTAAATCATAAAATGATTTAAATTATTTATTAATAAAAAATTTTATGGATAATAAATTGTTCAAATTGGTTTAGATTATGTATAGATTAAGATTTTTCATTATTGTTACTTAGAGTTGATTTGGGTCCTAATAAATAAAATTTTCAAAAGTTCAGCACTGATATAAAATATCATGTAAATTTTTTACTACTTTTTAGTTAAAATGACTTTAATAGTAAATTAGCTACAATCATGTTATCGCCAATTAGCTACAACAATGTTGTCGCCAATATAGATATATGAACATTATTGTATTTTGCTAAATTAGCTACAACTTTTTTGTCACCAAATTAGCTACAATAATGTTATCGCCAATTAGCTATAATAATATTGTCGTCAATATTAATATATGAACATAATTGTATTTGGCTAAATTAACGACAACATTGTTGTCGCCAAATTAGCTACAACAATGTTATCGCCAATTAGCTACAACAATGTTGTCGCCAATATAGATATATAAACATAATTGTATTTGGCTAAACTAGCTACAACATTGTTGTCGTCAAATTAGCTACAACAATATTGTAGCCAATTAGCTACAATAATATTGTCGCCAATATTGGTATAGAAATATAATTATATTTTGCTAAACTAGCAACAATATTGTTGTCGTCAAATTAGCTACAATCATGTTGTCGTCAATTAGCTAAAACAAAGTTGTTGCCAATATATATATATGAACATAATTGTATTTTGCTAAATTAGCTACAATATTGTTGTCGCCAAATTAGCTACAACAATGTTGTCGCCAATATTGGTATAGGAACATAATTATATTTTACTAAATTAGCGACAATATTGTTGTCGTCAAATTAGTTACAACATTGTTATTGCCAAATTAGCTACAACCATGTTGTCGCCAATTAGCTACAACAATGTTGTCGCCTATATTGATATATGAACATAATTATATTTGGCTAAATTAGCGATAATATTGTTGTCGCCAAATTAACTACAATCATGCTGTCGCCAATTAGCTACAACAATGTTGTCGTCAATATAGATATATGAACATGATTGTATTTTGTTAAATTAGCTACAATATTATTATCGCCAAATTAGCTACAATGATGTTGTCGCCAATTAGCTACAACAATGTTGTCACCAATATTGATATATGAACATAATTGTATTTGGCTAAATTAGTAACAATATTGTTGTCGCCAAATTAGCTACAATCATGTTGTCGCCAATTAGCTACAACAAAGTTGTCGCCAATATAGATATATGAACATAATTGTATTTTGCTAAATTATCTACAACATTATTATCGCCAAATTAGCTACAACAGTGTTGTCGCCAATTAGCTACAACAATATTGTCACCAATATTGGTATAAGAATTTAATTGTATTTTGCTAAATTAGCGACAATATTGTTGTGGTCAAATTAGCTACAACATTTTTATCGTCAAATTAGCTACAACAATGTTGTCGCCAATTAGCTACAACAATGTTGTCGTCAATATTGATATATGAATATAATTGTATTTAGTTAAATTAGCGACAATATTTTTGCCGCCAAATTAGTTACAACCATGTTATCGCAATTAGTTACAACAATATTATCGCCAATATAGGTATATGAACATAATTGTTTTTTACTAAATTAGCGACAATATTGTTGTCGTCAAATTAGATACAACAATTTTGTCACCAATATAGGTATATAAATATAATAGTATTTTACTAAATTAGCGACAACATTATTGTCACCAATTAGCTACAACAAATTTTTCGCTAATTAGCTACAACAATATTGTCGCCAATAGAGCCATATGTACGAAATAGTATGTTTTGCTAAATTAGCGACAGCATTGTTGTCGCCAATTAGCTACAACTTTGTTGTTGCTAATTAGCTACAACAATGTTGTTGTCAAATCTGCTTTTGTTGTCGCAATTATTTGCGTCAAATTTTTGACGCCTGATATTAGCAACAATAAAAATTTGTTGTCGCTAATTTGTTGCAATATTTGTTTTTCCATCAAATCTTTCAATATTTGCGAAAGCCATTTTTTATCGCAATGTTGTCGCTATATTCTGCATTTAGCAACAAATTTTATTGTTGTCGCAAATTTTTATCGCTATTCTGTATTTTTTTTTGTAGTGATTGATCAAGAAATCTGGTTTTTTAGATTGGAATATGCATCGATCGATGATTAATTAGATCATCAATCAGAATTTTTATCGATCGAAATTAATTGTGTCGATCGAAATTTTCTTCAATTGAAATTTAATCTGTACATAAATGGACTTTAACTTTCGTATTTTAGGCTCGAGATGAACTTCGAGCCTAACGGATAAGTCATACCAAACATTAATTTAACTTATAAATAAATAGATTTCAACTTTCACATTTTCGGCTCGGGATTAATGTCGAGCCTAGCTGATAAGTTATACCAAACATTAATTTAACCTACAAATAAATAGACTTCAACTTTTATATTTTTGACTCAGAATTAATGTCGAGCGTAGCTGATAAATTATACCAAACATATCTTTTATAGAGATGGAAAGAAATTTCTTTGTTTATTGAATTTAATTCATGATACAAGATTACATGTGATACTTCTTGAGTACCTTGACATTCCAACTCCTGGGGATGTCCTACTCATCTAGAGTTCTGAGCTTATATGTACTCGAGCTTAAGATCTTAGAGATTTCGTAAGGCCCTTCCTAATTGGGCATCAGCTTCCCGACTCCTGCATTTTCTATCTTTATATCTGCCTTCCTAAGCACTAGGTCACTAATATTGAAATTTCTTAACTTCATCTTCATGTTGCGATATCTGGAAACCCTTTGCTTATAGGCAGCGATTTTGGTGTAGGCACCTTCTCTTCTTTCTTTTATCAGGTCTAAATCTCGATACCTTTCCTGGATGTTCATCCCATCGAAATAGAATGTCATCTGATGGGAAGGGATGCCAACCTCTATTGCGATCATTGTCTTTTAAGCCATAAATAAAAGATAATGGCATTTGGTGAGTGCTTGCCCTTGGAAAAGTTCTGTAAGATCATAGAACACCCTGCAATTCTTCAGTCCAGTTGCCCTTTGCTTTGCCTAGTCACTTCATGAACCCTTTTAGGATTGTCCGATTGGAGACTTTGATCATCCTATTTCTTTATGGGTGAGTGATTGAAGTGAATTTGAGGCTGATGTTTAGGCCTTGGCAAAAATTTCTGAAGATGGAGCTATTGAACTACTTGCCATTATCTGTAATAAAAATTTTGGGTAAGCCATACCTACAAATAATGTCCTTCAAGGTAAAGTTTCGGACCCTTTATGCCGTGATCGTTGCCAGAGGCTCTGCCTCAATCCATTTGGAGAAGTGGTCAATGGCTACAATAAGAAATTTTATCTGTCTTTTGCCTTAAAAAAAGGGTTCTGAAAGGTCCAGGCTCCACTGGTCGAATGGTCAGACGATCCCAATCGGCTGTTGGTCTACCGCTGGTTGTCTTATCATCCTTCATAATTCTAGCATTGTTGGCATCTTCTTGCTTTCTCTTAAGCATCTTTAAAAATACTTGGCTAGAAATATCCGATCTGAAGTACTTTTCTTGCCATGGCTCTGCTGGCTTCGTATGTCCCATAAATGTCTTCATGAATCTCTCTCAGGATATAGTTCCCTTTTTCCCTCATCACGCACTTAAGCCAAGGATGATTGAAACATTTTTTGCATAAATCACTGTCAATTATAAAATAGTTGAGGGATTTACATTATACCTTTCGAGCTTCTGCGTTGTCTTCAGGTAGTTATCTTATTTGTAAGAATCGTCTGATCGGGCTCATCTATATGTCATCCATTTGCTCAATGTCCATTATCTCTGGTTCTTCTAAGGAGGAGGAGGCTTGGTCGACAACCGTGATATTTTTTTCTATCACTTTCTGTTCGTAGGTAGACATTTTGAAAAGCTGATCAGCCGCTGCTGTTTAATCTCTTGGCATCTTTTGAAGAAACCATTCTGATCCAAACTCTTCCAACATTTTGAATATGGATTTAACTTTCTCCAAATACAGAATCATGTTAGTCTCCTTTGCTTCGAAGGTGCCTAAAACTTGGCTATTCACAAGCTAAAAGTCACTCTTTATGGTTATTGACTCCGGTCAAATGGCGTTGAGTAGCCTTAGGCTTTAAAGAAATGCCTTGTATTCTACCATATTATTAGACGCTTTAAATTTGAGTTTAATTACGTACCTTAAGGTGAAGTTGAGAGGGTCTATTATTACGATTTCTATACCTCCTCGGATGTCTACCAGCGTCTGTGCTTTTATGGCCGTTATGAGCTCGTACCTCACATTCCATGATTGGAGCTTGATTGCCCATCCTACCATCTTGCCCTCAAGGTCGGGAGTCTGGAGAATTTTTTTTTATCGGCTGATATGATCAGACCACGATGGTGTGTGCTTCAAAATATTATCTTAGCTTTTGCATGCACATCATAAGGGCAATGATAAGCTGCTCGACCGTGCCCTTCTTCAATTTTGTTCCTCTGAGCACCTGGCTCACATAGTATACGGGCAACTGCTGGGTTCCTTCTTTCCTAATCAGGATTCCTGTAACTTCCTCGCCAAAGATAGACAAGTAAAGATAAAATTTTTACCTGGAACCGGTCAGCTTATTAGCAGTAGATCGATGAAAAATTTCTTCAACTCTTCAAAAGCTTGTTGGCAATTCATTCCCCAACTGAAAGTATCATTCTTTCTCAACTTCTTAAAGAATAGAGTGCAACGTTTGGCTAAGAAGGAAATGAATCTTCTGAGAGCTGTGATTCTTTCATTTAGCTTCTAAATGTCTTTTATGTTTTTTGGGAGTTGCATTTCTATGATGGCATTTATCTTCTTCAAATTAGCTTCAATCCCCCTTTAAGAAACCATCAAACCCAAGATTTTTCCTGAAGAAATCATGAAAACATACTTCTCAGAGTTGAGCTTCATCTGAAACTTGTTCAGTATGAAAAAAACTTTTACCAGATCAGCAGAGTGTTCCTCTGGACTTTTACTCTTGACAATCATATCGTTTATGTAAACTTTCACATTTCGTCTGATCTGGTCTTTGAAAATCTTATTCATGAGACGCTGGTAAGTGGCACTTGCATTCTTCAGATCGAATGGTAGTACCTTATAGCAAAAAGTTATGTCATCTATAATAAAACTTATCTTTTCTTGATCCAGAAGCCATATCAAAATCTGATGGTAGCTAGCATAAGCATCGAATAGAGAGTAGATGGCATGGTATGCAGTTGTATCCACTAACTGGTTTATACTTGATTGAGGGTAGCTATCCTTTAGACATACCTTATTAAGATCTGTGAAGCTCAAGCACATTCATAGCTTTCCTGTCTTTATTTTTACCAAGACCATGTTGGTAAACCACTCTGGGTAATTGACCTCTTGAATCATACCAGCCTTTAGTAGCCTGTTAACCTCCTCAGATATGAATTTCTTTCGATCATAGGGATATCTTTTGGCTTCCAGACGAAAGATGCCTGATTGATTATCAAAACATGTATGATCGCATCCTTCACTTTCGAGCTCATGCTGGTCCCAACATGAATATTCTTGCCTTTCAAAAGTGCTATTACCTTTACCTGTTCGATGGGATCCATTCTTGGCCTTTCTACCGGCTTGGATCGTTTTCGACCTGGCTTCACAATTATGGCCTCTTTCTGCTACTTGATCATGGTGATGTACGCCTCTCAAAATGCCTTATGGTCGCCTCTAAGGATGGCAATGCCACCTTTTATGGAAATTTTCATCACCATATATCATATGCTAGTGATAGCTTCGATCTGAAAGAGCAGGAGCCTGCCAAAATGATGTTGTAGGCAAAAATCATATCAATAACCATAAATGTTACCTTGCATATATGGACGAGTGCCTTTTGGCCAAGTTCAATAAACAACTCGATGAATTCCACCACTGGGACTGTAGCATTGCCTAGCCGGATCAGAAGAATGGCATTCAATTTTAGCTCCTTGATCAACAGTCTTATAGCTCTGTAAGCTTGGAGTGTGAGTACATTTATAGTGCTGCCATTATCCACCAAAATCCTTTTCACATCGAAATTGTGGATCCGAGCTCAATGACCAAAGCGTCCTTATGAGGAAATATTATATCTTGGGCATTTTCACTGGATATGTTGATTGGAGCAAATTGCTCAGCTTAATGGGAGAAATAAATGCCTTTTCCCTTTTTTTTCTTAGATATGTCTTCTCGATACAATGATCCTCCAGTAATTATATTTATGACCCTAGTGTATGGCCTGCGTGGATCTGGATTTCTAAGGTTTCTGCGCTCGTCATCATCATATGAGCCAGAATCATCTCTTTTAATATCAGGCTGTCCACAGGAACTTTTTCCTCTAGCCGAACCTACAAATCTCTTGAGGGACCCTATTTGTAGGAGTCGTTCGATCTCCTTCTTTAGAAAGTAACACTCATCAGTTGTATGACCAACATCTTTATGAAACTCACAGTATTTTCTATGATCCCTCTTGCTTCTTGACCGTTCGGACAGCTTCTTAAGCCAGCTGACTTTCTTGTATTTTTGGTTAATCCACATCAATATTTGGATAGGGTTAGTGTTGAGTGGGGTGAAGGTCCGGGATGCTTGGTTGTTAGACTGATCGAACCTACCCCGTTCAACCTCCTTATGCTTACCCAGACTCTTTGAAGTGGTGGCCCTGTTAGGGCTTCTCGTTATCCACTCGGATATAGGAGTTCTGTTAAATGATTACCCATCCGAATACTGCAACCTGTCCATGACACTAGCCCTTCTCTCCCTATTGGATCTCAGGATGCCATCCAGCTGGATGTGTTGCCTAGCCCTTTCCATCATATTGGAGAAGCTGACTAGCAATTTTGTAGTTATTGATTCAAATAAATGGTGATCGGTGATGCCTCCAGCCAAGGCAGTCATCACCATTTCCATACTTACATTTCTCACCTCGAATATCGTAGCTTAAAATCTGTCGATGTAGTCTCTGAGACTTTCATCAGTCCTTTGGTAGAGGTTGCACAGATCGCTTACCGATTTGGGCATTCGGATCTACACAATAAACCGTGTGATGAACAGCTCTTTGAGCTGTATAAAGGAGGTTATTGATTCCTGAGGCAACTCATGGAACCAATTTAGAGCATTTCCTCCTAAGGTGGTGGAAAAGATTTTGCAGTCAATCCTCTCATCATAAGTGTAGACCTAGACTTTGATCAAATATTCTGTCAGATAGATGGTAGGATCGATTTTACCGGTGTATTTATCCATCACTATATCTCTCCATTTGGAAGGCAACTTGAACTCCGTTATTTTTCTATAAAATGGAGAGGTAGTATTTTTACAGGTGTTCCCCTCAAATATACCTTTCTTGGGGTTTGCCAAACTGAACTACCTGAGCTTTTGCTTGAACCATTTATCCTCCCTACTCATGGCTTTGGAGGTAAACTCATCTTTCGATCTTTTGGATCGGCCGCGGCTAGACTTGCACATGAAAGAAAGGTCATCTTCAATGGAGGCGATGGAAGACCTGCTAAGGTAGTAGGTGGAGTCTCTGCTTGAGGATATTGT
This sequence comes from Excoecaria agallocha, assembly GCA_037975025.1. Classification (NCBI taxonomy): domain Eukaryota; kingdom Viridiplantae; phylum Streptophyta; class Magnoliopsida; order Malpighiales; family Euphorbiaceae; genus Excoecaria; species Excoecaria agallocha. The sequence goes on along the minus strand of CM075822.1, from coordinate 2,465,876 downwards.
CCCTTTGCCTTTATCATACCTATCTGGGGTCCTGACATCCATTCTTCCGCCATTATGAGCTCGTGGCTCATTAATGGAGATTCATTGATTTCTCCTCCCTCTGAAGTCTTCGTTCACGAAGTCTTCTTCATGGTCTCTTTCAGAAGTTCTAGATATTTCACCTTTTATGATTGTCTGGATAATGCTCTTTGTGAACTCACTAAGGACAGTGCGCATGTTCTTGATTGTAATGGGGGTATTTTTTGGCTGCCATAGGATGGCATCGTCAAACTTCGGGAGAAGCTTACCCCTAGTTAGGGATCGATGAGATCTAGATCTTCCCTGACCATAGTTATCGCGGTCATACTCTTCGAAAGCCGTATGCTCAGTGGATCTTGAACCAGTCATGCCTCTCAATGAAAGCACCAATTGATAAGACGTGCAAGTCTTTATCTAAGAAGAGAGAGGGAAAGACGGCTGAGTTGTTCCCGAGCGGATGCTGAGTTCCTACAAGAAAGAAAGCCCGGTAGGACCAGACATAAGCACTTCGAAACTTAAGTTAGTAGTTTTCTGGAGAGAGAATTCTTAGAGAGAGGGTCTTAGATATTCAATACCTGGAGCACTATGCATTAGGCTATTTATAGGAGATAAGATGAGGCATTCGAGTGCATTGGACGTGATAATTAACTGTCAGAGCTAGTGAGCGACGAAGTGATAAGGAGCAGTTGAAGGGCATGAACCCTGCCTTGTGTCAGTGGACTGATTGAGATTTGACGTCCTATTAGTCCAATTAGACATCAAGTGGCCTCTTTTTTAACTTGTGGCTCACACTTAGTGCTCTTTTACTGATGGGCTTTGGACCCTATAAGATGTAATGGGCCAATTGCTCAGGCCTTGGAGTATGATATTTTCATAATTATTAAATCCCAAACTGATTTATAACGGTAAAAGAATTGCCATTTTTAATGCATCAAAATTCTAATTAAGTTTATTGCTACTCTAAAATTCTAAATATTTATTAATTTTACACAAAAAAAAACCCTCAATTCTCACTCTCTCCACATTTGTTTATTTAATATATCAATTTGAACGATTAAGATTTTGGTAACTTTTTTTCAATTGACCAGAATTCAATTTCCACACATTTTAAAAAATATAAATATAAAAAATGTTTCTAAATTACAAATATTTATTTATAAATTTCACTCGACTTTTGGACGGACGGTTAATTTCAATAACTACATTTTATAGGTTTTTCTTATTAGCTTGTAGCTAATTTAATTTAAACATCAAAAAACAAATTTACACGTTTTGCAACATTTTTCAATTTAACTCTCGAAATTCAAAACTAATATCTTTTGCAATTTAAAGTATGGACTTAAGTTAGTGAAAAATTCTTGTCTAAATCTGATGGATTAAACTAATAGTGAATTAAAACGTATGATCAGTAACTACTTTTTCAATTTTTTTTTTATATATAAAATGTGTTATTTTGTTTAATCCATAAAATTATTCATTCACCTGTCAAGATATATAACTTTTCGTCGGATAATACCATGGTTATTAAAACCGGACCGGACCGGTCGGTCGAACCGCGAACCATCGAGTGATCCGGTTGGTTCAATGGATGAAAACCGGATTGGATAAAAACCGAAAAATACTGTTTCAAATGGCCAAAAAACCGGTTAAACCGGGATAAAACTGAAAAAACGGGTTAAATGATAAAAAACCGGTTTAATTTTAAAAAAATCAACTTTTTGTCCAAAATATTCATACAATATTATTTTTTCTGAAAAAAATAAAATAAAATTATAAATACAAAATAATTAAAATTCAAATAATTTAATGAATTTTTTATGAATAAAATAAAATTTTATAATTTATATTTGAAGAATTTCTTTAAAAAATTATAATTTTTTACTATATTTATCTTAAATTTTTGTTATAAACATTGAATGACTTGAAAATATAGTCTTATTGTTAATGTTTGATGATAAATATACTTTTCTAAACTATTTTTAATTTTTTTTATATAGTGATATTTTCATAATATTTATATAAAACTTAAAAAATAATATATTTTTTTAAAAATGAAAAAAATCTGGTTGAATCCTAATGAACCGATCGAATTACGAATTCTTGAGCTCTTTTATTCTTTCTTTGATTCTTTATTCGGTCCGATTTTAATAACATTGGATAATACTTGCTTCAAAGAATTGACTTTACAAAAGCCTACGAAATCTAAATGGGCTATATAAATGATATAAAATTGGGCCCGAGATTAGGATGATGGGTCCATGATTGGTCTTTTCTTCTCGGAGTATTCTAACCCTAAGTCTAAAGCAAAGTAGCCCATGGAAATAGAAGAAAGTAGGGACCCACAAATCCCATCCATAGACTTGAGCTTCTACAATGTCTAATGCACACTAACTTCTTCACTTTAGAATTTGATTTTGAATCCTCTTTTCCTTTTCCTATTCAACTACGGTCTTCTTCATATTATTATTATTATTATTTTTTACATATAATTTATTTTCCAATTTCTATTCGGAAATTTGTTGGCTTGTCATTTATAATGCGTTCAAGAAAATAAAATATTATTGTGTTAATCATCGTGAAAGTTTTAAGTTACCAGTTGAGCAGATGCAGTAACTTTTTCTTGTTTTGTTTTAATTATGTGGGTCTTTCTTTTGATTATCAGATTGGCAAAGTAACAATTCTTTTCTTCCTTAAGTTGGAGATGAATATGTTAATTTGCACTGCTAAACCAATTTAATTATCTGTGGCCATAGGTCACGCCTTTAATTCTGTGTTATTATATTTTGGAATCAATTTCTTCCACAGCTTCGCTGATTTTATTTTTCTAAAGTTTTGGTTGCAGAAGCCTAAATTGATCAGAAATAGCAAATTAGATAATGGGTTGTGTTTGTTGCTGCTTTTGTGTTGAGGATCCAGAAGAAAATAATGCCACCAATTCCCATACCAGAGGTCGCAATTGCTATCCTTTCTTCATTCATTCATTCATTATTCAACAAGGTACATCTTTGTTATAATCACTATTTTAATTTTATTTTTCTTTTTGGGTATTAACTGTTTTGATTGAGTTGATAGCAATACATAGAAAAATATTGCATAATGATATAATTAGCAACAAGTTAACTCACAGTATGCCAATTTATGCTCATCTAACACTAAACATGCTGCTGGTAATGTGCAGTCAAATGCAGAAGATAGAAACCAATTGCAGCACAAAATTGTTAATGGAGAAATTGGACCAAACAAAGCCATTGGAGACTCAGATAGTGAAGTGGAAGATGATGAGTGCCCCACATGTTTGGAAGGTATCATTGCTATTACTATGGAATTTGATTGATTATATGTTAATTTTGTTGTGTTGTGTTGTGTTGGCAGAGTACAATTATGATAATCCAAGGATATTAACAAACTGCAATCATCATTTTCACCTTGGATGTATTTATGAGTGGAAGGAGAGAAGTGATTCTTGTCCTGTTTGTGGAAAGGTATGTCCCAATCCCATTACCTTTTTATATTTTCTTCCCTAAACACTGTCAATAATCATTTATGTCTAATTATCAATAATTTCTTGTAGCTTTTACTTAGCCATTTCTTTTCACGAAATCCTTCTGACATTATGTTCCACTTAAATCTCTTTTATACGAATGTCACTTTGATTTGAATTTGACATTTCATTAATTATCAATATTGATGTTTCATTAATTTATTTTTCAGGTGATGATATTTAATGAAACAAGCAGTTTGGATTAAAGCCAAAAAATATATATGGGCAAATCTAATGCAATCAACAAAATAATTAATCAAATCAAATACAAATAGAATTTATGTGATTAGGTGTAAGGCTACTCTACGGACCAAAAGAAACAAGTCTTTAAGAGATTTGAATAAATTAATTTTTTTCCCACTATTCCAATAGTGTTATCATTTCAAATCATAGTTGGTTTCGTTAGATTGAACACAAATCTATCTTTGCTCATGTTTTGCACCTTCTCTCAATTATTCCAAATTAATATGTTTTACATAAATTAATTTAAAAATACATCAAAAGATCCCATTAATTCTGCATAATAAGATTGCAAATGGACCTTCTGATTATTTTATCATTTCAAAATTCATTAAGAAAAAATAAAATCGAATAAAAAGATTGCCTTTTTTCTGAGAAAAATTCTTATTCCTTACAATGTTAGTCACCAAATTAATTAAACTTTGACTAGATGTATTATGCCTTAATTATTGGTAAGTGCTTATGCTTCACTCTTCATTTCAAAAATGCTATGCATTTATATGTTAGTGTTCATCTTTTATGTTTCCTTTTAACTATTTGTTAATGCGGGATCAGACAGTCCTGCTCATGTTTCAGTGGAAAATAGTTACATCTAACAAGCCTTCACCTCTAAGTGGAGCTAAATTAGTTACCATTATTATATACATATATATATAGTTATTCAATGTTGTGCTAATTATAATTTCTTTCAAGATTTATATGACTTTGAGGATTTAACAAATATTAAAAATATAAAAATGTTTCTTCTTTTTTTATGAATATATAATATAAAATAAAACATTTATAATATCCATAGGCGAAATGCAAGTTTTAAACTATATCATTTTAAAGGAAATTTACTTTCAATGGATTATTATTATTATTATTATTATTATTATTATTATTATTATTATTATTATTATTATTATTATTTATTAATTAATTAATTAATTAATGTCCAATTCTCTCGGACAGTATCTAATGTTACTCAACTATAAATCCCAGAAACAAAAAAATTAAATGAAGTTTTGATGGTTTATTCACTATCCTTAAAAAATTTAAGACTGCTATTTTGCTGCTAGGTTTTAACTTTCAATGTTAATCCAGAATTTCTACAAACCCAACAAGAAATTTCAAGGCATCAATCCTAGAATTTCTCCAGTTCAATCCAGATCGGCCTGCAATGAGATAAAAATCTCCCCACCATTATTTTTTCCATTCGGATAATTTGATAAGTGTTTATCAGTACTTTTCACTTCTCTTTTTGTAAATCTAAGATGGATGCATTTTCATTGCTAACTGCTCTTAGCACACTTGCATATATTAAAGGTTAAATTCACTGCACATAATAAATTATATTATTTTTATGATTAGTTAATTAAAAATGTATTGCTGTTGTTATTATTTTCTGTTTTTGTTAATGTAATGCCACATTACTATATGATAAGATGATAATGATTAGAAAAACTGAAGCATTAAACATGCAAACAATTGAAAATGAAAGCATATAGATACGGTTCCATGGTTAGCTAATAATGTTTACCGCCCCAATGACAAAGACTAGACCACACACTCACAATTCCCTTCCTATCTTTTACCACTTCTGCTCTTGCCTTTTTATCCTTTGTGTTGTTCGCATAGGTACGATGATTACATTTTCTAGGTGCACAAACTTCATGTTTCCCTCTAGATACATATATTAGAAAGAGTAAACTAAAATGATTAGTCTTCGGTGGCACATGAATATTAGTATTAAGCTTGGAAATGTTCCTCTAAACTAGTACTATGTAATATAGCATAGTGATTTAACAATGTAGAGTTTATTCATTTTTTCTTTTTTATTTTTTATTTTTTGTGCACTTCTATTTTACTTTTTTATTTTGCGGTCCCATTTCAATTTCTTATCTAATAAAATGATATTTAATGCAATCAAATCAAAAATACTTTATGACCCAACAAAATGGCATCACATCTTTTTTTAGAATCTAATATTTTGATGTAAAATATGTATATAAGTGTATCCACTACTAAAATATTAAAAAAGAAAGTAATATACATGTGAATAGAAGATATTGTTTGATAACATACATATAATAGGTATAGATTCAAATACTCTAAATTGCATTCTTCAAGGCTCAGATCTAGGTAGCCTCTGTTAAATGTACATACATCTTGATTTAATCCATGACTAGCTAGGTGTAAGTTGGGAATCATCATATATTTCAGATAGAAAATAAAAGAGAAAGTAGTATCTTGAACTAATTATACAACAAAAAACATTCCATTCCAGATATACATTTATCTGCATGCATATGCATATAATTAATAAGGTAGACTTTGCTATGTCAAACGGTCTGACATTTGTTAAACTTAATTAATTAAACAGGTAGAGGTTTGGTCTTCAATAATATATAAACAAAGTAAAAGCTTCTTAATGAGGTAGCAGCATGCAGTAGAATTAATTAATAATAACTTATTGGAATTCATGTGGTGAAGCAACCAAGATGGAATGCATAAATGGGTTCCAAGGTAAGGTCAAGCTCATTTCTCCTCACCTCTGGTGCCTCTTCCTGATAATTGCCACTGCATTTTCATAGCTCAATTAGTTATTTCCTAATTATCCATAAAAATAAACATTAATCAAAGCTCAAATTGAGATTAAGAAAATTACCCAATGTTAAGACATGGAAGTGGTGGCGGTGGGATGAGAAATGATGATACATTGTTGTTATGGTTTTGTTGCTGCCAAAGTGCCTGCTGATCTGCCTGTGCCTTTCTCTCTTTAATCTACATAATTACCAAATTCAAATTTAATAAATCAGTACAATTTGTCATTCGAACTTCATTTTCTATTCCTATCAATACATCTCGCTGCCAGCAAGTTCCCATAGAGGGACTTTTTTAAAAATGGTGTAAGACAAAAACTTAATTGGGAAATGGGAGTTGTTTTTTTACTATTTGGAAAAATGGTGTCTCACCCATTCTTGCAATCATTTGTTGCAGAATTAGACGCTGAGCTCCACTCTCTCTCTCTCTCACACCCGCTCTCACTCACTCTCTCGCTCTTCCTCTCACCTTCTCTCTCTTCATATTTTCCAAAATTATTATCACACTTAATTCTATAATTAAGTATCTATATAATCATACAAATAAATAAAAAATATTTTTAAAAATAATGTGAGGTAAAAATAAAAAATAAAAAAACTCCAAATGAAAGTTGCTTCAAAAATAAAATTTAAAACAAACTCATAGTTAAAAAAATGATAGCATGGTAAAAAAAAAAAGAATATAGTAGTTGGTAATTTTTATCAAAAATTCAAATTTAACAATAAGTTAAAATGTCATAAAAATTATTTTATTTAATGAATCTTTTTTATATACCGTATGTGAAACTAATATTATCATTAATGAATCTTTTTTACCCTACTATCATTTTTTCACTATGAATTGCTTTAAATTTTAAATTAATTTTACTGCCAATCCTAATGTACTCAGTCTCAAATGTCATTTTTTCATTAAAATGGTTGTGTGTGTGAGAGAGAGAGAGAGAGAGTGGATGTACAAAAGAGTGACAGAGAGTAGGGCCCAATGTCTAATTCTGCAACAAAGGGTTGCAAAAATGGGTGAGATACACTATTTTTCCAAATAGTTAGAAAACAACCCCCATTTTCCAATTAAGTTTTTTTCTTACACCATTTTTAAAAAAGTCCCCCCATAGAAGTGAGGAAAATAATGAAGAAGAAGAAAAAAGAAAGTCCTTAATTATCAGGGCCAATTACTATGGGTGCACACATATGATACTAAGAGTTTTTTGGTATTTAACCCTAAATCCAACAGTTTACCAACTTGAATTCTTCTAGCATCTTAGGGCTTAGCCACTGTTCAAAATTGAATTACTTTAATCCTAAATGCACTAGGATTAAGCATAAGAGAGAGATGTTTAGGACTCGAAAACTTTCTATCCGTCAATTAAATGGAACCTATTAGGCATCGAGTTGACAAGTTAGGCAGCTTACCTGCTTTGTGAGCATGCTATTTGCCTCCAGCATTGCCCTTTCCTGTCATTTAATCAAATAATAAAATGAAAACAACCTAAATTGGATCATAATTAAATGCATTGAATTCCACTTCTTACTAGTATGTTTGCCCGAAATTCTTATTTTATAGAGTACAAGAAGATGCCAAAAATTAAATTACCATAGGTCAGAATCGATCATTTTGAAAATGATGCCAATTTAAATGCACGCTGAATTTGGACCTTAAATAATCTTAGAAAAAAAAAATATATATATATATATATGGAGATAAAACCCTAAAAAAAGAACAAAGTTAGGTAAACTGTCCTCAATCCAAATAACCATTCTATTATTTTTCTTGTGAATATATTCAATGGTAGATTCTATAACCATTTACAATCAGCTATTAAATATTGGTGTCTTTTTGCTCATGCACGTACAGCATTGCTAAAAAAATAGCAGTAATAAACCCCCAGAATTTAATTTGGTGGTTAGTACTAAATCAAATTTCGCGGAGGCATTTGACATTTGTAAGCACCAATTAGTATCAGACACCTAAACTAATTGAATTTACCTTTTTCTGAAGCTCAGAGATGGACTCACTCAGCAGTTGGTTCTGCAAGAAAGAAGGGTGATGTTATTGTAAGATTTAATTTCATATATATTATGTCATGGAGAGAGCGTAGCATATGTACTTTTCTTGCCCTAATATGCTTAAGAGCAGTATCGAGCTGTTGCTCTAAGTTTTGTAGCTCTTTCTGGCTCAATGAGTCTAAATCTTCTCCCATATGGTGCCTGTTCAAATTTAAAAATTAAGAGCCAAATAATCATACACGTCCACTAAATTAAGGTGATTAATCCATTGATAGCATGCAATTTAGTACCTATGATTTCTCTGTAAAAGCTCAACCTTTGCCTTGAGTCTGTTATACTCCAAGGTCCAATTCTCCTGCATAATTAAAAATCAGGCTTGTGATAAATTTAATATGCATATTTTGACACATATAACTGGAGAAATTCCCAATTGATATCACAAAGAAATATTCAACTTGAAGAAATTGATTACATTCCAAACGGCAATAGTTAGAACATACATGAGAATTCAGATCAGTAGCTAGAAGTTGCCTCTCTGCATAGGAATACCTCTCATAGCGTTCAAGGATTTTGTCCATGCTGTTCCATAAGAAATGTTAACATTTGTTGAGGAAAGCATTACAATAGAAGTATAGAAACTTTCATAATTCAATTACAGAAAAAACACCAATTCAAGTTGTAATTGTTACACTTCTATATATATAATTTCACCCGCTGTCCCTCCGTCCATATCAACTATACGATTGCTCGGTTGAATTGAAATGAGGAACTTATTTGGTAGTGATAAGCATAGAAACAATGGAAACAATATCATATGATTTTGAGTGCAATTTCACACATTTAAAAGAGGAACTTTCAATTGAAATTTTCATGGGATATACATAAGGTGCAGGATAATGGAAGATGGGGTATAGTTGAGGATTTTAAATTAAATCAAATAGTAATGGCCACAGAAAACAAAAGCAGCACAAAAATAGTTAGAAATGGAATAAGCATTACAATCAAGGATTCCATGTGAGTGGGTCCTGCGCAAGTATAGCCTTCCAAGCCCCAAATGATTCACAGTTTCATCTAATATGTTTGATATAAATAGAGGCCTATACCCAACTCCAATACTCCGCAACTATCTATTTTCTAATGCATCAACGGATAATCAAACATTTATAACATCAATCAATAATAAGATGATTTACATCCGTTTGTTAAAATGAATCAGTTCTTAATGCTCACTGGTAAGGGAAACCCATCTATCACAATTGCCTTTATACAGAATTGCTTTGCTCAAATTCAAACTAGTGTCTGAAAAATAAGACTATATACAATTTACCTGCTGGACTAAGTCTATAGAGAAATCACTAAGCATTAAAAACAAACATGTGCCATTTTTGCGCACATGGGGATTCAAACTAGAGTTTAAATTCACAGTAATAGTAATAAAGATGAATCCATAAGGAAAGATGATACATTAATAATGTTAAAGGTAAACAAGATGTTAGACTCAAGATGAAACCAAAGCAAGTCTCTATAATACACAATTCCAAGCAAAAGCAAGAAGAAAAAAGAGTAAGTAATATTGAACTATAAATTCGGTATGTTACAAGATTAGCTGCTGTAAATTAGCTGTAATTTATTCTATTTCCTTTTATTTTCTTTTCTTGTACAGAATAGAAAGTTTCCTAGTTAGGGTTTCTATACTTGTATAAATTATATATTCCTCCTTCATTTTAATACACAGAAAATCATTCTCCAATCAATTCTTTTACATGGTATTAGAGCCTTCTAGGCTTGATTTGGGGTATTTTCTGGTTTCTTTTGAGTTGGGTAACTTGTTCCAACCGTTGGGTTACTGTTAGAGTTATTATTTGGGTTGGGTGTCTATTTTCCTGTGACCATCTTATCTCACCGCCGGCATCAGAAGAAGCGCAAGGAGATTTTCGGCCAGTGCCCAAAATTCGGTGTCCTTTTGACCGGCGAGTGGCCCTCACGCGCCGCCACAAGTTCACGCCCTTCCTTCACGCGCCAGCGCATGGAGGCACGTGACCTGACCTCCAGCCTTCTGATTTCATCTCCGGTGTCGCCTGAAGATTTTCGGTCAGATTCTAGTACTGTCTTGGCTTGATTCTCTTTTCTGCTGGTACTTTTGTTTCCTATAAGGTGTTGTCCTTCTCTGTGTGTTATTAAATCTGTTGCTGGTTGTTTGGACTGTCTTTTTGGCTGGGTGTTCGGAGTTTATATTGGCTGCTTTGATTGTTTTTTATTTTGTGCGGATATTATGGCTGATAATAAAGGAGTGAGGAAAACTGTTAGTGAAATTATCCCTTTATCTAAGATTACAGAAGAAAAGTTAGATGGATTCAATTATCTTGATTGGAGTAGAACGATTAGAATCTATCTTCGTAGTATGGATAAAGATGATCATTTAACTGATGACCCTCCTACTGATAAAATTGAAAAGCAGATTTGGATGAGAGATGATTCTCAGTTACTTTTATAAATTCGAAATTCAATTGAAAGAAATGTGCTTGGTTTAATTGCTCATTGTGAGCGTGTAAAAGAGTTAATGGATTATTTGACTTTTTTATATTCTGAAAAAAGAAATGAGTCTCATATTTATGATGTTTGCAAAGCTTTTTATCGTGCTGAGAAGGAAGCAAAATCGCTCACTACTTACTTTATGGAGTTTAAGAAAATTTATGAGGAATTAAACATGCTTCTACCTTTTAGTATGGATATTAGAGAGCAACAGTCTCAGAGAGAAAAAATGGCAGTAATGAGTTTTCTAGCTGGTTTGCCATCTGAATTTGAGACAGCCAAATCTCATATTCTTTCTGGCTTTAAAATTCGTACTCTTAAAGATGTGTTTAGTAGGTTATTGCGTGCTGATAATGCTTCATCTAGTCAGCTCAATAGTGCTTTTGTTGTCAGAGAAAGTGGAGGTGATAATAGTAAAAGGAATTCGTCGAAGGGAGGAAATAGATATAATGATAATCGGAATACTGATGTTGTTTGCTATTATTGTAAAGAACCAGGTCATACAAAGTGCTACTGCAAGAAACACTACAAGAAAAGGGGATATTAGTGACCAAAATTAACGAAGGTAAAAATTTTCGGTCCCTGAAAATATAATAATAGAGACCGGAATTTTTCCCCTTCACCCAATATCATTTTTTCCATTGAAAATAGGGAAGGTAAAAATTTACGGTCCCTGAAAATTAATAATCCGGTCCCTAATTGCCAAGCTACACGTGGGAATATATCCCGCTTTTTATTTTACCCTTTAGACCCATTCTGTAAAATCCCTTAAAAATCATTTTGCCTTTATACCCGTATCGTAAAAACCCTAAAAATGCCCCAAGTCTCTCTCAACTGACCGACGCCCCTGACTCCGACGCTCTCAACTCAGATCAGTCTACCAATCTCCGACGCCCCAAGTCTCTCTCAACCGACTCCGACGCTCCTGACTCCGACGCTCTCAACTCAGATCAGTCTACCAATCTCTGACGCCCCAAGTCTCTCTCAACCGACTCCGACGCCCCAAGTCTCTCTCAACTAACTCCGACGCCCCAATTCTCTTTTAGCTTTACTACACAGTTGAAGAAACTTACTTCGATGCTCAAACAAGGTATAAATCACTGATCTTACTTTTTGTTTTAATTTCCATTTCTTTTATGTAATTTCTTTGGTTTTTAATCTTCATTAACTTGAAATACGATGTATTTCGAGTATCCTCCTCCTCTTTAATGCTATTCTATACTGCAGTAAGAAACAGATTTGGCTTGTTTTTAATTTTTTTTTAACTCTGTTTTGTGGAGAGTGGTACCCGAGAAACAGAGTCAGTTGAGATTGCAATATTTTTCTTATGTTCTTGACATTTTTGCTGAAATCCGAATTGAATTTTTCCACAGAGTATAAAAGTATTTGGTAAATGTTTCCAATTGGTTGGAACCTGTGAAATGCTCCTATCTTTTGCTCTTCTTTTGCTTCATCATAGGTTGATGTCTTTGTTGCTTCAGGTTTACTGCTATTTGCCTTAAAATTATGGCTTTATGTTGAGGCTCTGTTGTTTTGTGTTTTAGCCAATGGGGCTGCTTCATTTTTTTTTGTTTTTTTCCTGCTATTTTGGGTTGTTTTTTATCTGCTGTCTTCATGGACAGACTTGGTTCCATTTTGCTGCAGTCTCATTTGATTGGATCTCTGTTGTTTGGTTGCTTTCATTGGCCGTTTGTTAGCCATCTATTAATTAATAATATCCTTTTGGCTTATAAAAAAAGATTTTTCTATCTGGTCTCTGTATTTGAGTTGCATGTGTGGATAATTGGATAATGTCTGACTATATTATTTGTAGTTTCTTACTTGTCTAAGATTCGATAGGGAGAACGATATGCAAAATCATGATTATATTTAGACCAACTTCGGAGAATTTTCTCCTTGATCTTTGTAACACTGTAGTTAAAATTTTACTTTCCATGTTTTTAATAAATTTCCAAGGTTCTGATGATTGTTCAATGTGACAACAATTATAGTAAAACTAAATTCATGTTTTATTCAAGAAAATGAATGTTGCTTATCCATGTTGCTATAAAATTTCGATTCGTAGATTGTAATTATTTGCACAAACTGAATTATTGGGTTTCTACTGATGATTAACTTAAATAATAATTATAATAAAGTTATTTTTATGTCTCTGTATATATATTATTTTGGCATAGGATTGGTATCTCGAATCTAATAATTGAATTGTCTTGACCATTTCATTTGAATCATAGATGATCCTTGTAATCCAGAATTTTTTTAATAACGCACATAATCAACCCTTGTTAAGAAATTGTCTTGATCATTTCTCTATCCTAGATGTGTGGTCATTATACTTAAGTCGTTTGGCGAGACACAAGATGTTTAGGTTGTGTAAAGGTTAGATGCAGAAATGTTGGAACTCTCGTCATGCAGGCTTATATTGAAAAAGAAGATAGTAAGAAGTTGAAACAGAAGCAACGTGAGCGTATGCAGCCAAAGATGGGAAAAATGGATATTGACTATCAGGTCTTTCACATTCCTTTATTCATTTTTGTTTTAGAATGAAGTGTGCTATTTTCTTTACATTATTTTTAGTGCCACTAATGCTACATTCTGGTCTTTAGGTTCTTCATGATGCATTTTTTAAGTACCAAACAAAACCAAAGCTTACTACTCATGGTGACCTTTACCATGAAGGGAAAGAATTCGAGGTATCTTCTTTCTTTTCTTCTCATACCTCTTTCTGTTCTAAGGAACTTAGATTACATATTATATGCATCAAGCACTATTTTTTCTGGATGATCTGTGGATATAATGCCAGGAGTCGTGCATTATTTATTTGCATCAAACACACTAGAGTAACTTTGCTTTAATTAATGAAGACATGTTGTAAATCAAGACTTTGGAGCTTTATAACTACCTCTGCCTATATGCAGCACTGCAATTCTTGGCTGGATAGAAATTTGATTCTCAGAGTTTCAATGCTTAACATGGAAATTAGAATAAGATAATATCAATAATTTGTATAGATATATGGTGTTTCTTTAAATTTCAAAACAATAGTGGAAAATAGTGTTTGTTTCCTTGTGGTTCACATTGTTTCCTTCATCTTGTAGGTAAAGCTTAGGGAGATGAAGTAAGTCTCTTACTTGTTAACTAAGGATTTAAACCTTTCTCTACTCACTTAAAGCTAGCTAAAATCTTTCTATTTGTCCATTTGAAAGAAAGTGTTCTGTCAAATGGTTATGGGGATGAATAAGGAGAGGTGGATGATGTATTTTGTTTTAACTCTTTGGTTGGATAAATTAAATAAAATAGATTAGGAAAAATCAATAGTTATCTGCTTACATCTTTGGTTATCATTAATTAAAAAGTTTATTATCAATGAAAGAATTTCTTTTAACTACTTTTGTTCTACATAGCAGTTTGTCATTAGTTTGAGTCATGAGCAATTTATGCATCCAAAATCAGTTGGTAAAAGCCATATGAGAGCACATCTCTTGATACAGTTGTATTTTTCCTGCAGAATTTCGATAGGTGGAAATTTCTTTTTTCTTGATTCAGGAATTATACCATGAAATGCATGTCTTGGATAGATTTGAATAGGATTATCGGCATAAGCTTCAAAAAGATGATAACTCATATAGGTATATTTTGATGCTAATTGCCAGTGATTTATTGATTACATACTTGCAGTGATAATTTTGAAAAATCACATGGCTACATGTATCACATTATGGCACAGTTTAAGCTCTTACACAAACTAAACCAGGCTGATGACTCGGCCTATTCACTATATATTAACAATGTTGGGAAGTATTAAATCTGCCAAATTTTTTTTTTATGTATAAAATTCCTTAAAACTAATTTATGTTCTTGTATCTTGTAGCCCCTATCATATATGATGATTTTTTGAAGTGTATATAGTTACACTTGGTTGGATTACAATTTTTTTGAGGTTGATATGCTGACTTTTTGAAGTGTATATAGTTACACTTGATGGAATTATAATTTTTTTGAGGTCAGTCCTTCAATCACTTGTTGTTTCAATCAATTATTTATAGTATATCTATATATTTTATGACATAATCATTTTTGTTTATTTATATTTTTTGCAGATTTAAAGAATTGAAGATTCATTGAAATGTTGGCTAGATAGAGATTTAAATTCTTTTTTGTTTTTTCTGGAAAGGAGTTGTATAAACAATACATACCTTTTTTGAATGCTAATTTTATATTTGTAATGAATTACAAATTATCTATAAAAATATAATATTATTTATTGCTCATGCATCTATTGTCTGTTTAAAAATATGGTGATTATGCTTTTAGGAATTTATTTTATGGTTTTTAATGTAATATATGTCCAAAAATCTTAGTGACCGGATTTTTGGTCGGTCCTTAAAAGTTTTAACGACCGTAAATATACCTTTTAAGAACCATATTTTTGTTCCTCAATAACTTGATTAGTTGCCTGGTGTATATTATCAAGGATGGGAAATTCAGTCCTTAATATTTTTTAGGGACCGTAATTGGTTCGGTCGTTAAAAATATTTAGGGACTAGTGAAATACAGTCATTAAAACTTTTTAGGGACCGGATACAATGCGATCCTTAAAACTTTTTAGGGATCGGTTTCAGGTCGGTCGTTAAAACATTTTAGGGACCGATTGATAACCAGTCCTTTTTGGTCATTAGCGGCGGAGCCTATAACGACCGGATGGCGACCGGCTTTTACGGTCCTTATTCACTTTTAGGGACCGGATTTGTTCTTTTAGTGACCGGAATTCCCTTCCTTGTAGGCCTTTTTTCTTGTAGTGAAATTACAGAATCGCAATCAGAGGTCACAAGTTGCTAATATTGCGACTTCTGGTTCATCATCTGAGCATAATGTCACTATATCTGTCGAAGAGTATGCCAAGTACCAGAAATTGTTAAAGGGATCTTCAACTTATGTTACTACTGAAGCAGGTGACACATGTCTTATCTCCTCTAGCAATAATTGGGTTATTGATTCTGGTGTCACAAATCATATGACAGGTAATCCTTATACTTTCTCTGATTTTTGATCCCATAAAACCCCTTTGCTTGTTACTACTGCTGATGGGACATCATACAACATTGTGGGATCTGGTACTGTCAAAATTACTCCTTCTATAACTTTACCCTTTGTTCTAAATCTGCCTAACCTAGCTTTTAATTTGATATCTGTGAGTAAACTTACCAAATAACTCAATTGTTGTGTCTCATTTTTTCCTGATCATTGTCTTTTTTAGGATCTTATGACGAAGTAGATTTTTGGTAAGGGACATGTATCTGGTGGTCTATACATTCTGGATTCTTGGGTACCACAACCTGTTGCTTGTTCCAGTGTAGTGTCTCCTTTTGAAGCACATTGTCGATTGGGGCACCCTTCTCTACCTATGTTAAAGAAGTTATGTCCGCAGTTTTATGATGTATCTTCTTTGGATTGTGAGTCTTGTCATTTTACTAAACATCATCATAGCTCGTCTGGTCCTAGAATTAATAAACGAGCTGAGTTTTCTTTTCAACTTGTTCATTTGGATGTTTGGGGTCCTTGTCCTGTTATGTCCAAAACTGGATACAGATATTTTGTTACTTTTATGGATGATTTTTTTCCGTATGACTTGGATTTATTTTATGAAGAATCATTCTAAAGTTTTTTCTCATTTTTTTGCCTTTTGTGCTGAAATTAAAATCCAATTTAATGCTTCTGTGAATATATTACGAAGTGATAATGCTAAGGAATATATGTCAGATTCTTTTCAGCGGTATATGTCTCAACAGGGTATCCTTCATCAGTCCTCTTGTGTTGATACTCCTTCTCAAAATGGAGTTGCTGAAAGAAAGAACAGACATTTACTTGAGACAGCTAGAGCTTTATTGTTTTAAATGAATGTTCCTAAGTGTTTTTGGGTCGATGCTATTTCTACAGCTTGTTTTCTGATCAATCGGATGCCCTCTACGATGTTAAATGGTGATGTTCCTTATAATGTATTGTTTCCAAATAAAATATTGTTTCCAGTGAAACCCCGAATTTTTGGCAGTACTTGTTATGTTAGAGATGTTTGTCCTGATGTTACCAAACTTGATCCTAAGGCATTGAAGTGTGTGTTCTTGGGATACTCGCGTCTCCAAAAGGGATATAGATGTTACTCTCCTGATCTAAAGCGACATTTGATTTTCATTGATGTGGTATTCTCAGAAGATAAACCTTTCTTTTCATCTCCATCCAATCTTTCAAATTAGGGGAAGGAAGATGAGTGACTCATTTATAAGGTGACATCTCTCCGAGAATCAGCTGATATGTCTACTACATCTTCTTGTATTGAGCAGCTAGCAAGTGATGATCCTTCAACATCAACAAGACCACAGTCGCTCCAGCACCTTCGTCATCTGATCCTGCTCCTACTGATCCTGATCTTCCCATTGCTCTTCGTAAAGGTACACGTAATTGTAAATCCACTTATTCCATTGTTAATTTTATTTCCTCTAATCACCTGTCTCCCTCGATATGTTCTTTAATTGCATCTTTAGATTCTATATCTATCCCCAAGACAATTAAAGACGCTTTGAGTCATCCTGGATGGTATGATGCTATGATTAAGGAGATGAATGCCTTGGATTCAAATCATACTTGGGAGTTGGTGCACTTACCAGAGGGAAAGAATGTTGTGGGTTACAAATGGGTCTTTACAGTCAAAGTTAATCCAGATGGTTTTGTGACTCGACTGAAAGCTCGACTTGTTGCTAAAGGATATGCACAGACTTATGGGGTGGATTATTCCGATACTTTCTCTCCAGTTGCCAAATTGATTTTTGTTCGTCTTTTCATTTCTTTGGCAGCTTCTCATCATTAGCCCTTACATCAACTTGACATCAAAATGCCTTCCTTCATGGCGATCTTCAGGAAGAAGTCTATATGGAGCAACCACCTGGTTTTGTTGCTCAGGGGGAGTATGGAAAATTTTGTCGTCTGAAAAAATCTTTGTATGGATTGAAGCAAAGTCCCCGTGCCTGGTTTGGTAAATTCAGTGAAGTTGTCCAAGAATTTGGGCTAAAGAAGAGTCAGTGCAACCACTCTGTTTTTTATAGACAATCCCAAACTAGCATTATTCTTCTTATGGTTTATATATGTTGATGATATTGTGATTACAAGGAGTGATTCTGCAGGTATCTTTTTACTTAAGTCTTTCTTGCATGGTCGATTTCATACTAAAGACTTGGGTCAGTTGAAATATTTCTTGGGAGTGGAAGTGACGAGAAGTAAGAAAGGAATTCTTCTATCCCAAAGAAAATATGTTCTTGACTTACTTACGAAAACTGAAAAGTTAGGAGTTAAGCCATGCAATACTCCTATGGTTCCCAATATACAACTTACAAAAGATGATGGTGATCCTTTTGCTTATCCAGAGAGATATCAAAGTTTAGTTGGAAAATTAAATTATCTCACTGTAACTCGTCCAAATATTACATTCGCAGTAAGCATTGTCAGTCAATTTATGGCTGCTCCTACGATTAAATATTGGGAAGCTCTAGAGCATATTTAATGTTATTTAAAAGGTGTTCCTGGACTGGGTATGTTGTACAGTGATCATGAGCATGCTCACATTGAGTGCTTTATAGATGCTAATTGGGCAGGTTCTAAGATTGATAGGAGATCAACAACAGGCTATTGTATCTTTGTTGGAGGAAATTTAGTGTCCTGGCGAAGTAAGAAGCAAACTGTAGTATCCAGATCTAGTGCAAAATCCGAATACAGAGCTATGTCACAGTCTGCATGTGAAATTTTGTGGATCCATCATTTACTTGATGAAATTGGTATGAATCCCTCGTCTCCAGCAAAACTTTGGTGTGATAATCAAGCTACTCTTCATATTGCTTCTAATTCAGTGTATCATGAACGGACCAAGCATATTGAAGTTGATTGTCACTTTATTCGTGAGAAGATTTAAGATAACATTATCTCCACAGGATATATGAAGACGGGTGAACGGTTGGGCGATTTATTTACAAAGGCCTTAAATGGCTCTCGGGTTGATTATTTGTGTAACAAGTTGGACATGATTAACATCTATGCTCCAGCTTGAGGGGGAGTGTTACAAGATTAACTGCTGTAAATTAGCTATAATTTATTTTGTTTCCTTTTATTTTCTTTTTTTGTACAGAATATGAAGTTTAGAAAGTTTTCTAGTTAGGGTTTCTATACTTGTATAAATAATGTATTCCTCCTTCATTTCAATACACAGAAAATCATGGTAAAACAAATCAACATTGTAGACTGTGTTGCTTTTCAATCAAAACTCCTCCCTTTATGTTAGTTCAACACTTCCTGTTCAACTATTTTGACATTTTCTGTTCAACAATTTGCTTTCCTATCTTATTAAAAGGGCTAAAACCCTCATTTCAAGGTAAATTACATGAGACAAACTTCAAATAGTATAAAATTACATAAGAGTCAAACGCTTAAAATAAGATTAAATTGATTCCAATTTGATAACATCCATGTTGCGCATGCATAGAAAGAATGTCCAAAGTAGTATTTTGAATCATGGAAACATAGAAAAGACAATAAAAACATAAAATATATAATAAATACTGGTAATATTCGTAGTGGTCGCAGGTAAAAGTACGGCCAGTTACTTTATAATCCTGAACCAAGAAAAAAAAAAAACACGGACACAAATTAACCAATGAATCGGACTTTCTCTATGGTCGCCCAGTAGAGTTTTTTGCGCTGAAAATTGGACCAACTTTTAAGGGATTAGAAATTCCCACAGAGGTTTTCATAATTTGGATTCCCGATATATAATATATATACATGCAGATTTCTATTTAATCACACAACAGGACAATATTGCACTGTAGCTTTATAGTACTCACGAATTGCCAGTGGATCTGAGGACAGATGTCAATATGGGTAGCATCTTTCAGTGACACTCCAATCTTTTTCCTATTACTAACTCGCAGCTTTTCCGAGCCAACTCATGGGCAAAACAGAGATTAAAAACACCCTATATTATTAATTAATTTTGTTTTAAAAATCATATATATATAATAGTCTTGCACTTGCACCAACGGCCAAAGACCTTCAGTTTGTGTTAAAGATCGAGTAGTAGCCCTTCAGTCAGACATGGCCACTCAACCGCCCGCAGACCAAAGGTTCACTCTACTAATTACATTTCTGAGTCGACAAGACTTGTTAAGGAACGCACAATTCTTCTAAGTTTTATTACTTTTAACATATAAGATTATTTAACTAATTACTTATATTATAAATGTCATAATCTGAGAGACTGGGCTGTACTTATTTCTCATCCGAGGAAAAATATAGTTCTTAAATATATTTGAGCTGCGCATAATGACCATTTTTGTGAGTTTTATGTACGAAAGAGAAATATGGGTAAAGATTTTCTGAGAAAAAGGTAGGCAAAGAAGTAAGTAAAAGAAAACAAAATCAGAAGAGAAGTGAAATAAAGTAGCAAACTGTGTAAAAAAAAAAAGGGAGAGATGGAGAGAACCCACTTCAGATCTTTGAAAACAAAAACGAAAAAGAAAATTTCAAAAAAAAAAAACAAAAACAAAACCTAATATGAAGAAGAAGAAGGAGAAGAAGAAGAAGAGATATACCAAGAATCAGTGGCGTATTCAAAGAGCTTTCCTTTATGAGAGAAGACAATCAAAGCAACCTCAGCATCACAAAGAACAGAGATCTCATGAGCTTTCTTCAATAAACCAGTCCTTCTCTTAGAGAATGTTACTTGACGGTTTATCTTGTTCTCTATTCTCTTCAACTGAACCCTACCTCTACCCATCTTCCTCACAACAAATAAAAATTAAAAATCTTTTCTTTCCTCAAAATAACCCAACAACCAAAACCCAAGAACACCACCAAAAAAGAAAATCCCCAAAACAAAACACTAATTTTTACAAATATAGGACTCTCTCCTCAACCATTTCCCAACAAGGCATGCACTTGCATATATAGACTGCTCTATTGCTGAGATATATGCCCAAGGCCAACACCACTTTATAGAGCAAATTCTGGTTTCTTTAATACCACTGGTTTTTTTTGTGTTTGGTGTCAATCTCTTATTGGTTCTTCTTGTACTATACTTAGTCCTCAATTAGTGTCCACTGGGTATAACTTCCACTTCTTTTATTTTTTTTCTTTTTTCCTTTATCTGTTCTTAATTCTTAACATGTTACACTCGTACGTATAAGTGAAAGTTTCCCTTTTTAAGATTTTCTTACCTGTATTTTGAATTTTCACATGGCTAGATCTTATCTAAAAATGATTACTTGCGTAGTTTTACTTCTTATAAAATCTAATATTTTTGCACCAATACAATGTCAGAGTTTATTATTTTTCATGATTAAAGTCGTGACACGAAATAATAATTTCGGGTTATGTAATTCTATGTTGCTGAACCATGGCTCCTTTTCAATATCCTTAAAAGTTATAAATACCAAACTTACTACCTCCATTTCATTTTTAATAGTTTTTAAAATTTCTGTTTTTGTTTTAATTTAAATATACTCTAAAAGCTCTGGGGGATTTTCATTTTCCATTATCTTTTCTAATTTCCCCCACATTTTCTGCTTTTAAAATGCATTTATTGCTTTTTTTAGCAATTTTAAATGAACTTTCACTATATTAATTAATAAAAGAATAGTTTAGCAGATATGTAATTATTTTAAAAAAATTATGTCATATAATATCAAATGTTTATGCCAAAAATTGGGACATGGATTGATGGTAGATGTAGCAAATAGTTTGGTCCGACCGGTTTGTATTGAGTTATAAAAGGGCAAGTTGAAAACGGGCTAATTTTACGGATTATAAATATATCAAAATACAAAAATGTTAAACGGATTTAGATGGATATCCATCAATTAGCCCAAATGTATCTATTTAGCTATTTTTTTATATTATTTGTTGGAGGTGCCAAATGGATGGGTTAGACCATAAATGGACGAATTATAAATGGATTAAAAGACATTGATCATAAATGAACAAATACCTAAATAGGTTAAACGGATTTGAATCAATATCCTTATAAGTTATAAATACCAAACTTATTACCTCCGTTTCATTTTTAATAGTTTTTAAAATTTCTGTTTTCGTTTTACTTTAAATATACTCTAAAAGCTCAAGGGGATTTTCATTTTCCATTATATTTTCTAATTTTCCCACATTTTCTGCTTTTAAAATGCATTTATTGCCTTTTTAGCAATTTTAAATGAACTTTCACTATATTAGTTAACAAAAGAATAGTTTAGCAAATATGTAATTATTTTGAAAATATTATGTCATATAATATCAAATGTTTATGGTAAAAATTGGGACATGAATTGATGGTAGATGTAGCAAATAGTTCGGTCGGACCGGTTTGTATTGAGTTACAAAAGGGCAAGTCAAAAAGGGGCTAATTTTACTGATTGTAAATAGATCAAAATACAAAAATATTAAACGGACTTAGATGTATATCCATCAATTAGCCCAAATGTATCTATTTAGCTATTTTTTAATATTGTTTGTCCATTTTTTGTCCATTCAATATGGATAAACGTGGTTAATTATCCAGTCAATTAGAAAAAAATAATATACATATATATAAATATATTAAAATAGATATACATATCAACATTGTTTTAGATGCATCATTTTATTTGATATAAACAAAGTTAATTATGATTTCTATAATGAATTTAACGAATTGAATTTTCTACGTTTAGATAATTACAAGTTTATAGCGACTTCTTTTAAGATAAATTAATTTTTAATTTTTTAGATGAAAATCGTGAATGAGTTAAATGGATCAAGTGGGGTATACGGGCACTCAACCCATAGGCTCATTTCACATTATAAATTTATAAAATCATAATAATTATTATAAGTTTATAACGACTCTTTTTAGCAAAAATAAAGTTTATAATTTAAATTTTTAGGCAAAAGTTATAAACAGGACAAACCGACTAAATAGGATTTACTCAATTCATATGGATCCTTTGGGACCAGACTTTAATTCGTTGCATATATATCCAAAAATTTGAAGGTCAAACCAACCTTATCATAAAATGGAGATCAATTTGAATTTAGATTAATTTTTTGTGTTACAAATTGAATTGAATTTAGGGATCCAACTAAATTTTGGCATCTCTAATTGATTGTTATGGTGTGGAAATTCATTGTTTCATGCTAATGAATATTTTATAAAATGCAACGAAATATAATAAATAATTTATTAAAAATATTTAAATCAATTTAGATATAAATTAAAACAAACTTAAATGTTACATTGTTGAATATTACAAAATTTGGGCATTAATATTCAATAATAATATGAAATTAAATATTGTACATTGAATTTAGTTAAAATATTACTAGAATTTTTGTTAGTTTGATTGAATATCAATTCAATAATTTGTGGAATGACATATTTTTCTCCTTATTTTGATTTTATTCAAATTTCTTTTCACTGGGGCCACTAGCTGATGTTGAAGTGTTAGGTGTTAGGCCTTAGTATGGTTCTCTCTTCACCACCCAAAAATACTTGTATTCATTATGTTGACGGCGGATATTATTGCCACCTGTCTAACCCCCACAAATTTCTCTTAATTTCAGATGTCACCATTCTATCTTTTTACTGCTAATTTTTTTTTTTTCAGGAAAGCTAAGAATAAATTTTGTAGTATTTCCCAAAAAAGATAATGAAGTTTCTTTTTAACCCTCATAGTTTTTATTCTATCTACTGAATCTTTATATTTTACATACACTACTCAAATCATAAGTGATAAAAGCTATTTTCATCTTTATCTGTAAGAAAAAAAGTCGACAATTGATGATCTAGTCGGCTGAATGGACTTGTAAAAAGGAATATTCGGTCAGACCAGAGCGTTAGCACTCCAAAACTTAAGTTAGTAGCTTTTAGAGAAAGAGTATTTAGAGAAAGAGAGTTTCAGATAATCAATACCTAGAGTCATTGTATTTTAGATTATTTATAAGAGTTTTTTGGAAAGGGTACTTAAGTACCTTGGGGCTTGATAATTGGCATTGGAATAGGTATGTGACGATATGACAGGAAGCAGGTGAAAGGCATAGGTATTTGCTTGTGTCAATGGATTAGACAGGATAGGACATTCCATCAGTTTAATTGGACATCACGCCTTTATGTCTTGTCTTCCAGTTCATATTTTATCCTTTTTGTTGATGGACTTTGGGCCATGTTGAGTATTATTGGACCGACCTGATTGGACATTGGAAATATTTTTTTTCATAGTTATCAATAAACTTATTCTTCATTTTTAATGTCCGACAAAATAAAAATAAAAAAAACCAAAAATCATATATCAACAAATTAAAGTTGAAAAACTCGGGATAATTACAATATGATGCCAAAAGAAAGCAGTATTTCTAAATATTATCGTACAAAATAAGTTACCTAGGTAGTTCCGTAGATTGGTCCCTCTTTCTATGCAATTAAATAATATATATATAAATATATTATTTTTAGTTTTAAAAATCTTGACCACTTTAGAATTTCATTACATGACAAGTTATACGGCTTCATTATCAATATTATTAGGATACAATATATGGGTCATCCCGTAATTAAAGTACCATCCAAAAATTCAAAATCTCAATCAGATAATTTTAATATTATATAAAAAATAATTGGTAGCTGGTTTTTACTCTTTGATTTTGTTACAAAGTGTTGAATTCTAATTAATATAATTACACATCTATCGCTAAGCTGAACTCAAAGCATAATGCCTACATACCCAAAAATTGAATTAATTTCCAAATTTGGAAAAGAAAATGAATATAGAAATAATTACGGCGAGGTTATAAGTATGTTAAAGTCACATATATATCCAAGAAATGTGAAATTATGTACTTCTTGTAGCCTCTTTTTGTCTTTAAAATGTGTACGAATTAATATTTATGCATAAGCATGATGAAAAGGAAATGACAGTAATTAAATATAAGTAGAAGGAGGAGAGCAGAGTTGCTTAATTTGGTCATGTAAAGAATAGTACGCAAGTGTACTAACAGTAACAAGGAATGTTTTGAGAAGCGAATGGGATTAAGTAGAGCAATTTAAATAAATAAATAATATCAAACGCCAAATTAGGCAAAATTCAGTAATTGAATTCATGTATTACGTTTACAACACTACCATCAGCAACAACCAATAGTAAATTAATATGACTCTACTAAACAGCATAATATATTAATTACAACACTTATTAAATTTTGTGATACATTATTAAATTTGGTGATGTATCCAATGATTATAAAATATATTACTCTTTCCGTCTCAATTTAAAAAATAATTTTCTATTTATAACCGGAATAAAAAATGGTTAAAATACCTTAATTTTATAAAAAAATAATAATTATTGACAAAAATATCATTTTATATTTTCAAAATTTTCATTTAATTCTAGTTAAAAATATAAGGTAATAAGATAAAAAAATATTTAATAAAATATATAATAAATAAGGGTACACATATAAATTTATTTTTTTAAAAAACAAATTTGAAGTGAAAGAAAATAAAATAGCAAAAACGTTTTTTTAAAATGGTCAGAGAATGTATTTACTAGTATTATTCTAAAATACGTGAGTGTTAAATAAAATATGATTCTATGCCACGAATAGTTTATGTTCCTATACAATCGAGATCGGACTCTTTGTATGGCATATATCTCATAAGCAATTTATGACTCCTTTTATATTATTTTTATTTAATGACATTTTTATACTGTGCATGATTATTTAAATAAAAAGAAAAAGAAAAGGAACATATGGATCTATTTGATTTAGCATCAGCCAATGGTGGCACTAATTAAGAAAAAGTTCCAATTACGATACAGATAACATGAAATATATAAAAATATATAACATCAACGGCTTTTTGGTTAAATTGATAATGACAGTATAATAATCCTTACCTATTCCCTTCAATTTTTTTATAAGTCACTTTTATTATTTTTATAAGTATTAAAAAATAATAAATAAATTTAAATTTAGTATTAAATTATGTAATTAAAATTAAATTATTAAATTTAATTTATTTTAATTTAATTAAAAAAATTAAATTAAAAAATAAATTATATTATATTAAAATTTTAAAAGTGATATATAAATAAAATTTAAATTTTATTTAAAAATAATATATAAAAAAATAAAGAGAGGATTAATTTGCAGAATGTTTGCGTTAATGTAATTAAGGAGTAATAAAGATGCGCACTAAGAGGAAAGTTGACTTTCGGTATTCATTTCAGAATTTAGAAAAAAGAAAAGAAAGAAAAAAAGAAAAAAAGCTATCCTTTTTCCATCTTTTTATCCGAACATCCATTTAATTGTCATATTCACATAACCTAAACCATCAAATGCCTTTAGCTTTGCTTATGCAAATCACACTTACCAAATAACTAAAATATTATTGATAACCATGAAAAAAATATTTTTCAAGGTTCAAATAGTTGGTCCAATAATACTTGATAAGATCCAAAATACATTAGCAAATAGAATCAAACGTGAATTAGAAGATAGGGTAGGGACCATAAAATATACGATCGAACTAATGAAATAGCATGTCCTATCAGTCCACTGATACAATTCAACATTCATACCTTTCACTTACTCCTTATCACTTCGCCGCTCACTTGCTCCAATTACCAGTTATCACGTCCCAAATATTCAAGTACACCTCCTTTATCTTCTGTAAATAGTCTAACGCACAGTGGTTTCAAGTATTGAATTTCCGAGACTCTCTCTCTAAGAATTTTCTCTTTAGAAAGCCACTAACTTGAGTTTTGAAGTGCTTACGCCTGGTCCGACCGGACACTCTTTCTTGTAAGATCCGAGCATCCGATCGACACAACCCAGTCTGCTCTCTCTCTTTTCAAATAAAGGTTTTCACGCTTTATCAATTATATTATATTTAATAACTGACCAATAACAATATAATTTTTTCATAAAGGACAAATTTTCAATAAACTCTCACCATCTGCATTATCGAAAAAAGCGGATATTGTGTTTATTTAAATTATGAAGACAATTTCCTAAGTTTATGAGATATATTTAATTAGGACTAATTATCAAATGAAAAAATGTATATTAATTAATTAATTTACAAAATAAAGTGTAAAGTAGGTTTTTCAAAAAAAATTAAATGCCCAATTGATAGAATATAACAATTCAAAAAGAAAAAAATGTTTTATTTATTTGATTAAATATCTCACATCGACTTGTTATAAAAATACAATTATTATTATTATAAATGCTTAATAATCTTACTTTGCAAATTAATTTTTTTTAAATTGATTTAAGTTTCAAATAGTTAATATATTTCCATAAATTTAGGGCTGAATATATGTTAAAAAATTGAAATGTGAAATTTACAAAACTGAATATATTCCTATAGTTAACTGATGCAAGACACTCAACACTTTCAGTCATTGCGATGAACATATAATTGTGATTCTCTTTGTAGAATTGCTATGATTTCCACCTTACCCTCGATACAATTGCTTATTTGCTTATATTAATTCTTTAGTAATCGAGGAAAAATGCATGTTTGGATTTTTAAATTAGCACCTTTTTCGTATTGACTCCATAATTTTTTTAAATGTAATATGTCGAGTCCTTTAATTTTTGAGTACACCTATCACTACAAAAAAAAAAACTGTTAATTAATTTTCGTCGTTAATTAAAAATTTACTGTAAAAGTTAGCAACGAAATATTAGTCGCTAATATTGTCGTTAATTATTTCTTAAATATGTTTACTGTTTGCTGAAAGTGTTGAGTGTATTTACAAGGCTTGTCAAATTTTAAACAGATAACTCTTTGGACAAGTGGATTTTATCTCACGATAATGGATATAGGTATGGACATGCTAAAACTAATATTGCTAAAAGTGTAAATAGTATTTTAAAGGATGTTAGGATTATGCCAATTTGTTGTGTTGTTGAGCATGTATTTGCAAGTCTTGTCAAATTTTTGTATGACAAAATGATCATATATCGAGCTCAGATAACAACTGATAAAATATATACTCAAAATTATTTGGAGGAGATGGCAAAGCGTGCTCAAAACGTTAATGGATACAGAATTTAGAGTTTTGATCGGCATTTAGGATTGTTCACAATCAGGACTAAAAATAAAAAAAAATAAAAGAAAAGGTAATAACACGCAAGCTGTTAATTTGGATAGTCGTCAATGTGAATGTGAAAAATTTCAAGGTACTAAAATGCCATGTTCACATGCTATAGCGGCATGTATACATGTACATGTTGATATGTGGACAAACATCAATAAGTGTTATAAACTCTCGAAGGCATTAAACTGTTATGGTTCATTTTTCCAACCACTTGGACATAGTGATTATTGGCCACCATATGTTGAACTAACTCTAGTACCTGATCCAGAGCTTATAAGGAAAAAGGACCAATCTAAGACATCTCACCATCGAAATGAAATGGACAGTAAAAAATGTGGTAGGCCTAATCGATGTACAATTTACCAAAATGAAGGGCATAAAAAAAAGCCTAAATGTGTCAAGACCATCAATTTCACTTAATACCTTTGAAATATGTAGTTTAATGTATTGTTTTTAATTTAATATTTGTTGACTTTTTTCCTTATTGTCTTCTTATCCGTTATTTCATCCACAATCACCACTAATAATATCATTATAGAAAATGAAAAAATAATTAACCTCCGTGATTTTCTTACAAGTTTATTCTTCCGTTGTTCCAAATAATTGTTGGATGAAATCATTTTCATATCAGCACCTATAAATTAATTATAAAAATAATTTTAATAATAATAAAATTTTTAACTAACATCACAAAAATTATTGTATATAATATCCATTTTTACTTACCTTTTTAATTTATACAAAATTAATGTGTAAAAATACTCAATGAATGTATGTTTTAAGATGAAAAATGAGAATGAAAAAGAAATCGGCCATAGTAGCAATCGGTTTCCAGCATGCTATGGGCCTCATTGTAAGAAATTGACACAAGGTACAATCGATTTTCGATACTTCATAAACCTAAATATGTTTACTATTATACCACATTTCGAAATTTTTTAAAAAATATTCCCAAAAAAAAAAAAAAAAAAACCTTATGCATGAGCAGCCTAAGCTAAGCGAAGGACAAAGTAGAAATAAGCAAAGGGCAAAGTAGAAATAAGAAATTTAAAATAATAATAATAAGATGCAAGTTGGCTAATCAGCAAACAGTTGTAGGGATCACGTGAAGTTCCATCCAAGCGTATGTGACACTTGTACTTCTGCTACATTTATATTCTCGATACGTGACACGTATGAAATTTCCATTCAATTAATTTCTCAACCTCCGACACGTGCGCCCCCTCTTAATTTTATTTTTCTTTTTCTTATTTTTCAGTAAAAATATTGTTTTTATTTCACTAATCTCAAAAACTTTAAAATAAATGTCAAAATTTATTTTCTTTTTTTCTTCCATCGTCGCAAGATTTTGTTGAAGTTCTATTGAGATTTCCTTGTCGACACAATGGCTTCAACAAATTATCCATTTCATAATACTTTTTGTATGCATATATTTTAGATTAGAAAACAATGAAAATGTTAAAATGTTTTCTTTGTGATATATTTTAGGATTAATTTCATCTTAGAGTACTATTGAACTTATGGCCCTAATAGAAAACTTTGCAACATCGCCACATAAATTGGCATGTCAATGTAAATTTAGGGGACAATGTTGATTTTAAGTTTAGGAGAGGAGAAAAGTGTGAGAAATAAATTCCCTGATGTGCATTGTATTGACGATTTACAAATACTTGTACTTTAGCCTTTAGGTTACAAGTAAAATAGGAAACAGATAATCTTGAAACTATAACAAACTAAAACTTAATAAAAAAAAAAACTATCCTTATTAGATTTTCTTTAATTAAATCTGATTATATTCTAATCAAATTCAATCCGATCATATCACAAGTTATAACATTATTTGGAACATATTTGAAACATATAGACACGGCTATAATATAAATATGACAGAATAAACTTATTTTTTAGTTTTTTTCTCAAATTGTATTATAATTATTGAAAATTCAAAATGAAACATAATATATAAAATCCAATTATTATGATTTTATTGATACAAAATAATAGTTATATTATTTTATAAATATAAATTATTATATGACCACTATCAGTGGCGGAGCCACGTTAAGATGAGGGTATGCATGAAATTTAGAATTTCTTTATATATATATATATATATAACTCCTAATTTATTTTAAGTGTCTCTTCTCAAATTTTAATTCAATAATAATTATATAATTTTTTAATTAAATTATACAAATTAAAATGGAATAATTCAAATCCTTTTAAGTAGAAAATCAAATAAATAGTAAAATTCAAATATTTTATCTTTTTCCAAAAATAAAATTACATTATTTTTTTAAAAAAATAAATGCTAATTTATTTAATAACTTAAATTTACAGAAAAGAATCAAACACACTTTTCATTTTTTATTTTTATTTTCGTGCACGCTTCTCTTTTCATTTTTTTCTTCTTCTTATTGCAACTTTTGAAATCTTTCAAATTTAAAGTAGAATTGACAAATATTTTAATCATTTCAATTGGCATTTGATAAGAAAATTTTAATTTTTTTTG
This sequence comes from Excoecaria agallocha, assembly GCA_037975025.1. Taxonomy (NCBI): domain Eukaryota; kingdom Viridiplantae; phylum Streptophyta; class Magnoliopsida; order Malpighiales; family Euphorbiaceae; genus Excoecaria; species Excoecaria agallocha. Next base: position 2,435,267 of record CM075822.1, on the reverse strand, counting down.
TAATTTTTAATACTGTATTTATTAATTTTTGCTTTAATTGATTTGTTATTATTTTATAGATTATTTAGGTTTTGATAAGTTGAATATATATTTTAACACTGATCTTGAGAAAAAAAATATGTAGTTTGAGTGATAATTGATTAAAATAATTTTTTTTGTTAATTTTGACAGTATTAATATTGAGCTAATTATTTAACGGTTTCAAAATATAAAATTAAATTGCATCAAAAATAATTTTGAAAATTATATTTTTATTTAATTTTAAACATTATTATTTTTCAATTTTAAATAAAATATATTATCATTGTATAATTTATATATTTTTAATTTTTTATATTAAAATTATAATATGTGCTCCCACTAATCTAGGATTTTGACTCTGCCACTTGACTACTATATTAAATTATTTATAGTTATATAACCATGAATGAAATTAACTTTTTATAAAATAAATAAAAGTAAGAATTTTTTTTTAACTCAGTCCATATTTTCATTTATCAATTTGTGTCATCACCTTATTAAAGAAATTCCTTATGTTATGATTTTCAATACTCGAAAACAGTTTGGCAGGTAATTTTGAGTTGGACAAATCGAATAAGCATTTCCGAATCATCTTGAGTTCACAGTTTTATCTTGACCAATATCGCATTACCGATTTATAAATATATTTATATATAATAAAAAAGATTTTCAGCCTAGTTATAGGAAGATTGGATAAATATAATGGAGACTAAATGAAAAATCAAGACCACCATTGATCATTATTCGTCAAAGTAGAATACGAATAGTTTACTGATATAGAGTACCAGAAAATTTAGTTGGTGAATGAAGTTAGGGAGAAAATGGAAACGAAATTGATTGATGAAAGCTCCATTGTCATTTAACCAATAAAAGATAGAGGGATTTTGGGTTTGCTGTCTGTCAGTGACAGTTTCACAAATAAGAGGAAACATAAGGAATCTATATATATATATATGCCTATATCCAGTGAAGATATTTATGCATAGAATAGAATACAAGATTTTGGCAAAACACAAAACAAGAGAAGATTACAACCTAAAATTGTACGTGCGGCATGTCCAACAATTTTTTTTCCATCTTTAATTTGACTTCGATTTACTCTATTTCTTATAGAAAATTCTTGTTCGATTCGATTCATAAATTTTTTGTTAACAAAAATTGTCACATATTTAACACGTCATACTTTATATGGCAAAAAGAGTGTCACATTATAAGAATGGAGGTTCAAAAAAAATTCTAAATATTTCAAAAAGAACAATTTATTATCTGAACTTTAAAAAAAATGGCAATTCAATCCCCTATTTACTTGTTACTTTTTCGCTACGTTAGTGGTCAACGATAAAAAAATAATAAAAATAATGAATTCATCAATTTTAAATTGATATTGTCCTAATTTATAAACTTTGAAGGGATATTATATTAAAATAAATATTAAAAAATTAATTACTATTTTATTAAATTTCAGAAAATAAATTAAACTTTTGGCCTAAAACTTAGAAAAACAATATATATTTTTGTAACAAGAGAGGACAATCTACAGCTCATTCCAAAAATTTTAGCAAACCCTTCTAATGTAACTATGAGGTGCCAAAGGTCTATCCACCTGCCAATCAGCTAAATCAAACTACTCATTAAAAAAATATATTATTCAACCAACGTTATTAAAATCGAACCGAAATATCCGGTTGGATCGATTTAATTGTGAATCGACTGTTTATTTAATTAGTTCGATGCATAAAAATTGAACTAATTAAAAGTCGTAATAAACCGATATGAACTGAATGAAAATAAAAAAAAATCAATTTAAATCAGAAAAACTATTTTTTTTGTCCAAAATATATATACAATATTATTTTTTTGTTGAAAAAAATATAAATATAAACACAAAATAATTAAAATTTAAGCAATTTTAATATTTTTTTATGAATAAAATAAAAATTATAATTTATAATTGATGAATATTTTTGAATATTTGTAATTTTTTTATTATATCTACTTTAAATATTTATTATAAATATTGAATAATTTGAAAATATTGTTTTATTATTAATGTTTGATTATACATGTATAATTATATTTTCATAATATTTATAAAAAAATTAAAAATAATATTATTTTAAAAAAAATAAAAAATTTGATTGAATCATATCGAATTGATCAAATAAAAAAATATTTGCCGTTTTAATTTTTTATTCGATTTAATTTTAATAACATTATATTCATCCTGGTTAAATTTAATTTGATTTTTTTTTGTGGGAGCCAACCAAATGCTTTGGGGACTGTAAAACAGTACGAACGAATCTCGACCGACATAAAAAAAAAAATACAAAATGATGATCTTGGCGAACATATTTATTAGGGTAAATTTTAATTTTTTTCATTAGGCGTTAAAGATTTTTGAATATTTGAAAATCTAGCACCTGTATGTATATTTATAATGTTTTTAATGTTAGGGGTAGGCAGTGGGTTAGCTAGCCTTTGAATAACTCAATTTAAAAGCATAAAATAAAAATAAAAATTACCTATATCATTTTCTTTTATTTTTTTCAAATTTACCCGCTCAACTAAAATAATTAAAAATTATCCTTATATTATTATTTTATTTAAATTGACTCTATTTAAATATTTAAATGATTTTTTTTATTTTTATATAAATAATTTTTTTATTAACCGCTGTAATTTTGAATTATTTTAAATTATCGTTCTGGCTGCTTGCCTGGGATTGTGGCTCCCCGTCCTCCAGCTAGTCAGCCACCACCTTTTACGTCCCTAATATCATATATGTATTTAAACTATCCAGAAAGCAATGAGGTTATTTGTTTTTAAGTCGTTGTTACTATGGTAAAATTGATCTATAGGTTTACAATTTGATAACTACTAAAGTTAAATTTGAAGGTTTATGGCGATGTTATTTTAGAACTTGTTTGTCATTGCGGTATAGTTTCTTTTGGTTATTTATTTACTCAGTACAGAAAAAGTTCTTAAATTTTGCATTTTTCTATTAACTATTTGGGATGGATTATTTTGCATTTGAACAATTTTCGGGTTAATTGTATCGGAGGTTGTTGAAATTATGCAATAATTACCAGAAAGTTAAAAAATAAAAATTGAATTTTATAATCTTTACATGAAAAGTCATTCTAGCTGTAAAATATTTAAAACTCTATTAAAAATTTAATATGACACATGCTAGCTAATCAATAAACATTCTACAAGATAATGTGTGGCAGTAGACATTAGTAGTAAACTATGCAATGCAGACAAAACGGTAAAAAATTGTTTTTACTGTTTTTCTTAAAATTTATTTTCCTTAATTAAATAATATGTAAATTCATTATTTAAGGAGAATTTTCACTTTTTGAAAGGGTTTGAACTTAAATAGGGTATCATGTTAAATTTTTAGCAGAGTTTAAATTATTTCTTAATTGAAAAAGACTTTTCCTGCAAAATTTGTATAGTTTAGTTATTTTTTATTAAAAAATTTATTACTTTTTTATAATTTATGATAAAGTTCAATGATTTCTAACGTAATTATACTCAATTTTCAAATAGACTGCTGGCTGCAGTGAAAATCGTGTCAAGATTGTTAGTGATAATATGATAATGTGGATCTAAAAATTTTCGAATATATATAGGAGTAAAAAGAAATTGCAGGACCAAGTTGTGAAGAGAAAAAGAAAATTATAGGCTAGATTATAATTTTCTTAGTAGGTTAAAAAAAATAAAGAAAAGAAAAGAAAGAGTTGGAGTGCCTTCCGTCTCTGAAACAACCATAATACATTAATCTAGAGCGATGGCCTAGTGCGACGGATAATAGAATGTGTGCAGATGTGGTTGTCTGTAATAATACAGAAATTTATAAGTAAGGTTAATTTTTAAATAAAAAGTTAATTATAATTAAGAAAATATATTATATAGCCTGACAACAGTATTTGTAAAGAAAATTAAAAAAAAAAAAAGGGTTGAAAGGTATAGGGTTAACGAGGAAGCACAAGCAAAAAAAAAGGCCGGTGGAAGTCACACTCACGCATGACATTTGCCTGTCAGTCGGATGGGACTTCTCTATTTGACAGTTGTTTCGCCTTTTCCATTTCCTATAATAACAATAATAATAATATTATTATTATTATTATTATTATTATTATTATTATTATTAACATGCGTATATTCTTAATCACAACAAAAAGGCTTAGCAATCTTTTTTCTAACACAAAAGAAACTATCTAATTTCATACACGAGGATCAAATGGTTCTTTCAATCAAATGGTTTTGCAAAAATTAGTCATAATCTTATATATTTTGTATGGTTTGCATGTAACTCAACAGAATAACTTAGCTTATAATGAAGTATTATTGCGATAAAAAATAAAATAAAATCACATATTTAAGAATTGTTCTATTACACACAATTCTAAAATCTCCAACTATTATGAGCAATACATGATGCACACTTCTCGTTATTTTATAGAACAACACTCTTAATTTTTTTATTATGATTTTACTCTTTTAAATTCAACTTTTGTCTATATTTAATTTTGAGCGTTATATTTTATAGTATTATCGGATCATTCATTCATATCTAATTGATTGAAACTCTTAAAAGGTTTAAAGGATTTAACTAATGCCTCTATCAGTTTTCAATTAAGTTAATTTTTAAAGAAAATAAATTCCAATCAAGTTAGTTATTGATAATTATGAAAACATCATACTCCTAGTTCCAAGTCCAACCATCACACCTAACAGGATCCACTATCAGCGAAAAAGCACCAAGCTTGAGCCACAAGCCAAGGATGAGGTCATCTGATATCCGATCGGATTGATGAGATAACAAGTTTCAATCAATCCACTGACACAAGGCAGAGCCTATGTCGTCCAACTGTTTCTTGTTACTTCGCCACTCACCTGTTCTGATAGCCAATTATCACGTTCAAGGCACTCGAGTATACTTCTCTTATCTCTTATAAATAACCTAATACACAATGACTCTAGTTATTAAATATCTGAGACTCTCTCTCTAAGAATTCTCTTTTTAGAAAGCTACTAACTTAAGTTTCGAAATACTTAAGTCTGATCGGGCTTCCTTTTTTGCAGGAACTCACATCCGATCGGCATTGCCTACAGTCGACTCTCTCTCTTTTAAGATAAAGAATTCAACGTCTTATCAGTTATACACTTCTTTTATTCTATAAATATATTCCTTTTTCTTTCTTTCAATTTGTCAATTACATGTAAGAGGATGGGGGTGAGTGTGGTTGGAACTAGAGTCTTTTATCTCCAACCAATTGAACCGATAGCCAGTCCCATCGTTTTCTTGATTTTTGTATTGCATAGTAATTAAGTCCTATTGTATTGATTATTATAAGGATAAAGGGAAAAATATAAGCAATTTTTGTTTCTGTATAATCTTTAAACTATATGTTATCTATTTTTTAATACATTAGAATAAAGGAAAACAAGTCTATATCTGTGTGGAAAAAGAAGTATGAAAAATAGATGGAGATATATTTCTGACGTTTTGTAAATTGTCCTTTAATTTGAAAAGAAAAGGAAAGGAAAGGAAAGGAAACCAATTAAGTGCTTTCCAAGTTCTAAGTCATAATTAGAAAGGCATCGTGAATTAACGGTGGAGAGGAATTAAATCCCAAGCCCCACATGTCTGAAAGAGATAGCAACAATCGACAAACTTTATCTAGCATTTCATGTCATTACTTGTTGAGTCATTTTCTGCTTCCTGTTCGTTTTGGATTTTCCCAAACTTCATCTCCAACACTTTGGAAGAAACCCTATCTTATAGAATCTATACCTTTTTTCTTCCTATATTCACGCTGGTACACCTTTAATTTTCTAATACTCATCTTGATTACCAGCAATTCTAATTATATTTATAAATTTCAGAATTTAATGCCTTAAATCATACTATAAGAACTTAAAAACCAAATTAACCAATACAACAACTACACCAAAATACCTTTTAATGCATGCATAAACAATACTCTTGTTAATTTTTATGAAAAAAATTGTCTGTTAGAGTTATTGCCATAAGATTAATGTGCTAAACTTGCAATAACATTACTTGGTTCTCATTGTCACTGCAACAAAAAACTTTTCCGCAATTCTGCCACTTATTTTAGCATTTGGCGGTAATGATTTTGTTATCTGTTTTTATATGTTACAATACGCTATTAAATAAATGCATAAGCAATCTCATGTAATGGGTCGACTTAAATAATAACATAACACAAATGACTCAAAATTAATCAGCTAATATGAATTAAGATAAAAAGGTAGACGAAATTAAAACAATTGTGCGAGTTCATTGTAAAGAAAAAGGAAGGAAGATCTGCCTACTTTAGTGGCAATCAGAAAGAGAACTAAGGAAGAGGCAACCTTCAGCCTATTGCAACCCTAGAGAAGTGTCATAGATGGATAGATAGAAGGTGGAGTAATTATTTTCTGTGAAACTCTAAGAGATTATTATTACTTAATCAGATTCATATACAGGGTTTCTCTAAAACAGAAATGTGCATGCATAATTGCATATATTTACATGTAAAATGGGCAAAGCAAATTTATAGAAACAATTATTCAATAACACTCATGGTTCAACAATTATTGCATGAAACTAAGCTACTGCATTGTATCTACACTTCTCCAAGAAATAGAAGAATCCAATATCAGCACTGAATAATATTCTACTGCTGCATTTATTTTAATATCACTTATTGATTTCTATGTTGAATTCTTCAATTCTTTGAATTTCAAGAATTAAAGCATCCAACCAGGTATGAATCCATTCATATTTTGACCAGTACTTGCAACAGTCACTTGATCTGCTCTTGAATTGTAACTGTAATTAAGAAAATAAAAATGAAATGTCAAAGAAAAAGAAGGGAATTAGTAGAATAAGAACATAATAATCTTTAATTAGAATAAATGCATTGTGGTTAAATTGCTTTTAGTTTTTACCCAATCGGCAATTGACTATCGCCCTGTAAAGTATCAACAAAAGCATCCGACTGAACCAGCTGACGATTAAAACTCACACTTTGATCACTAACTTCCCATGTTGTTTGAAAGGATGTATTAATCTCCTCCAACTGTAATTAAATAAGATATGACAGGCAGTTAACTCACAAAAAAATTGATGGTAATTAAGAAAATTTAAAATGTATAATTTTAATAAATTCAAGGGATTAAAACATAATTTTTTGATCCGGTGCTGTTGCCTCTGCTAATTAGGAGAATTATATATAACTTAATGTTTATTTATTCAAATTTAAAATAAGAATAGTTAATTAAGTACAAAGCCGTCAGAATTCTACAATTCTAATTTGCAATCCAAGTTCCATTAATAAAAATTATTAATTGCTTACATAACAAGAACTTAATGATTTTTTTTTTTCCTCCTACAACTACTTGCCAGTCTAGATAAATTTTTTCAATCAGACCAATACTGGATTATCATTTTATGATTGAATATTGAAATCTAAAAAAAACGCAATAAAACAATAGTGTAAGAAATTAACTAGAAAAAAAAAATCAATCAAATGGAAAAACTTCATTCGTGCGGTTCATGATTTTTGCTTATGAGCCAAATCGGTAATGAAGTGCTGGATAATGAAAACTACCATCACGCTACTGTTTTAGCTCATTTATTTAGTGGCATTTTCATGTTAATTTGATTCATGAATTTAGGATAAGCAAGCGACTTTTTAACCTAATACAGGCACATGCATGTGCACGTGCCACTTTTTGATCAATGAGAGCAGATAAAAATAGCATGAGCACAAAATAAAGGAATTGAAAATATAGCAATGCAGTAATTACCCTCTTCCTCAAAGCATTGTTGGTTTCCTGTAATTGCTCTTCCTGCAATCATTATTATACACCAATTTCCAAATCATGATTTTACATTTTCTTTTTTTTTTTTATCTCTATATTTATAGCAGAAAATTGCTGAATATGCAAATGAGAAATCGAACACATACCTTCCTTTGAAGTTGAGAAAGTTGATCAAGCATATATTTGGTCTGCGAACAAACGCACATGGTTAGCACTATATATATTATACAACTAATAAAAACCCTAGTAAAATCACTACAGTGTCCAATGTATAACAAAATAGTTATTTTTCTCAGGAAAAGTATGGAAGAAATGACTAAAAAAAAACCCATTTTGTTCATGTTACCACCATTGTCATTGATGATGTCTACTGGCATCAGTAACTCTAATATAATAACATCTTCTGTGTCGAGCTTCTAACAAAGTTATACACATGATTGTGAACATGATATATGGAAATGTAATCATTTAAGAACTAAGATGATTGCACTTTTTGGTTATTGAATATTTTGATTTTATTTTACTAAACCCTTTAATTGAATTGTTCTCTTGAAATATTTTGACTTTGGATTAACAACGAGAACTTTTAATTAAGGATCCGGTAGAAGAAAATTATACATAAAGATAAGTTTTCAGTGTATCCAAGTAAATCCTAAAAATTTTCATTTTAGGATAAAGGATTAAGTATAGTAAGAATTTAATTGAGATGAATAATATAACGAAGTCAAAAAAGTTCCTATACATAGCTCTACAAACTAATGAATCTGATGGAATAGTAAAAGTTATATTTTTTTATTATTACTTCGTAAATTTATCTATTTATCAAATAAATAGTAGTTTTATTTATCAATAGAAAATTCAAGTGCTTGAAAGATGCATCATGCATTAATATATAAACAAATTTAAAATTTATAGACTATTTTTTCAATGCATGGAAAGCAAAACCATTTTGTATACATGGGCTATTTCTCACATGAAGTTAGTTAAGCTAAGAAGTTTTTGTCCAAAAACTTAATTTTGGTTTTGACGTAACTCAAACTGTGAAAGAAAAAATAAACTTTTGGTTTTGGCCTAACTCAAACTGTGAAAGAAAAAACAACCAGTGAGCTGAGAATTATTCAATATATTATAAAGTAAACGATATTCATATAATCAACCAATATCAAATACTCAATACATTTTTTCACGCCCATAGCTGAATATATATAAAAGTATGTTTTTACAAGATTAGACATTTATGTATAGTCCTAAATTGCAAAATCAATGGCTGCCATCATATATATATATATATATATATATATATATATATAACCTTGAAGTTCACTCAAATTCTAAATGTTAACTCAAATACTATATTCTTGTGAGCCGACATGGGATGCGAACATAAATTAAGAGTATTAAGTATATTTGTATACTCTTTTTAATGATTGGATTGATATACTAAAATCGGGTTAAATCATATTCATGTTCTCTTATCTCCTTTGTTGACATCTTTATTTAAATTTAAAATTTTATTTTTTTTCTATAAGAAAAAGGGAGAACGGAAACTCAAATTCAAAATTCATATTATACTAAAATCAACGTATATTATTCGAATATCCTCTGAAAATAAATTGAAATTATCTTTATCAATCTCATAAATCCAACCAAATCCACAATCAGATAACAAATAGAAAAAATGAAATAAAATAAAAAGGCAAAAGTACCAAGCGGTAATAATAGAATCATTGAACTAATGCTGAACAGTACCTTTCTTGACCTGATTTGCTTCAATGAAGAGTCAAGCTGGTTTTCAAGATGGTCAAGCTCGTTTGTCCCCAAAATTCCCAAATCTTCCCCAAGAAAATTCCTATAATAAAAATAAAGTAAAATCACTTGAATAACTTAAGTGGATTATATATATGGAAAAAAATGTTATGCTTTAGTAGGTTTATATATATATATATATAAAAAAAAAAAAATCATTAGAAAAGAGAGCTAAGCATGCAGCTGGAAGTGAATACCTCTGAGAACGTTGTAGAACCTCCACTTTTGCCTTTAGGTTAAGATATTCCTCATAGCAATTCTGCTTGAAGAAATTGTGGCAGTTAAATTTTGCGCAGGAGAAACAATAAAAATGGGTTGAGACTATTAAAAAATAGGAAAAGTACCTGCGTATCATGCATAGATTGGTTGGGATCCAATGCACCATAGCTGCACCTCTGGTACTTGTCAATTGTCTTTGCCATGCTGTGGTTTAAAATAAAATGCCATTCAATTTTAGTGAATAACATATTAGTTATTTTTCTTTTGATAAGGTGAAAAAATGAATATATATATATATATATAAACACACACACATACACACACTGCACATATTGTAAGAGTTATTTTAACACTTAAGTGCTTGTTTGATTGAGCTTTTAGTTACAGTCCACGATTCAATAAGCTAAAGGGTTAGTGTCTGTTTATATACCATTCCCATATGATTTATTTTTCAGCAAGTTAGAACCAGGAGATAACTTCTATGCGCTAGGCAGACCCAATCAAACTCTAAGCCTTGTTTGGATTCAATGTGTTGTTTGGGCAGATTGGTTTTTCATGATTTATAGTTTTCCTTGGTTAGACCATAGTTTTATTTTGTCCAAATTTTTATTTATTTTTTATTTCTTTTACCACTTTTATTTAATTTTGGCAGCTCATTTTATATTCTAATATAACCCTAATCTTTTATCGCTTTTATCAATTTTCTTTTTATATTTTCTTCTTATAAAAATTAACTAGACAATATCATCCCGCATCACCTTCCTAAACATACTAGTAAATAAAGCCACGCCACACCACACCACAACATACCATACTATCACATACCACCCTATGAACTAACTATTTTATTCAAAACAGGTATAAATTTCTCGCACTTTTTATCAAATATTGGTCACTAAAATAACTTTAGATAGTTTAATGAAATTACTTTTTAAAATAAATAAAAACGATTAAAAAATATATAAATTTTAACTCAATGGTACACATTTTGTTCTAAACTAGAGTAGAAATTTAAAATACTATAAGCATTAAATAGTACCTCAAAATGTTCAAACTGCTACCTCAGTAATAAGAGCATTTAAATGTTACCTCAAAAAGTTCAAATCGCTGCCGTAGTTATTACCGTAATTTGAATATTTAAATACTTGTATATATGCTGTTAGATTGTTATCTTATATAAATTAAAATAATAATAATTATATATATATTCAAATTCTGCAGTGGACTTTCTGTATGGTAGAAATAATATTTGAAATATCTAGAAGACAACCTCGTTCAACAGGACGCATATGGAACATCTTTGAAAAGTAGAGGTCCTCCGAGTATGCTTAAATTTTATAAAATAAAAAAGCAAAAGACTAAAGCACCAAAGTAATAAAAGAAGACCGAAAGAAACATACTGAAGGGGAAAGGATGAAATGCAAAATTGAATGCTTTTTCCAAAATAGAATTCACTGTTCCAAAAATCAAGCATCCACTTTATCATCATCATCATCATTATTATTATTATAAACAGATTAAGCATGCACTTGATTACATGAGAAACCAATAATGCAAAAATCAAATCTCGAAATAATAACTCCAGTTCCAATTAAGATTCACAAGAAAATTCAATGCGAGCATGAATATATATATATATATGTGTATATACCAAATTCGAAAATCTATATCTCAGTGTTCATGCAAATGTATTCTGCTAATTCAAACTTCAAAGAACAACTACTTTCTGACTTCTAGTGAAAAGATAAATCAAATCCATCTGAATGGAGTTAAAACCCAGTCACTAATTAGCTTTTGGGAATTAAAAAATGGTTGCTTCCCAAGAAATTCCACTAGAGCTTTTTTTCCCTATCATAGAGATTTTAGATAGTATGACTAAATTATTCCTGCTGATACTTTGAAAAACTACGAGTACAGTACATGCTCATCCCTCAAAAAGAAAAAAAAAAGTACACATGATCATGGTTTTTAAACAACTAATAACCATATGAATATTATGTATCTTTTTTTTAATGAATGCAACATCTAGATTTTTACTTCCATTTCCAAATATCAAATTCAATGTTTAATCTAAAAAAAAGGTAAGGATACAAACTTAATAATTGTCTCTCATTAATGTTTGAAGTTGTAAATTGAGTAATTCTTATATGATCTTTATAAGAACATTTAAATTTAAAATCAAATATAGATTGTTATCAGAATATTTAATTATGTTTTATTAACTAAATATTTTCAACAGAATATAAAGTGCTTATGCACTTAATTACACTTTCAAGTTCAACCGACAGTCGCATGCATGAGTGCGTTAGTAATATAAAACTCTTCTTAGAGCATTTTCTCATAAGTTCAAATATTTGGTATTTTCGGGGAAAATACTTATTAAACAATTTCATTATATATTCACTTTCCTGAATCCCGATACATTTTAAAGGGTAAGATATAAACATTGAAATGCATATACTCGTAATATATTGTTTGCTGAAAAATACAATTAAAAAAGTAATATCTTTGATCCATTGGACAGAATATAATAAATTCTATAACCTTATAACCATACTTATGGAAGCTTTATTTTATTTTCTAAACACATAAGCCTAAAATTTCTATTCTGAATTTGGTATATAATCTGAAGTAAAAAACTTTGGATGCTGTATCAGACGTCAAAGGCAAAGAAGTGAATCGGAATCTTATGGGAAAAATACCGATTTACTTGAAAGATTTCACTTAATCTTCACAGGTAGAGATCACGGAAAAACAAAATGCTATCAAATCAATTGCTATGTTTCTCTAATTTTTTTTTCACTGAAAAGTCTGAAATCTATCTATAAATATATAATACTAAAGATATTTGTCTTAGAAGTAATGTACTTCTTTTCAAAATTGTGAGATTATAGTCTCAATCCAAAGCAAAGAAAAGAAAATCAAACTGAATTTGACTTAAAAGAAAGAAGAAATAAACTGGCGCTGCCAAGTCAGTGATCAGTAAAAATTTAAACAGTATTAGTAAAATGAAACTAGTTATTTTATTTTGCAATATAAATATTTTGACAGAACTTTAACCGTATAATTTCCGGAATTACACAGAAACCAAACTAAAAGGAAAGAAAGATTTATTTTAACAAGAAGAATAAATAACTGCACTTCAACTCGATCCGCTAATTATTACTCTTTCCAATCACTGCTAATAATTTTAGAAACATATTTTAGACAATTAATTGCAAATTCAGGACATAAAATTATTGTTTTGTGCTAGATTACAATATATGCGGAATAAGAAGGGTTTTTCTTATTGAGTAGGATCAGATCTCAAAGAAAACGATCCAAGATCATCTGCAACTCTTCCAAGAAAGAGCAAGGAAAAAAAAAACTTTCTTGAAAAAGATAAGTTAAACCCTTAAAAGATTTAAAAAAAAAAATTTAATTTTTTTTTTAATTTTTTAGAATTAAAGAAAAAGAAAGGTACCTAGAGGAGCTGCAGAATTCATAGAGCTTGCCGCGATTGGAGAAGATGATGAGAGCAACTTCAGCTTCGCAAAGAACTGAAAGTTCATAAGCTTTTTTGAGCAACCCATTTCTCCTCTTTGCAAATGTCACTTGTCGATTTATTTTGTTCTCTATTCTCTTCAATTCTACCCTTCCTCTACCCATATCTTTCTCTCTCTTTCTCCTGTTTTTTCTTTATTTAAATTTTAAAAAAAAATCTTGTACCAGCAGGCTAAGAAGAAAACATGAAAGAAGGATTTGTCTGGTAAATTTCTTCTCCTTCTTTAGGGCAAGAACCGGTTGTTTGAGAAAGTAAGAGATAGGTGCTTAACAGCTATAGTTATTAGGTTTGACAGTGCAAGGTAATGGAGAATGGCCTTTATTAGTAATAGAAAGTCTGAAGAAAGCCAACCCAATCACATTTGAGGGGGGCACTTTTTTTTTTTTTTTAAATGGTCGAATTTTCTTATCCAGAAAAAGAATAATAATTGTTTTTCTTAGTTTACCCATGTAATTAATAACCTCCTCTTTATCCTTCTATTTTCTTTCCATTCTCTCCTTTTCTTGCTCTTACAGTTTCTTTATTGGGTAGTTTAAGATTAATTTTTATATATTCCATTGTGATTCGACCTCTCACTTCTTTTTTTTTATTTTCCATTCTGCAAAAATATATATATATACATATATATTTCATATGCAGAAAATCGAAATTTCTTTGCATGCAAGCATTTTAAGTGGGAATTTTATTTTTCCCAAATATACCTCGATCTATAATAAACCAATTTTATACTATGTCTGCTTAAAAAATAATAATAATAAAAGAGATCATTTTTATGTCCTTTTAGAGAAATGGCGTTTATATTATTGGGGTTTGCATATGTTTAAATTTCTTCAATTGGAAATCAAAATGTACTAAAATATGATGTGATTTAACTACACAGTACTTGTACAAATTTAGTACATCTGGAGTGATTGAAATTATATATATATATATATATATTAGTACATTTAGAGTGTAGAAGTAGTTAACATTTACCAACCATTTGATTCATCATATTTGCTAGCATAAGTTCTCATGTGCATATTCATTTTTTTTTCTTAATTTCCTACAAGATTACATTACAACTACAAATAGAGGACAGGATTAATTTATTAATTCTTACCGCTGCAAATGCCCTTAGTGGAGGGCCATGAGACTCGGGTTCCAGTTTCACGCAAACTCTGCAATGCAGACTACCATTAGGCCACTAGCTAGTGACATTAATGTGAGAAAACCATTTAAATTAAACAGTGTATTGGTGAATACTTATCATCTTACGATTGACAATTTAATTTTTTTTCTTAAGAATATATGGAAAATACCATATAAGAGAGAGTGAGAAGAAGTAATTAAGAGGTGAAAAATATTGATTTATGTAATTCTCCATTTTAGAATTTTGGTAACTAAATTATTGAAAATGAACTTGAACAAAACTGCCACCAGAAATTACCCAAAACCTAAAAGTTGAGACACCGAAATATAAATATATTTTTTAACACAAAAAATTCTACAACTATGCAAACCTTGACCTGAATTCATGCAACTGGGCATTCCCATTTTTTATGAAAATTAAAAAGGACTCTGAAATTGCAGTTGCGACATGTGTCGGACAACGACTTCACAGAAATTTTGTTTAAGTCTTTATATTTTTTTGTCAGAATTTTGTCCAAATTGTCTACAGTAAGAAAAGTTTAGTACGATGCCAAATATACATTTTGTGGGAAACTATTATTATTATTTTGGAATTGAGGTCTAATCTCTTTCAAATAAAGCCCTGGAGGGGTTGGATGACATCAAAAACATGAAAATTGTACCAATTATGATTTCTAAATTTTATCAGTTACAGCTTATGTATGAATTGCAACGAATCAATCGCTATTTTTCGGTTTATCAGAATTCACAAAAGCCTGATTGGGTCCTGCGGCCTCTCTTTTATTTTATTACTATACAGTAATTCAGTATTAAGTACTATCATTTCACATTTAAGTTAAGGCTAGTTAGGTAAATGTTATCATTTCAAATTTACTCTAACAGTAATTAGGTGTGCAAACTACACTGATAAATTATTCCAGTAGAGAAGGCAGAATTATAAAATTTATAATCAAGGGAGCAAAATTATAAATCCTACTTAAAAATAATATATAACATAAATACTATAAAAAATTATTAAATAAAGAAAAATATTTATTGAACTAGCAAACTTATATAAACCATTACTTCATTTATTATATTACAAATTAAAATTTCAAAACCATTAAAAAGTTATTCGGATACAACTATACAATATGAATTTTTTTATCCATTTAAAGAAAAGTTATTTAGATATTTTATAATATGTTTGCTTAATTTGCTGGTATTATGTAAGAAAATGTAAAGTTTTATGTTATATCTGTTGGTATTATACATGTACTTTTTTTATCCATTTAAATTATCTGTAACTGCAAATATATCAATTAAGGCAAATTGATATAATAAAGTTTTTAGTGGCATAATACGGAAACTAAAGAATTTAGATCCATAAAATTTTTAGAATCAAATGCTCAAATATTGTTAATATCGCTCCCTATTCACCATATCTCCTTAATTTGAAGCATTTGCTCAGAATTTTTATTTCTTTCTTCTTTACTAGCTTTCCTCTTAGGATGTGTTTGAATTAATCATTTATCTTAAAGGCTTTCATCAATTTAAATAGATGATGTATAATCTAATTAGGTTAGCATTTATCTAAAATTTTATATAAGTTCTCTAAAATGTAAAAAATAAAGAAATATTATGATTATTTAAAAGATATAAAAGCAAAAAAAATTGCAAAACTAAATTACGAACCTTTAATTAAGGTAAATCTTTATTGTATTCTTTATTTTCTTTTTAAATTTATCCGTTTTTTCTTTAAAAATTCAAAAAAAAAAATAGAGCTTTGTATGTTTATTTCAATGAAAGTGGAAAGCTAAAATATTTCATTGATCAAAACTTAAGAAATAAGTTAAAGAAAGAGGGGTAAAAACAAAATTTAAAATGGGGTAAAATTATCTATCTAATATATATATATATATATATAATTAAAAAAAATTTCAAAAATTAAGGAGGATAATTGCCCCCCTTCCTCTTCAAGTGGCGTCGCCACGAAATTATTCATATATTAGTTCTCTATATTTTTTTCTAAGCATATTTCTTTCGTACAGAAATGGAAATTCAATAAATTAATACATCAGCCAAATACTTGTAAATGTTAATGCAATCAACAATAATCAAATCCAATTCAGAGAAATCTGTTGTCAAACCATTCACGAGATTAACCACTAATTGAGCATCAGGTTCCACACTAACACGAGCCAAATTCTTCACTTTCACCCAACTTAAAGCCTCCCTGATGAAATTTATTAATTTTTAGATTTTTCAGTGAATGAAAATATTAGAGTTGCATAAAAAAAAGTGTAAAATATAATTATGTTGCTATTTTATTTATATTTCCAATTAAGATGCGATAAAATTAGTTTTATGTGCTGACATTTTCATTAAAAATAATACTACTTTATGATCTTATTTTGTGATACTCCATTAATTGTATAATTGTTCAATAGCTGAACTTGGCCCAGAAGGTAATACAAGATTGTTAACTTAGTTACGTATTTGCAATGTTATTAAAATCGGATCGGATCAATCTGTTGAACTGATTTAACCGAAAATCGATAGGACAACCGGTTGAGTCAACTTCTTAAAATCGAATTGATAAACAACCGAAAAAATCGGGTTGAACCGAAAAACCGAAAAATCGAACAAAATTAGATTTTTGGCTAAAAAGTGTAAACAAAAAAAAAATTTGTATATTTTCACCCACCCACATATATATACATATATATGTATAAATTTCCATCATTTATTTATTTGTAAAAATTAGTATTTTAAATTCTAAGTATAGCACTTAATAATTTAATATACTTATTATATATTTGGTTCATTGTAATCAAATATATATATATATAAAATTTTCATTATTTATTTATTTAAAAAATTAGTATTTTAAATTCTAAATATGGCACTTAATAATTTAATATACTTATTATCTATTTGGTTCATTGTAATAGTATATTAAATTATTAAGTAATATCTTTAGAATTTAAAATACTAATTTTTTTTCAAATAAATAAATAATAAAATTTAATACATATATATATATATATATTTTAAATTTTAAATTTTCATTATTTATTTATTTAAAAATTTTAGTATTTTAAATTATAAAAATGTCACTTAATAATTTAATATACTTATTATCTATTCGGATTTATTGTAATTAAATATAATTATACTCATATATGCAAGGTTAATATTTTTTTTGTGTTTGTTTCATTAGTACTCCATCTAAATGTGAAATTTTTTTCATAATATGATTGCGTTTTTATGTTTCTAACATATGATATTCAAAAATTCATAATTAATAACTTGTAATAATAAAATAAAATTATGTTTTGTAACTTATTATTAGGATATTTGTGATATATATTTAATGTTTGATGAATATTTTTTTAGTTTTTATACAATAATATTTAAAAAATTATAATAATTGATAATATTTTAAAAATAAAAAAAATTCGGTTGATCCGAAAAATCGAAGAATCAGACAAAATCAGATTTTTGGCTAAAAAGTGTAAAAAAAATTGTATATTTTCACCCACCCACATATATATACATATATATGTATAAATTTCCATTATTTATTTATTTGTAAAAATTAGTATTTTAAATTCTAAGTATAGCACTTAATAATTTAATATACTTATTATATATTTGGTTCATTGTAATCAAATATATATATATATAAAATTTTCATTATTTATTTATTTAAAAAATTAGTATTTTAAATTCTAAATATGGCACTTAATAATTTAATATACTTATTATCTATTTGGTTCATTGTAATAGTATATTAAATTATTAAGTAATATCTTTAAAATTTAAAATACTAATTTTTTCCAAATAAATAAATAATAAAATTTAATATATATATATATATTTAAAATTTTCATTATTTATTTATTTGAAAATTTTAGTATTTTAAATTCTAAAAATGTCACTTAATAATTTAATATACTTATTATCTATTCGAATTTATTGTAATTAAATATAATTATACTCATATATGCAAGGTTAATATTTTTTTGTGTTTGTTTCATTAGTACTCCATCTAAACATGAAATTTTTTTCATGATATGATTGCATTTTTATGTTTCTAACATATGATATTCAAAAATTCATAATTAATAACTTGTAATAATAAAATTAAAATTATATTTTGTAACTTATTATTAGGATATTTGTGACATATATTTAATGTTTGATGAATATTTTTTTAATTTTTATACAATAATATTTAAAAAAATATAATAATTGATAATATTTTAAAAATAAAAAAAAATCGGTTGAACCGATTGAATCTTAAATCATCAACCTTATTGATTTTTTATCCGGTCCGATTTTAATAACATAGCGTATTTGAGGAAATCAAAAGGGTTAAAGTTGATTTGTTGGCTTTTTTTAGTTGCTGGCAAACAATGCAATTTAAGAGGTCACATAAAGAATAGAAGTATATGGTATGGTAAAAACAGTTAATTTGAAGGGGAAGAGATAAAGATGCCATTAATTTATTAATTAAAATATATTTTAATACGATAAAATTTATTTTTGGGTAATCTCTAAATCCTCCATTTATGAGTTCATTTTATTTTAATGCCCAAACCAAAAAAAGAGACCAAACCGACTTTTAATTTTTTATTTTTTTACATTCAATTATCCGTTACTGACATATGTCCTTGAGAGATTGAACATATGTCTTGTTTGATCTGATATAAAAGTGGACCATTACACTCACCAAATCTCTCCTCTAATTCTTTCCACAGATCTGTCGCAGAACTAGTATACAAAAAAGCTTCGACAATTTCATTTGAAATGGAGTTCAAAATCCAGGATGTTACCATACAATCAACTCGGCACCAATGATCATACTCCATAGAAGAATCCTCTGGTTTCTTGCATCTACCATCAATAAATCCTAACTTCACCTTTGCACCTAACGCTATCTTCATTGCTCTGCTTCATGAAAAATAATTGCTTTCATTAAGTGGTGTAGTAACTAAGATCATCCCTGGATGATCTGAATTCTGCAAATACATTGCATCTCCATCATTGATGCATCTTGCTTTTGAACCAACTCCAGTTTGTGAAGCTGTATCTCTTGAAACTTCCGTCATTTCAATGAACAATTAATATAGCAACGCACGGCTGTGCAAGAAATATAGAAACCAAATACATGGTCGTGCAAGGAGACAGATGCACTATGCAAGGGCGCGCAAAAAAGAAACTTCAAATCTGCTCTGATACCATGAAGAAAAACCCCCAATAACAGATCTTGAGAGAAATGAATAAAACTGAAACTTTATTTATTCATCTTAAAAACAAAAAACTGAACAACACACACACACACACACATATATATATATATATATATATATATATATATATATATATATATATATATAAGAGCTGAGAGTTGAGAGTAGAGCTGATAACCATTTATATCACATCAGCATAAACGTGAAACACATGACCAATTACAGCTGGATCCAATTGTATACTCTACAAATCCTAAGAGAATGAAGTTTCTTTTTCTTTTTAATTTGTTGCATGAAAAAATATGGAGATTATACTACAGTTTAATTGTTAACATTTCAAAGATCAAATTGGAGTTTCTTTTGACTCCAGTAAAATTAAATAATAAATTCATAATTGGAATTCAATTAACTAATAAAATATAATATTTCGCAATTTCAAAAGCTAAAATTGTTAATTCAGAAGTAGCAGTGAATAAAATGTAAAATGTGGTGAATTTCATGATATTTTTCATATTATTTATAAATATTGAAAAGCATATAAATGTACATGTATGTATTTATATGTATATATCCCTTCAAGAAACCATTTTCTATATATATTTTTTTCTTTTACTTTTCAGCGTTTAAATGTTTTCTTATCTTTTAACAATAATATGTGCATATACACACACATATACTCACAAGTTCCCAATGTGAATTTTTTTCTATTGATCAAAACTCAAACGCTAAATCTTTCCACAAGTGATTTTTAATAGAAAACCATTTAAATTAAACAATATATTGGTGAATACTGATCATCTTACGATTGACAATTTAATTTTTTTTTCTTAAGAATATATGGAAAAGACCATATAAGAGAGATTGAAGAAGTAATTAAGAGGTGAAAAATATTGATTTATGTAATTCTCCATTTTAGAATTATGGTAACTAAATTATTGAAAATGAACTTGAACAAAACTGCCACCAGAAATTACCCAAAACCTAAGTCTCTGTTTGTATGGAGGTAGATGAGAATAGATGTAAGTAGGGTAGATTGGAGTAATTCAGTTACTCTGTTTGTTTTGTAAAAATTACAGAATAGATAGAAGTAATTAGTTATTCTATATTCTTAAAAAAAATTACTCTCAATTTGGGAGTAGATGAGAGTAACTCCATATTTACTCTAAAATTTTAAAGAGTTACTTTTATCTACTCCCATCTACTTTATATTTATTTTAGATTTGCCAAATAAGAGAGAGTAAATGAGAGTTACTTTTATCTATTCTACTTTTATTTACTTCTACGTACTCTACTTTTATCTACCTTAATTTACTTTCATTCAAACAGAGGCTAAAAGTTGAGACACTGAAATATATATATATATATATATATATATATAACACAAAAAATTCTACAATTATGCAAACCTTGACCTTAATTCATGTAACTAGGCGTTCCCATTTTTTATGAAAATAAAAAGGACTCTGAAATTGCAGTTGCGACATGTGTCGGACAACGACTTCACAGAAATTTTGTTTAAGTCTCTATATTTTTTTGTCAGAATTTTGTCCAAATTGTCTACAGTAAGAAAAGTTTAGTACGATGCCAAATATACTTTTTGTGTGAAACTATTATTATTATTTTGGAATTGAGGTCTAATCTCTTTCAAATAAAGCCCTGGAGGGGTTGGATGACATCAAAAGCATGAAAATTGTACCAATTATGATTTCTAAATTTTATCAATTACAGCTTATGTATGAATTGCAACGAATCAATCGCTATTTTTCGGTTTATCAGAATTCAGAAAAGCCTGATTGGGTCCTGCGGCCTCTCTTTTATTTTATTACTATACAGTAATTCAGTATTAAGTACTATCATTTCACATTTAAGTTAAGGCTAGTTAGGTAAATGTTGTCATTTCAAATTTACTCTAACAGTAGTTAGGTGTGCAAACTAAACTTATAAATTATTCCAGTAATTCCAGTAGCAAAGCAGAATTTATAATAAATGGAGCAAAATTATAAATCCTACTTAAAAATAATATATAACATAAATACTATAAAAAATTATTAAATAAAAAAAATATTTATTGAACTAACAAATCTATATAAACCATTACTTTATTTATTATATTACAAATTAAAATTTCAAAATCATTAAAAACTTATTCGGATACAACAATATAATATGAATCTTTTTATCTATTTAAAGAAAAGTTATTTAGATATTTTATAATATGTTTGCTTAATTTGTTGGTACTCTGTAAAAAAAAATCTGTAAGAAAACGTAAAGTTTTATATTATATCTGTTGGTATTATAAATGTACTCTTTCTATTTATTTAAATTATTTGTAACTGTAAATGCATCAATTAAGGCAAACTGATATAACGGAATTTTTAATAGCGTAATACGAAAACTAAATAATTTAGATCCATAAAATTTTTAGAATCAAATACTCAAATATTGTTAATATCGCTCTCTATTCGCTATATTTCCTTTATTGAAAGCATTTGCTCTTAATTTTTATTTCTTTCTTATTTACTAGCTTTTCTCTTATGATGCGTTTGAATTAATCATTTATCTTAAAGGCTTTCATCAATTTAAATAGATGATATACAATCTAATTAGGTTAACATTTATCTAAAATTTTATATACGTTCTCTAAAATGTAAAAAATAAAAAAACATTACGATTATTTAAAAGATATAAAAGCAAAAAAATTACAAAACTAAATTACGAACCTTTAATTAAGATAAATCTTTATTGTATTCTTTATTTTCTTTTTAAATTTATCTGTTTTTCCTTTAAAAATTCAAAAAAAAAAAGAGCTTTGTATGTTTATTTCAATGGAAGTGAGAAGCTAAAATATTTTATTGATCAAAACTTAAGAAATAAGTTAAAGAAAGAGGGGTAAAAAAAATTTAAAATGGGATAAAATTATCTATCTAATATATATATATATATATATAATAAAAAAATTTAAAAAATTAAGGGGGACAATTGTCCCCTTTCCTCTTCAAGTGGCGTCGCCACGAAATTATTCATACATTAGTTCTATACATTTTTTTCTAAGCATATTTCTTTTGGACAGAAATGGAAATTCATTAAATTAATACATCAGCCAAATACTTGTAAATGTTAATGCAATCAACAATAATCAAATCCATTTCAGAGAAATCTGTTGTCAAACCATTCAAGAGATTAACCACTAATTGAGCATCAGGTTCTACACTAACACGAGCCAAATTCTTCACTTTCACCCAACTTAAAGCCTCCCTGATGAAATTTATTAATTTTTAGATTTTTTAGTGAATGAAAATATTAGAGTTACATAAAAAAAAAGTGTAAAATATAATTATATTGCTATTTTATTTTTTTTCCAATTAAGATGCGATAAAATTAGTTTTATGTGCTAACATTTTCATTAAAAATAATACTACTTTATGATCTTATTTTGTGATACTCCATTAATTGTATAATTGTTGAATAGCTGAACTTGGCGCAGAAGGTAATACAAGATTTTTAACTTAATTACATATTTGTAATGTTATTAAAATCAGACCGGCCTGTTGAACTGGTTTAACTGCAAGCCAATAGAGTAACCGATTGGTTCAACTGCTTAAAATCAGATTGATAAAAAACCGAAAAATCAGTTGAACCGGAAAACCGGAGAATTGAACAAAATCAGATTTTTTGCTAAAAAATGTAAAAAAATCTTTTTTTTTTGTATATTTTCACCTACATACATACATATATATGTATAAATTTCCATTATTTATTTATTTATAAAAATTAGTATTTTAAATTCTAAGTATATCACTTAATAATTAAATATACTTATTATATATTTGGTTCATTATAATCATATATATATATATATATTAAATTTTCATTATTTATTTATTTGAAAAAATTAGTATTTTAAATTCTAAATATGGCACTTAATAATTTAATATACTTATTATCTATTTGGTTCATTGTAATAGTATATTAAATTATTAAGTAATATCTTTAGAATTTAAAATACTAAATTTTTTCAAATAAATAAATAATAATAATTAAATATATATATATATATATTTTAATTTTATTTATTTATTTATTTAAAAATTTTAGTATTTTAACTTCTAAAGATGTCACTTAATAATTTAATATACTTATTATCTATTTGAATTTATTGTAATTAAATATAATTATACTCATATATGTAAGGTTAATATTTTTTTGTGTTTGATTCATTATAGTACTCCATTTAAATATGAATTTTTTTTATTATATGATTGTATTTTTATGTTTTTAACATATGATATTCAAAAATTCATAATTAATAACTTATAATAATAAAATTAAAATTATTTTTTGTAATTTATTATTAAGATATTTGTGATATATATTTAATGTTTGATGAATAGTTTTTTAATTTTTATATAATAGTATTTAAAAAATTATAATAATTGGTATTATTTTAAAAATAAAAAAAAATTAATTGAACCGATCGAACCATAAATTACCAATTTTATGAATTCTTTATTCGTTTCGATTTTAATAACATAGCGTATTTGAGGAAATCAAAAGGGTTAAAGTTGATTTGTTCGCTTTTTTACTGGCCGGCAAACAATGCAATTTAAGAGGTCACATAAAGAATAGAAGTATATGGTATGGTACGATACGTAAAACAGTTAATTTGAAGGGGAAGAGATAAAGATGCCATTAATTTATTAATTAAAATATATTTTTAATACGATAAAATTTATATTTTAGGGTAATCTCTAAATCCTCCATTTATGAGTTCATTTTATTTTAATGCCCAAACCAAAAAAAGGGACCAAACCGACTTTTAATTTTTTATGTTTTTTACATTCGATTATCCGTTATTTTTTCGTCAAAAACATAACGCAATGCAATTTAGCAAATAATTGATATTGTTAGCAACAAATTCAGTTATATTCTAGACAACGGAGTTGGATTTAAAAATTTTGAAAAGATTGAAATTATTTCTGAAATTCGAAATAAAAACGAGATTATAATAGAATGGGGGATTTTTGAAGAGGAACTCCATTAACAGAGCTTTGAAAAGAGAATAACAGATCCTTTGTGTGAAGAGAAATCTGAAATCTATTTTATTTGATTAAGAAAATACAGAAGCAGTCTTTATATACAAGGTGAAGCTGGCAACTACCTTTACAGCTAAAACAAACACATCGTCTTGAGTTTGGGCTAATTGGGGTCTATCTAATTTCATTGTTCTTCATAGGGTTAACTGAACCTCTAGAAAAGGGAAGAGATAAGTGGAGTGGGCGATGGCACAACGGCAACAAAGAGGGCATCGGTCACCCCTATGGA
Organism: Excoecaria agallocha; assembly: GCA_037975025.1. NCBI lineage: Eukaryota > Viridiplantae > Streptophyta > Magnoliopsida > Malpighiales > Euphorbiaceae > Excoecaria > Excoecaria agallocha. The sequence goes on along the minus strand of CM075822.1, from coordinate 2,410,145 downwards.
TTGAACTTATTAAAATTAAAAAAATACTATATAATCAAACATAGTACAGATTGAAGGAAGAGAAAGGTCTTTGGCAGCGAGCATCAAAGAGTGACAGAACAGTCATGAATGCACTTTGACGTGTCAATTTATGATTGATTAAGATGTTTATTTATGTTCTTTCTTTCTTCGTCTCCTGTGGATGTCGATTCCTCAGAGTTGCAGTCCGGGCCCCCTACACAATCACTCATTTCTTGTCTTTTTGAAATCTCAATCACTACTTTCTTTACTTTTAGGGCCTTCACATGTGTCACTCACTCAGTAACCAGACAAAGTGAAAACCCTTCACCCTCCACTTTTCTTATTTTCCACATTCATACAATTACTTTTTTTTTTTAAAGATAAAAAAATCCCATATATATATATTGTCTTTTGTTTAATAATCCTCAGTATTTTTTGTTTATCATTCGGAGATTAATCAAATACTTCTGTGGGTTTGTTTAAAAGAAAACAGATGTGAAATCCGTCGTTACAGATCTCAATGCGTCTGTAAAAGGCAAAAGGCTTTATTAACGGATTTAAACCTTTATCGACAGTTTGCCCCGTCGCTATAATATATTTTTTAATGCTAGTGATTAAGATAATTTTGTCCAACCATGATTTCAAGACTAGTTCAACGAAATTAAATCTTATTGGTTAAGTATTATATAATCTTTGGCAACTTTTACTTTCGCTAAAAGAGGGACTGATTAATTAGTTAGTAAAGAAATGAAAAAGACATTTTCTGCAAAACCGTATTTGATAGGTTATTCAACGGTAAAACATCGTGACTGTACATTAAACTCGATTATGGGAGAATGTACCTAATTAATATTGATGATTACAGAAATTAAAAAAAAGGAAAAAAAAAAGAAATTTCCACCTTAATTAGTTTGCCATTTTTTGTGAGTGAAGGTAATTCAACCCACGAAGACAAACAGTTAATAAAAAGAGAAAACTGAATAATGTCTTTCTTAACACTTCAAGAGTGATAGTTCGTTGTGTGAGTACATATAATGCACTTGCAGTAAGCCATTCGATTAAAAAAAAAAAAACATAAAATGCAACCAACCAAATCATAAGAGTTTTTCCTTAAATGGGCACTAAAGAGATTGTTTTTTATCAGTTATATATTCATATTCTTCTTTTCAGTTGATTGGTTCCATAAAACAATGAAAATATTTTTTTTCCCTAATACATCTTGTCCTAATTTTTATATTCATCCAAAAAGAGTAGACAACTTTTTTTTTTTTTTCTATTTGTTGACTTCGTTCCCGATTTTATTATATGTTCCCAATTTGATAAAGTGAGTATAAATGGACACAGTTTGAAGATTTGGAGTTCAGCTAGTAATTAATTAAGGAGAAATCCCTTTTAATCATTAACACGTTAATTTCACATTGCTATTTTAGAAAGTTCTATTTATTTATTTATTTATTTTGTTGTTGTTGTTTATTGTTATTGTTATTATTATTATTATTATTATTATTATTACTCTATTCGTTCCATTTTAAGAGATATTTTTTTCTATTTTAGTTTGTCTCATTCCAAATATTTTTTTCGAAATTTAAGGGATATGTTTACATGTATACCTCTATTTATTATACTACTTATTAAATATTTTCCTTTCTTATTACTCTCTACTTTTAATTAAAATTAAATATTAAAATTCTTGAAAATATAAAATAATATTTTTATCAATTACTATAATTTTTTTTATAAAATTGAGATATTTTAATTATTTCTTTAATTTTCGTGAAAAATAGAAAAATAGCTCTTAAAATGGGACGAAAAGAGTATTAAATTGCATGCATGAAATATTTTTTTTCCGAGTAAAAATCTACCCCATAGTTAAAACTCCTAATATGTCAATAAGAAAATGAAAGCAAAATAATTGATGTGATTAAATTTCATCTAATTTCATATAATTAAAAACTTGGTTACTTTTTCAATTGATTAAATTTCAAATCTCACATTTTCGTTTTCAAATGTGTAGTTATATGTATAAATAAAAATTAAAATCTATAAAGTATACTGTTAATTTAAATTGAATATTTGGAAGGTCTTTATTGACAGTAAAAGTTCTGTGTATCAAAGCCAACAAAAAATTTTATTATCTTTTTAGCCCATTTGGATAGAAATAATGTAATTTGTTCCGAGAAAAATATCGAGAACCAAGATTATAGAGTAAAATTTGGAGTATTCAATTGAAATATATGCTTTTTTATATGGAAATAAATCATTCGCAAATAAATTTATATCTTTTCATTTTCATCTATTTATAAATAAATATTTATTTTTAAAAAATATAGTATATTTAAATATATATTTTCAAATATAGCTATACAATAAATATTTATTCAACTTTCAAAATATAACTAATAAATTAATTGTCTGTTGACAAATTAGTAAGAATATAAGGTAATAAATGAATTTTTTAATTTTTATGAAAAAAAGGAGAATGGATATTTATTTGTGAATGAAGAGAGTAATTTTTTTAAAAATAGTTCCTTATATTTAATTTTTAAATTCATAAATTAAAAAGATTTTAAATTTTATATTCTGCTGAAATAAATTTTTACCTGCAGCACACGTGTATATTAAGCTTGTACAATGATAATTAAGGCGAGAACTTAAGTTGCAATCAATTCCACCTGCTTTTCAGCATGGAAAATGAAGAATAAAGTTACAATTAAAGTTAGCATTATAGTTTCCAATTAAATCCCTCAGTCCAGATTTTCAAAGAGATATTAGTTAGTTACTCCATCCCATTTTAAAATGTACTTTTGCTATCTCATTTTAAAAGATAATTTTTTATTTTTTATTGAAATTAAAAAAATAATTAAAATATTTTAATTTTAACAAATAATTATAATTATTAATAAAAATACCTTTTTATATTTTTAAAAAATTCATTTAATTTTAATTAAAAGTAGAGAATGATAAAAAAAAGAAAAATATTTAATAAGGTGTATAATAAATAGGGATATACATGTAAATTTATCCCTTAAATTTTGAAAAGAATATTTAAAGTGGGATAAAGTAAAATAGAAAAAACAATATTTTAAAATAATACGGAGGGAATAATTTTCTATTTTTTACTGAAATTAAAAAAATAATTAAAATATCTCAATTTCATAAAAAATATAGTTATTGATAAAAATATCCTTTTATATTTTCAAGAATTTTAAATAAAAATACAGAGTGATAAGAAAGATAAATATTTAATAAGGTATATAATAAATAAAAATATATATGTAAATCTATATCTTAAATTCTGAAAAAAATATTTAAAGTGTGATAAAGTAAAATAGAAAAAAATCTTTTAAAATGGGACGGAATGAGTAGTATATTATAAGTAATTGCTATTTATGATGACAAACTCATAAAGTAAGCTGTCAAAAATTCTCATAAATAAAGTAAGAAAAACAATGGATGCAAAATTTAATATAATTTGGTTAGACATATCTACATCTTTCAATTATGATGAGATTCAATTTATCCGATCTATTTGTCATCTATAATTTTATTAATTGAATTAATATTTTTATACTGTTCGATGTATTTCAGTTTTACAATATTAGAGCTAACCCACTGAATATGCACCAAATAATTAATTAGAAAAACAAATAAAGGTTTTGGGTAGGATATTTGGTAGTGGCACAGATATTATTCTAAAATAGAGTTATACTAAGAATTTTGATGTTCATTTATATGATCATAATATGCTCTTCATCCTATCCCATCCATAAAGTGGAGACGTGACCTGAATACAAATTGAATGGTTATCCCTACACAGCAACTTGTCTTCCCCACCAAATTGCCAATGTTTGATTTGCAGAAGCTGCCTCAGAAAGTATAATTTTCTGCAAAATTCAAGTCCTCAATAAATTAATATGTTTCCAATATAAATTCGTTAGAAAAAATGTCTTTGTTATTATGAAAATTTGAAAAATAAGTGCTTAATTTTAAGACATGCAATGCAAAATAATAACATTGTTTTAACGTCTTCTAACCAGAAAAATGTCAATTCGAAACAGCTTTGTGAAGAAAAGCCAGTAAAAATTTACAGAGAACAAAACCAAACACTTAAATTCTAATGCAACAAGAGTACGAAAAATTATTCTTGTAAAGGACAATCTAAACAATTCTCACATGGGAGGGAGATGGGCTAAAAATACAATAAAAACAGCATAAAGAAGTGAAAATGATATGCGTTGGATAAAATTTCACATCAGATAATGACAATAACTTATAACTAAAGGGAATAAAGATATGTTAGGGCGCTTGAAATCATATGCAATTCGTATCAGTGGAGATTGTTAGTTATGATGTGATAGCAATTGGCATCATAGCCATAAATTAAGCAAATGACAACAGGATGAATCGATTGCACTTAAAATATTAAAGAAAATTCCACATCAAATAATTAAAAAAGAATCAATGACATATGCTTATAATTGTAGTGAAAATATTTTCAAACTTAGGTCATTTCAAAGTAATAGCAAGTTCAGTATTTAATATAGTATGATAAATTAGATATACTTTTAACTTTTAGTCAACTCCCCTATTTCATGCAGAAGAAAATTACTAAGTTTTCATACATACATATATATATTACACCATTTACTATATAATTATAATTAAAAAAATTGATAGATGTAATTTTTTTGAGAAATAGTGAAAAAAATATTTTTATTAAAAAATACATTAAATTAAGAATTGCATATTAATTTAACTCAGAAGTTAATATCAAGACAAATTATCCGTCATATATAATTTTTATTTTTTTTTATGTAAAAATCTCATCAGCTTTTGGTATTTTGGTCCCAAACTGTATTTCTCTATATAATATATGTTGGGTAATTTATGAGTTAGGATTTATAAGGAAGATTGAGCCCAAACTGTGGTTAGCATTTTGGATGGGCTGGGTCTAGCAGTTGTGTAGTGGGCTCCTATTTATGGGCAGATTTCCGTTCTTTTCTATAGATAATAAATGAAAATTTGAATAATGAAGACCTATATAAATATAATTATTAATTTAATTACATAAAGAATATACAGATTAGACAAGCTGCATAGAGAGTCGACCTAATATGGAACAGCATACGTTAATTACTGACATTGATTATGCAATTGAATTGGCCTAATTTAACAACAATCTATTTATTGGGCGAGTCTGCATGGTCCAACTTGTCTCTGCCTCTGCATGTACTCTCGACGTACATACAGGCAATTTCAAAGAATAAATGATGTGTTTCTGTGGCTGAGATCAATCCAGCTCTTCTTAATCCTTCTCATCTTCACTTCCATATATTAACTCTATTCAGATACTAATTCAGAACTCAATAATTGAACCCTAAATATGCCCCTGGGTTCTTTTTTTTGTTTTTGATATAGGGCGTCACGAGCTAATTATCAAAGACGATAACTCACGGGACAAGCACGTGATGAATCCTCCTCCCAGACTGTGGGGCTATGGACTAAACAAATTAAAATTTGACACATCATCATTTATTATATTATTTATAAATATTTAACAAAATAAGCGAAGCCGAAGAAGAACTAGACACGAAGGATTCACGTGTATAAATTAAGGTTATTAAATGGCATTGTTTCTTAATGCAATTATCCAAATGAATATTTCAAGTACGTGAAAGAACTATATTTAAAGAAAACAATGGACATGCTTACTAGGCCTGTAAATGGCATTAAAATATTAATATTATTTCAAGATTTGGTACCTGATATCTAGGGTCCTAAACCCAATATATATATGTACTTTAAAATGGGTATCCATGCATGCATTATTCCATTTCAATCTTATGTATAAGTATCCAATCCATGTCGTAGTAAATGATATCTCATTCATAGGGTTTAGGCAGACAATTAGTAAATAATGTCTCGTTTGCTCTTTCCGTTGTAAAGAGGCCTCACCTTGGCCATATCATTATGCTTATCATAGGGCAAACCATGTGTAGTTTTGGTCGCACTGATGAATGATGATCTCGAGAGTGACTAAAGTTGTTTGAGAGCTTTGCTTTATTAAATCAAAGTGTCAAAATCATATATATCAAATGGGTTGCTTAATGATTATCACTCCAAAAGATTTTTGTGGTCAATTTTCTCTAAGTTTAGATAGTTTCCATTAAAGCTAATTAATCCAACATCACCACTTAGCCAAATCATCTTCTTATCTTATCTTTTATTTTCAATCAACAAAACCTTGCAGATTGAGTGCAACAATTGGAAATTGGAAGGCAGCAATCAGAATCACAGTCTAAATATGGGTTGGCTTAATTGGGAGACAACTTTAGGACCATGTCCCATTTTTATGGGACATAAGTGGGTCTAATTGGTCCATTTACTCGGCTCATTGTGCCCTATAAGATAGACCTTTCTAATAGGATAAAACTAAGCTAGTGGTGTTGGATCTTGAGCAAAAACACAGTTAAGGTCCACTACAAGATTCTATGATCTTCCGATCTACGGTCAAATAATAACTCTGTTTTGTTTAATTTGCATTCTAATGAAATTGAAGTTGTATATACGCAAGGATTTCAACAAAGGGAAAAGATATAGGACTAATGGAATAAGGATGGCCATGAAAGGTAGCTTTTAGAATGTATGGTGTATAATAAAAGAAAGCAACCATGTATCTATCCAATATTATATACAAATAGGCGAAAGGGGATGCAGATTTGATATCTTGTAGCTATAATGGGCATGTGACGACAAGTTTTTATTGGCCAATCTCCCCTGCGTGCCAATCCAAATACGCTCTCATACATGTGGACGCAATCAAATCTGATTTATATGCTTCCCTTAGGTGTAGGTCCTTTATGGACCTCAGATTTTGGGCACATTGCACACTTGATTTAATGGCCTTTTCTTCTTTTTTTACTAAATATATTGTGGTTCTTAATTTAATTTGGATTCAATTCGTGCTAACACCTTAATTGTCACAATCAGAAAAATCCAATATTAAAAATAAATAAAAAAAAGAGAGAATTTTTAAATCGATAAAAGTTATGAGTTTAATATCAGAATATCGCTTTTAATGGCATTTCACAATCGTAGGTATGGAATGTTTTGAAATGATTCTTTATAAATTATAAATTGAAACATTTTTAAATTAGACCGACGGTGCCCTATTATAATTCTATCCATAATAACTAAAAATAAATGCAATTGTTGCATATGCTATGACAATAGGGAATGATCTAAAGTTTTTTTACTTAAAGTCAACTGGAGAGCGTGAGATTTAGTTTTAAATGGACTAAGAGCAATATTGATCCCATTTAAAATTTAGAAGGACAATATTTAACCATGTGTAACTAGTTATACATAACATTTATTTAATGGTTAATTTTATCCAGTAACTATCTTATATACTTATAATAAAAAAGTTTTTAAAAAAATTATAATGCAAAAATACCTTAACTTATACATTTTAATTAGGGATGAGAAAAAAACCGAAAATATGGTTAATCGTAAAATTGAACCGATTTTTACTGTTAACCGATCTGATATACTTGGTTACGGCTACGGTTTAAATTTTTAAATACCGGTTAACCGTTAGTCCACGGTTTACCGGTATATATATATATATTCATTTTTTCTCTATTTTTCTCTAAAATTTACATAAAATAATACTTTAAAATATATTTAAATTATCTTTTTATTTTTATACCTTAATTTTTTTATATTTTCCTATAAAATTTATATAATACTTTAAACTAAATTTATATTATATCATTCTCTTTAATTATATAGCAATATTTATATATAATATATAATTAACTTTTATATATGTTTTTTTATCATATATTGGTGTTTATATTTTACTTAATAGCATTTAATTATATTATTATCCAAAATTTTATTTGACTTAGAATCAAACATAGTAATTTTCAATAAATATCAAATTTATTTTATAATATTAGCTATTAATTTATAAAATATGAATTTTGGCTAGTAAATTATGTTTGTTTCGTAATTTTTATATTAAATTATTTTACACATTGAAAATTGAATTAAATTTTATATAATTTTTTTATATAGTTTTATGTTATAAATTTTGATGATTAACCGAAAAATATTGGTTAATCAAATCGAAAAACAGATATCGATGGACCGATTAACTGAATATAACGAACTGATTAATGATTAATAATTTTAAAAAATCGATATTAATGGATTAATTAATTTTTTTTTCATATACCGATTAATCCCTAATTTTAATTTAAAAAAATAACGTTATCCGGAAATCAACCAAAGCTCACTGGAATGTGTAGTTGGCATGGCAACTCATCAATCAGCAAATTAACTTGTCAATTAGTTCATATGTGCAGCATGTCCCTGGACTGCATTACTACCCTTTAATATACGTTCTTTTTCCTCATTAATTTTTTTTTGGCTTTATTTGTATATGACAACTGTATATTCCTGTAGATATTTTATTGATTTTCATTAAAAATAAGTTTTTAGAATTTAATTGATAAATTGAGATATTTTTATGTCATAAATTATTTTTTATGGTTTTCTAGTTGTAAATGGGTAAATTCAGCTGTCGTTGATGAAAATAACCCATTAATTTAACTTTCAAATAAATATATTGAGAGCAAATTTAGGCCTTTGGCCAATATAATTGATAGCCGTATGATATTTTAATGATTGTTGATAGTGTTATTCTATATCACATCGGTTGGAGATGAACTGAAAGCAGATCTTATAAGACCGTGGATATCTTTTCCCTGCAGAGATCTTTTGGAGCAACACCCTAAAAATAAAACCGTGAGGGTTTGACTCTCAAAATGGACAATATCTGCAGAACGATCGATGCATCATTGGTGCTTTCATTGAGAGCGAGGGGCTACTCCCCGTCGATCTCTCTCGAGGTGGAAATAGTGATAGTGCTATCCTATCACACGTCAGTTGAAAATGAGCTGGAAGCGAATCTTATAAGGTCGTTGACACCTTCTCACTACAGAGGCCTTTTGGAACAACACCCTAAAAATAAAATCGTGAAGGTTTGACTTTCAAAGTGAATAATATCTGCAGAACGACTGGTGTACCATTGGTGCTTTCGTTGAGAGCGAGGGGCTACTCCCCATCGACCTCTCTCGATGTGAAAATAGTGATAATGCTATCCTCCCACATCAGTTGGAGATAAGCTGCCTGCAGACCTTATAAGGTCGTGGACTCCTTCTCCCTACAGAGACCTTTTGGGGCAGCACACCAAAAACAAAGCCATGAGGGTTTGACTCTCAAAGCGGACAATATATACAAAATGACCGGTGTACCATTGGTGCTTTTGTTGAGAGCGAGGGGCTACTCCCCGTCGACCTCTCTCGGGATGGGAATAGTGATAATGCTATCCTATCCCACATCGATTGGAGATTAGCTGGAAGCGGACCTTATAAGGCTGTGGACTTCTTCTCCCTGCAAAAGCCTTTTAGGGCAGCACCCCAAAAATAAAATCTCGAGGATTTGATTTTCAAAGTAGACAATATCTGCAAAATGATTGATGTACCATTGGTGCTTTCATTGAGAACGAGGGGCTACTCCCCGTCGACCTCCTCAGGGTGGGAATAGTGATAAATGGTACATCGATCATTCTGTAGATATTGTCTGCTTTGGGAGTCAAACCCTCACGATTTTGTTTTTGGGATGTTGTCCCAAAAGGTCTTTGCAGGAAGAAAGAGTTCACGGTCTTATAAGATCCGCAGGCAGCTCATCTTCAACCAATGTGAGATAGGATAGTACTATCACTATTCCCATCCCGAGAGAGGTCGACGAGGAGTAGCCCCTCGCTCTCAACGAAAGCACCTATGGTACAACGATCTTTTTGCAGATATTGTCCGATTTGAGAGTCAAACACTCACGATTTTATTTTTAAGATGTTGTCCTAAAAGACTTTTGCAGAAAAAAGATATCCACGATCTTATAAGATTTGCAGGCAGTTTATCTTCAATCGATGTGGGATGCTATCAATTTTTATTAAGTATGTTATGTGGACTAATTGTAAGTATAACGTATTTTTTATAATATATAGTTTGGAAAATTATCAATTAATAAGTTTGCTTTTACAATTTTTTAACATAATATCAGATGTTGTGTCATGCCATACTCCAAGTTTTTCATGTGCGTGCAGTTCCAAATATAAAAGTAGGCGTTAAGTATTTTTTTATTATAAAGTTTTGATTGATAATAACACAGTAACAGAACAGTTAAGTTCGTATGTGTAATTAATAAATCTAATAAATATTGATAAAATGGCAACGTCAAATAGGCCCACTGCAAATAAATCTTCGGCTTGAGTTTTGGAGATTCGGTGATTGGTCCAAGAGGCCTGGGAAGACATAAATATACTGTTATACGAAACGAAACTGAAAACCCTAAAATTTGGCAGGGTATCCACCTAACCTAAGTAGACCAAATGAAACAATGGGTCACACTCAGAAATTGAAGTATGTGGTGAATAAACTGAATGCTATTACAAATAGTTTGGAAAAATAGATGATGTTATGGATAAAGACACTAAAACTCACTCTCCCAACTCGATCCTAAGGCTGGATTTTTGTAGAGCCAAATTGTGGTTCTAGACTCTACAGTGTTAGTTCAGCCAAAGATTGAAAGGTCAGAATAATAATAATAATAATAATAATAATAATAATAATAATAATAATAATAATAATAATAATAATAATAATAATAATAATAATAATAATAATAATAATAATAATAATAATAAAAGGGACCATCCTATATTTTTGCCTTAATAAGTTCAAATCCTGAAATTGACTCTACCCTTTTATCATTATTGAACCGTCGTCATCATCTAACATCTAACTCATTTTGCTTCTTCTAGGAGGATTTACACCAAAACAATGCCCCAAAAACTCTTTTTTTTCCTGGGGGAGTCTATGAAATTTTTATTTTTTATGAAGAATTTCCAAATTTTTATTTTTTATGAAGAATTTCCAACGAAAAATTTTTATTTCAACGAAAAATAATGAAAGATGACCAAAAAATACCTTTATTTATTGGATGTTGGAGACCATATGTACGGGGCATATCTGCACTTTTGATTAGTCTTCGGCACACAAATGCGATCCATCTCACACGCTTATAGCATGTGATTTCTGTCTCCCCTCCAACACCAAGGGATGGGGTTAATGGGCCAATTAAGCAGAAATCTATTTACAATTCATGTACGCTAATTCTTTACAATTAGAAAAGGTTGATATACTAATATAATATATTTCTTTTTCTCTTAATTGGTGGGGACTCACATTATGTTATAGTTTTAATTCATTTATATATATATTTAATTATATTTCCATGACAGAGACTGAGCAGAAAGATGGATCATCAAGAAAACAGTGCTTTAGTCATGAGGTTGTATACTGTATACACACTTTCTTTTTTTGGTACATTAATTTTATCTTTAATTTATGTTAGCTTAGGAGAATACATCTCATTTACTGATGTCATCAAATAAATGCATGGGTTCTCTAAGTTGCATTATTTCATTACCGAAAATTAATTAAAGTTAACGAAATTAAGGTTAAGGGAAACATAAACACATTGACTTCCTAACTTTTCAATCACCATTAATAAATTGTAATTAAACCTATATATATTTTCTCACTGTTGTTACTCCCTCTTAAAACAATACTCCCATGTTTATTTTTTAACAGTTCATGAAAAGTAATTTTTATTGTTCTAAGACATCATTTTACCTATAATTTATAAATTATACCCTTTATCTGTATTATATAGTATTATTATTGTTGTAAAAATCAAAATAATGACTAATACTATTGGCATAATATCAAAAATTTAAATTGGCATGCATGTTGATGTGGGGACTTCTATTACTCTTATTGAAGTATACATATAATTAAACGGAAAGTTATAAAATTAGAGTATTAAATACTATGTTGATTTATTTATTTTTTTAATAATAAATCTTTGGGGCGGATAAGATTAAATTTGAATTCCGATCAAATGGAAAAATAGATAAATTTTTAACCGACTAAACTATAAATAATTTACTAAGTAAACTACAAATGTTTCACATCACGTTGTTTTATGTTTTGTAATTAGGAAATGATATAAAAAAAATTGAATGAGAATTAGTTAATTTAAAAAAATTAAATAAAGATATTATAAATAAATCACAAGTTAATTTTAAGACAGAAAGAGTAGGTGGAATATATTTTGAAACATATAAAAAATAAAAGTGTAATTATTATTTTGGGATGGGGTATATTATATTTTCTTTTCTTTAACATGCATGTTTACTAATTTATTCATATATTTAATATGGGTATATATGAGAAGTATCAGATTATATTTCATATTTTTGTTAATAACAGTATGTTAAAAATTAATCAATTAAAAAAGTAAAATATAAATTCGGATCAAAGAAAAAATTGAAAGTTCACCTATAGTATATCGATTAGGGACACTATTTATAAATCGTTAAGTAATTTAGGCTTATCTATTAATTAACATTTGCATTAATTCCATCTATAATGTGACATAGATTTTCCTTCCACTTTCAGTTGCCATAATTGTTGGTTATCAGTGTGATTCCACTTTCTTTACCTGCAAAACAAGCACTCATGTAGTCATGTGCATTGATAAGGACATTGTAAAAACAGCACTTTAATTTCAAACGACAAACAAAGAAATTTACGGAAGATAAATAATTATCATTAACCAGAGAGTCAACTACTAGCAATGCGTTTCTCAAATTAACTAGGTCTACAACACTATTAGAAATATGCAACAACAAAAATAATAAAGGAAAATCATGAATTTTGTTTCATTGATGAATATCTTTGAACTTCAGAAACATATAAACCAAAGAAAAATAAATAATCCTCAAGGATGATAGGAATCTCTTTTCACAACATGTCTTAATTCTATTCAGGTACGGAATATTTTTAAATATGTAAGAAGTGTCATGTTTTTTTGTGAATTTATTCCGTATAAACTCAAATTTATTGGATCAATTAGTTTCGGATGTCAGAAAAATTATACCAAAGAAAAAAAATAAATAGTTTTTTAATATTTAGAAATGAGAAAGAATTTGAAAAAAAAAAAGGAAAGAAAATAGTTCTATATTTTACTGGGAGGCGAACAAGTTTTGTGATTTGTTGATGGCATGAATTCTCATCCTCTCTTATTTCACTTTTCACATGGAGTAGCTAGGGCTCTTAATTTGGTAGCTCTATGAAAAGACTAGAACCCAAAACTCCCCAAAAGAAGAGGCAACTAGATATTACTGGGGCCATATTGTTGATTTATGCTAGTAAAGATATGTTACATTAAATTAATAAATTACTTAATTGGATTCTAAATAATTGAAGAGTGAGTTCCAAGCTGTCAAAAGTAGGGTAGGATGAAACAAATGCTCCAACTCCATATATAATCATCATGTACATGTACGTATGAAAGTTAAGCTTGTAGAAACTCTAGACTAGAGTTGTATATCAACGCCCATTTATTAACTATGTGCAAATATACGGTGAGATTTCAAATTCCTATTAAAAAAAATTATTATCGAAATGGTTAATTAGCGGGACTTATTTACCAGCCAATTAAGCTACTGCTCATGATTTTTGTGAAAGATTAGATGACATAGGCATGCATAGCCAACAGCCACTCGAAAGCCAAACCCACTAAAACAGAATACAAACCCAAGAATCCAATGAAACGCAGCAAATTGCCCCCCACCACACCCAACAAAACCTTTGGTTTTTACAGTATGAGGAGAATAAAAGCATGTTTCCCTTCTACCTCACTCCCTCTTCTCCTTCTATTTATATTATAAAGCATAAACCACTTCATTTCACATCTTCTGGGTCTCTTCATCATATAATATCATCCACCAGCAATTCCCATTTCTTTCTTTCTTTCTTTCTTTTTTTAAGTATTATCACAAAGCTAAAACTCCCACCTCTCTCAATCATTTCAAAACCCATTCCCTCCCTCTACAAATCTCCTGTGATCCAAAACATTAACTTATTGTGAAATTTTTCAAACATGTCCATTGAAAATACAGCTAGGTTTTACAAGAAACCCCTTCATCGCCGGAATGATTCTGACGAGCTTGATGTTTTTGAGGCAGCAAGGTATTTTTCAGGATACAATGAAGGTGCAACTTATACACACAAAGTGTTAAAAGATGATCATAGATATCCATGGAGAGGAGGAAGAATGAGCTTAGACGTACCCATGAGGAATCCAATACCTCAGCCGCAAGTGGAAAAGCAAATACTGAAAGACAAGAAGTGCAAGCAACCGAGCTCTCCTGGTGGTAGATTAGCCAGTTTCTTGAATTCTCTTTTCAATCAAACCATCTCTAAGAAGAAGAAATCAAAATCTGGTACACAGTCAATGAAAGATGAAGATGAGAGCCCTGGTGGAAGAAGGAAAAGAAGGAGCAGCATTAGCCATTTTCGAAGCTCAAGCAGCACTACTGCCGATACAAAATCTCTATATTCTTCTTCAAGTTCTGGTTTTAGAACACCACCCCCTAATGCACACACTCCTACTAAGAGCTACAAGGATTTCAGAAGCTATTCTGATCACAAACAAGTAATGCACTTGTCAAAGCATAGTGACAAAAGGAACACAGATTTATCTTGGTTGGATGAGAAAATCACTGAGAAGCCAAATAGATATATAGAGAAAGATAGGGTATGGGTTGATCAATATCCATCAGAAGAGAAAGAATTTAGAAAATTGAACATTGAGATTGATGATGGAGGTGAGAGTGATTCGAGTTCTGATTTGTTTGAGTTGCAAAACTATGAGTTGGGTATCTATTCAAATGGTCTGCCAGTGTATGAAACTACACAGTTGGACAGCATCAAAAGGCCAACTCCAATTTCCAATGGCACTATCTGAGAATTTTGTCATTTTACTATTAGAAGCTGTGAGAAGAATATTGATGTCTTGTAGCTAGATTTTCCAACTTTATTCCTTTGTTTCTCACAATGCATGCTGTTTCTTTGTATGTACAGAGTGTAATGTTTATGTTCTCTGTGGGGATGGATTGCAAGAACATTGAAAGTTTAGCAGTGGATTTTCTTGCTTAGATTGTGGCATGATTAGTGGTTTTCCTCTATTTTGATAGACATGTAAAGCATTATTAACCCATATGTGGACTGCATCTCTTTAATCTTTTTGACTTTGGACAAGAAGCAATAATACTAATGCATCAATTTTCTCCTCCTACTTGCATATATGGATAGATAAAAGGATGAAAGATAAAAAATAAATAAATAAAATTTTGGAAAAGAGTGGGCATCCATGGAAGTGATACCTTTGCATGTATATCAGATAATGATCATAGCCATCCAACCTAGCTCATAGTTCCATCAATTTTTAGAGTTCCCCATTTCCTAAAACAAATATATATATAAAGATGAGGGCTATGTATAAATAAATTTGGTTAGTGGCAAAAGTTATGGTGTACGGAAATGAAACAATTAATATCCTCTTGAATTATTAGAATGCGATATGTTATGCTTTAAGTTAAGGAATGCTGTCTAATCACATGATCAATATGTAAAGGTATGCAAATCCAACTCTGGCTGAATTAATAGCGATAAGAGTCGGGACAAAAAAAACCACATGAGGCCCATCAAGATTACAATATTAATTAATTTTGCTTAAACTAATCTTAACTTTTGAAACAATGCATTGATTGATTATGGAAACTGCTATACAGTTCATTAATTAAATCATATTGTAATTGTGCACGGAACAACATCTATAACAAACTAGGATAGCCCTAATCAAGGTTTTCCTATATAATACCCTACAAATAACAATATTTATCATTTCCAATTCTTTCTATAACATAATATATTAGTAGTCATTAGGTGCATGAATGTACGGCAGCGAGTGTAAGTTTGAACCAATGAAATTTTGATCCGACGGCCCATATTTGCACATACCAAATCATGTCCTCGATATACTCTTAATTAAAACCTTTTCTTAAAAAAAATTAAAATAAAATATTAAGAGACATAGAGAGAGTGAAGACCAAGCCATGTCCTTATAGGGGAAGGACGAGTCTCTATCTCAACCACAGCTGAAATAGTGATGGATTGCCTAACCATGAAGTATTAGTAAAAATGACAAATGTGGAGGCTGGGATTCAGTGCACACGTGAACACAGTATGTTAAAAAGACATAAAGGTATTGAGAAATAGATGGTGATGATGATGATGAACAGTGAGTAATTAAGGATTGGAGTTTACAAAGAGAAAAAGGGTGATAGATGAGGAGGCATGATAGAAGCAAATGATGCAAAGGAGGGGCCAAGATGTGTATCAAGTGGGTGGAGGGCCCAGTCATTTGTTCATTCAAAAGCACATTTCATTATACACAATACATATATAAATTGGGACCTCATTAGCCTTCTTTAATTTCCACAATCAAATCTCCTCAATCCTTTATTGAAAGTTTGAAAATTCAAATCCAACATTCTTGTTTAATTTTACCCATCTACGGTTTCTCTTTAAATAAAAGAAAAAAGCATATGCCTGAAGATTTGGCAATTGTATTAAAGAAAATTCATGTCTGAACTTCATATATAAATTACCTTTAAATACTTTGTATTGAGCCATTAGCTCAGCTTTGTGGACTTATTCAATGGTTTAATCGAACCCGTGAGTTCTCATTAATCTATTATGAGGAAAATATAGAAAGAAATATATATTTTTACATCAGTACAAAGTTACATAGAATAAGCTTTAGATCCGAAATGCTAAAGAAATTTGTGTAGCCCCCTGTGAGTATAAATCAGAAAGAGAAAAATTGAATCTATCAGTCAAGACTGTGTGCCCCAGTTCTGCAATGACAATTTAAATAGGAACACTGTATTTTGCTATTAAAGTAATTAAAGAAAGAATGAAGTAATGTTATTACAAGTTGAACAACTCTATCTCTTCTTTATTAGATTACTACGTTCTTAACTTTTAAAATTATCTTTGCATATTTTTTATGTTAATTGAGTTGTTAATAGACCTCCCAATTGCTTGTATTCCACGTCTTTGTTGTTCTGTTATGGACGAATTCTATTTTCCATTAGAAACAAAAAAAAATTGTATCTGTCATATATGTTTTAATTATATCTCTAACTTAACATTTCAATTACACTCTACAATAATATTGACATCCGAAACTAACAAAAAAAAAATCAATCGAAAATGGACTGATTAAAATCTAATCTATTGTTAATATTTCAATTAAACATCAATGATAAATTATGATTTTATGGTCCAAAGTTTCAGATTTGGTAGTTAACCAAAAGAAACAGAGATTATGGTGACAAATATTGTGTGGGGCCTTCATTTAAGTGACTTCAAAAAGTATGCAGTCTGATAATTTTTACCTGTATCTGTTCCAAAAATTTAATCATAAAAAAAAAATTGACAATAGTTAATTATTAGAATGTATGAAATGAGCTACATATCATTGGGCTCAGTGACTTTCTTGCTTAGAACCTTTAGACTTGCGGGTTTTGCCTAATGGAATCAACACTCCCTAGAAGCTTGCTGGACACATATGGGCTTCTTGGACTGAAAAACAAAGGTTAAAATCTGATACTGTTATGAACATTGTTTTCAATAATTATTTCACTTGCACTATTTGTTTAAATAATAAAGAGTTTCCCTATATAATTCAATGGTTTTTTTTTATTGAAATATACACTAATTAATAAACCCAGCCATAAGGATTAAAACAGATAAGAGTAGAATTGTGTTTCTTCAAAGAAATGAAATTTTAATATAATATAGAACTACAGTATAACATAATGGACAAATATAATTTAATAAGGTTAGCAAAATTAAAGGATGGTAAATTTTAGTAAAATATTTGGCGACTGGTTGACAGAGAACTATTTTTGGGACAACTGGTAATTTAGCGACAGCCATAGTTTCGTCGCTAAAAATCACACCCATTGCTAATTTAATTTTAGTTTTAAACATTGCAACAAACTAAAGCAGTCGTGAAGCATGGCAATAAATAATGAATAGCATTGACGCATTCATTGAATTAAATGATATAAAATTAAATTTTAGAAAGAAAACATGTACTTCAATTTTTGCTGATGCTATATGTTATTTTAAGAAAACAAGTGCTAAGGTTTCTTTCTTCCCATAATGATTGAACCCTTGGAGAAGGAATATTATATTGATTAATATCAATCCCTGTCATAAAAATTTGGACAAAATGTATCACAATCTTTTTCTAACTTTTCAAAATTTTCTATTAAGATTTTATATTTTTATTTTTCAACATTAAATCTTTAAATTTTTTTTATTCATTAAATCTTCAATCGATAAAAAAAACATAAAATTGACCAATACAATTCCATTTTACTCGTATTTATTATCTACACCTTAGCTATAATTTGATGTATCATAATTAATACCCTATCAATTTAAAGTTAAAGCATTCACTGAAAATATTAGTTAATTTAAAATTGACAAGAAGTATTTAAAAGTGTATCAAATTGAAGTTCAAATGCAAACATTAAATTCTGATTCCCTTATATCAATCTTAGATTATATAAGGTATGTCAAACATAACGAACATTTTAATTTTATATCTATCGTGAAGTGAGGGTTTGATATGTAAAAAAAATAATAATAAAGGCCCAATATTGCAAAGTAAAACTATAAAAACTTAAGAACAAAAACTTAAAAAATTTAGAGGGTAGATGATACATTATTTTCAAATATTTAAGGGGTAAAATAGTCAGTTAGGGCGTCATTTAACCCACGTTTTATATAATCAAAGTATTAATAGTCATTTTCATAAAATTTAAAAAATAACAGTGAAGAAAGAAAGATAGTGCCTAATAACGACAAATCGAAAACACAATTAATAGGGCTAGAAAATTAATATTGATGTGAAGTTATTTTCCAATGTCAAAATCAACTTAATTAGTTGTCATATCTTTTAATCTCTTCAAATATTTGAAGCGACGGCGGATGAATAGAGAGTGTTCTCATGCGCACCAACCACAATGCGATATTGTCAAGTGTCAACTATTTTGTTGGCCATACTCCCACGGCCACCACTACACCATACTTAAAATAATGCCCATAAATGGGTTTGCCTATTCTCTAGCAAAAAATGAAAACTAATTTATTTGAGTGTTATATATATATATATATATATATATGAATGATAACCGAACTAGACCTTTGAGATAGGTCCATGACCTAAAGTCCTAACTACTTGGATCGTTCAGGATCTGCATGATGAAACTCAACGATCCCGTCTTGAGAATAGTCCTGCTAGGACAGGAATCCTGGATTCTTTTGCCTATTACAATCAATTTTTCTATACAAGTAAAAGTATTTCCTCAACAGGAATTCCACGACAAGGAGGATTCCAAACCAGAGTAGGAGTACTTCCTCTATAAATAGACAACTTTCTCAGGTATGAGCTTTTTCTTAGCCAAAATTACTACAAATATCATATTATATCCTTTTTTGACTTGACCGTTGGAGCATTGCCCGCCGAACCTTCATCGGTACTCTTTTTTTTTGGTACCATTGAAGCAGTCTCACATCCAAGTTATGACCTGATAGCAGTAAGGTAATTTTGAACTGTTATCATTTGATGCGGTGAGCGTGGAACCATCACCCTCGTGAAATCATGACTTCCAATGATGAAAATACTCAAGCGGGAAACAACCATAGCAATACAGCACCACAACCCCTAATATCAGTTTTTCTATCCCTAGAGCCCACCCCCCAGGGTGCCTCCATAAAAATTCCCATGGTTGGCCCCTCCACCGCAATACCTGGGATGCTCATTCCCAACCTGACACCCCAGCTAGCCCAAACCCTACTTGCAACCCTCTTGCATATGGCAGCTCAAACAACACCTCTACTGACTCCCCAATCACCCTCGATAAACACTACCCAAAATCATAAAAACCTAAACCTTATCCCCCAATAGCAAGATGCGAAATCCCAGATAACCCTGATGAGAAAGGAGCTTGATAAACTCATTGAAAAGAAAATGCGACAAAAATAGAGCCTAAAGTAATGTAGTGCCAAGACGGCTTCCAATCCCCTCTCTCTATAGCATACTTGAAACTTGATCAATAAGAGAATTTGAGCTCCTGCTTTCCTCAATGTGAGATGATGTGGGGTTGGGAAGCAATATTGAAGGATGACTAGCATTGGCGGGGGGATACAGGTAGACAGGCACAAAATTTGAAAACATATCAGGTATGGTGATTGCATTAGGACTATTATGGGGAGCAGAGCTCGGTGCCACACTTGCAAGAGCATGAAGAGGAGAAGTCAGAGCCTGTTCTAAAAGGGTGATGGCTTGAGAGGTGTTCGTTGGGGTTGAACTCTCGAGAACCTTAGCCTTTTTTATTTCTCCTTCATGCGATCTTCAAGTGATTGCTTGACATCCCTCTTCATAGCTGCAAAATAGAAATATAATGAGAAAATATCAGACTCAAAACTTAAAAGTAAAAATAATTACCTCATTTATTTCGAGCTTTGACTTTGTTGGATTCAGGATCCAGTTACTCGTAGACATTTATCTTTTTGTGGGCGAGCTCCTGCTAACGAGCTAAAGTTTCCTCTTCTTCTTAGCTGAGCAGCAAATCATCATTATTTTTATTTACATATCGACCCCAAGTGTTGCAAAAAGGGAAGTCTTACTCGGATTCAACAATGAAGAATCTATTCTTCCAGTTCTTCAAGCTCTCAGATTTTTCAGGAAAGAGTCCATATCCAACTCAAGCTTGGATATAGTTACGATCTTCAGTCATAACCCTAAGTCCAACCAGATGGATAGCCTTAAACAGCCTAATGATTAAGTTTATACCTCACTCTGAGGTCCACAATTGAAGGGCTGAAAGAGTTAGCCAAGCGTTAGGGTGGACTTAGCTAATGATGAGGTTGTAGTAGTTCAGGAAGTCTAGCTCAAACTGGGTTAGAGGAAGTGAAACCCCAGCTTGGAACTTGATGTTGACACGAAGGTGCTTGTCAGGAGCTTTAAGGGTGTATTAGCTAGGAATGCATAAGGAAGTTCAAAGGTTAGCAAGGTCTTCAGTTTTAATTACCAATTTGATTGACTTAACCTAAGCATTCTTTTTGGGAGATTGATTTTTAGGATGGAAAGCTTTTTGGATAGGAGCTCGGATGGGCACCTCTTGGGTACTATCACCTACGGGATCTTGAGCAAAGGTGCTTGGTGTTGGCATATCTAATAAGTTATCTAACCTAAATTCGCTAGAGCCCTCAGATTCATCCATTTTTATAATGATGAAAACAATAAGGAAATAAAAAATTAGGAGGATAAAGATTTAAGTTACCAACCTGGAGAAATTTGAAGATGAAATATGGATTAAGGCGTGATGAAGGCTGATGAACACTAGAGAGAAAACAAAAGAAGGGAAGAAAAGCATGAAAGTGGGAAATGGAGCAGCAAAGGTGGAAACGCGGATGGAAAGAAGGTATTTTAGGCAAGGCGAGCCGTTAGATGATGAAAAGAATAAACGGTGTAGATATTCATGAGGTATGGGATAATTAATTGCATCTGCCATTATTACGAGAATCAAAAGAGGTAATCATGATTTTTGATGTCATTACTGAGGCTGATAGGACGTTGTCTTGGGTTTAATGCCAATGTAAAAGTCAAAGTATCATTTTGTTTTTGCGTAAATGTATAGTTTCCAGACCATAGAGTGGAGTTCAAATTTTTTTGGACATAAATATTTCATATCTCGGGGGAATTTATGATAACCAAACTGGACCTTTGAGCTAGGCCCATGGCCCAGGGTCTTAGCTATTTGGGTCCCTCAGGATTCGCATGGTGAAGCTCAGCGACGCCGTCTTGAGAATAGTCCTGCTAGGACGAGGATCTTGGATTCTTTTGCCTATTTCGGTTAGATTTTCTATACAAATAAGAGTTTTTCCTCAACAGGAATCCCATGACAAGGAGGATTCCGAATCAGAGTAGGAAACCTTCCTCTATAAATAGACAACTTTCTCAGGTATGAGCTTCTTTTTAACCAAAATTACTATAGATACCATATTATATCATGTTCTGACTTAACCGTCGAAGCATCCCCCGTCAAATCTTCATCGGCACTCTCTATTGTTCAGGTACCATTGAAGCGGTTCCACGTTGAAGTTAAGATTCGATAGCAGTCATGTAATTTCGAATTGTTATATATATATATATATATGCATCCAAAGTTTTATAGGCTTTAATTAATCGTGTTAACGTATGATTTATCTGCTATAATTTTTCCAATTCACAAAATTTAAATTTAGTAATATGTTTAAAGAAAAAGCTATCGAATCACTTAAATTAATAAATATTGACCTTTAAAATCATTTCATGCGTGGATTATTTTTTTCTTCTCCATATGAGGAGGTTTATTGTCTAGCTTGTATATTTTGATGATATCAAATAAGAAAATTTAAACCACATCAAGTTCATAAAAAAAATTTATGAATTAAATCAATCATATTTTAACACGTGTGAAAAATAACTAGTTTGCATATATATAAAATAAAATTGATAGAGTCCACTAATTTTCTTATAAATCTGGTCCATATAAGTAGTTTCTATCAAATATATAAATAAATAAAAAGCTTTGAATTGGTTAATGAAATTTGCTTTTAGTATGACTATGAACTATGAAGTGTGCATGATTTTATCTGATTTTGTGTGGACGAGCATTTAGATCCAAGGGTATATTCATACTTTATGAAATTGATAATTCAGATCAGCATGGATTTGTTTAAAAAAGCAAACTAAGTCAATATATGTTTGAGGTAAATTCAAAATAACTTGTCAAAGTCACTTCTTGTATGGATTGTATATAGGGATTTTGGTGGACGATAGGCTTTTTATACAATAATTGAATGGTAAAGTCAATTCAAAATCTTAATTTCTCGAACTAGACATTACAGAAAGATGAATGCACATTTTATTTATTAAAATGAAAATGAAAGTGTTGAAAAACAAACCAACCTAAACGTCAAAAGGTTCGTCAAGTAAACGTTATAATAAAACACAAGCAATAAAAACATAATGTTGGCCGTCACCAGTCCCCCACCAGATTTCCATCCCATCACTGCATTGCAATTCCAAAGATACACAAAACCAATTATTGTATGTTTTTATTTTCATGGGAAATTAATTTTAAGTTCTATTAGATCTTTCTGGACAAAAAATAAAGTTATAATAATATGAATTAAGGATACTATTCCTATTTTAATAGGATATTTGGCTAATAAATAAAATATTTTTCTAAAAATAAGGTTTATATGTATATAGATGTAATCATTTTTATTTTATTGTTTATGGGATGTAGGGGAGAGCAACGGTCAGTTCAGTTCAATAATCGAACCAAAATAATCAAAAATTCAAGTTTTATTAATTTTATCAACCGAACCGAATAGAAGTTTTAGAATAACCGAATTTAAACCGAAACAAAATTTTCGATCTGTTTGGTTCGATTAACCGAAAAAAATTGAAATTTAAAATTATTTTAAAAAATATTGCATCTAAAAATTATAAAAAATTATAAATCATAATATATTAAAGTAAAAAAATCTAAATTGTACAAATAAAAGTTCAAATTAAAGAAATAATTTCAAAATATATAATAAATAATACAATAAAACCGTTAAATAAATTTTTTTATTTAATCATCAAAATTCTAAATTATCACCTAAAAAATGGATATTAATAATTGATAAATGTACTCATATAATTTACAACTAAAAATAAAATAATTTATATGTATAAAATAATTATTTAATAAAAAAATTAAAAAAATTATATAATAATATAAATTTCGGTTCGATTTTTATGCAGTTTTCTCCTTTAAAAATTAAATCAAACCGAAAAATCGAATTTTTTTAAAATTAAAAACCAAAAAATTAAATTAAATTAAAAAAAATCGATCGATTCGATTTAATTTTTCGATTTGGTTCGATTTTCTCACCCGCTACTGGGATGCACAGATATTAGATTGAATCTACGGACCAAAGACACTAAATGCAAACAAATTTGGATTGGAGCAATAGACCCACAGAAGTTAGGCTAGGCCCCTCCTCTCTGGCCGATTTGTGTAACACATGTATGCACAGAGACGTGTAAGCAATGGAGTGATGTGATTGTGAAGGTCAATAATAATAAATGAGAAGGAAAAATCCAAGCAAATAACATAAGAGAAAGGTTTTGATTTTATATTGGGAAGAGCAGCTGAAGGTGAAGGGGAAAGGCACAAGTGGTTGGCTTTTAGTTGGCAGTTGGCACTCAAAAGCTGTGATCCATTTTGAAAGTTCAAAAGTTGCGCTGTCAGCAAGGCTCACACACACAGCACAGTCACTCTCTCATCTCCCATATTTATTGCCTTTTTATCACCCACTGGTAAGTGTATGCTCTCTTCTATTTACACGTGGCATTCAGGGGTCTTCATGTCTCCCCACTTGTACTTAACCATTTTTCGTTTTGCGATTTGAGGAATAAAGGCTTTGTGCTGGTCCATTATTATTATTGCTATTATATATTTATGGATAGGTCTTTAGACCACCAAATTAATTGATAATGATAATTATTCCACTAAGGCAGGGAAATATTAGAGGACATAATGTTCCATAAGGAGGCTGGGGCAGCTAGAATTTTATATGAAGAATCAGCTATGTATTATTTGAGCTACCAATTAATTAATACATCTAATTTAAATAAAAAATAAATGAGCGGATTCAATGAAATTTTAGGGACCTGTTCACTTACAGAAAACTGTTCCAATTTTTCAGAAAAATTTTTCACAAAAAATAGAAAATAGAGATCATGTTTATTTTGATCAATTTTCTAAAATAGAAAATAGAAAATGAATTTTTCAATTTTTCAAAATAAAAAAAAATAGAAAACTAATAAAAGATGTTTTCCAAATTTTCTAAATAATCTTAATACAAACACACACACACATATACATACATACATATATACATACATACATACATATGTATGTATGTGTTTGTACATACATACATAAGTGTATGCATGTATATGTATATGTTGTACATGCATACATACGTACATATGAATATATATATATATACATATGTACACACACACACATACATTCATACATACATACATATACATACATACATACATACACATACACACACATATATATACATGTATCTATATGTGCTTGTATGTGCATGCATGCATACATATATATGTATATGTATGTATATGCGTATGTATGCACATACATATATATATATACATATGAATATGTATATATATGTATGTACATACATGCGCACACACCTACATGTACATATGTAATACATACATATATGTATGTATGTATGTATGTATGTATACATACATGTGTATATATGTATGTGTATATATATGCATATATTCACATACATATGCATATATATATATACATATGTATATATGCATATACATATACATATACATACATACATACATACATATATGCGCATACATACATACACATATATATACATGTATATATGTATGTATATACACACACATACATATATATATACACACACATATGTGTATGCTTATATACATATGTATATACATACATATATACAGAAAATAAATACTTCACTTTTTCATTTATTGATAAATGAACGAGTTTTCTAAATTTTCTATAGAAAATAAATACTTTAATTTCCTAAGAAAATAGAAAACAGAAAATAGAAAACTATTTTCTGTAAGTAAACGCACCCTAGGCCTCTTCACATACTTTCGGCCATGAAAATGTTCATGGTTCAATAATAAATGATTTTTGTCTAGTTACCTTTTGATGCTTACCTTATATAGTGATATAAATTGAATTTTTTGTAGGAAAAATTCAGAAAGATTATTGCATCCCATATGTTATGCATATGTATATCTAAGCCATGCGTATGCATGAACACATTTTTAAAGAGACACCAAAACGGAGCTTATTACTCTTATTACTTAGAAAATCGGATGTTGTAGTTTAGCTAATAACTACTTGATTCAAAATAAGGATATGTGGATTATTTAGAAATCAATTGATGCAATTAGAAATTCATTATTAGAGATTGAATCAACATACACCCCTAAAATTTATATAAAAAAAAATTAAATAAATACAATTCTAATCATCCAAAACTTTATATTAAAAAAGATCACATCCATCTATCCAATTAAAATATAAATTTTCTAAATTTTAAATATAAAATATAGCAGTCGTTTACTTTTTAAACTTAATGCAAAATATAAATATCTATATAAATCGGCAACATGTTAATTACATACTTAATTACAAATTCATTAATCATAATTTTAAAAATTAAAATCTACGTTTATATCAAATAAAATTTGATCTAACAGTTTTTCAATTTTTTTCCAACCCTAATAGAAATTAATTAGAATTTCTCAACACTGGCTGCAAAAGAATATACATTCCAACTAATTTTATTTGTCCAAGTACAAATTTTTTTCACTACAAGAAAATATCAAAATAGCAACGAAATTTCAATTTAGTTGCTAAATAAAACCAATTTTGTTGCTAAAATTGGTTGAAATTTTAGAGATTTAGCCACGAAATACAAAATGGTTGTATTTTATTGCTAAAAGAGGAAATTTTAGCCCCAAAATATAGCAATGAAAATTAGCAATGGAATACAAGTTCCGTTGCTAAATATGATGGCGGTTGACAGCGAAAAAAATTTGGAATGAAATTTAGCAACGGAATTTAAATTTTGTTGCTAAAATAGCAACGAAAATTAAATTTGTTGCAAAAAATAATGCCTTCACTTAATTCAACATAAAATAGAAATGAAATTAAAATTCCATTACTAGAATTAGCAACGAACTTTAAAACCTGTTGCTAATTTTAGCAATGAAATTTAAATTTCGTTGCTAAATTTAAAATCATTGTTAAAATAGCAACGTAATTAAATTACGTTGCTAAACAAGAATATATATAAAAAAAATTCAATTTCTTTCATTTCTATTCTTCTCTTCATGATCTGGCACTATTTTTCTTCTCTCCACACTCAGTCATTTTCTGTGATCATCCGTTCTTTCTCAGATCTGTCACTTTTCGATGACCGGTAAGTATTTTTATGCTTAATCTTTTGTGTTTCTTCTTTTCGTTGTCATTTTTCTTATTCTTTTCGCAATCTGCCATGTTTCTTCTTATCTTCACGCACTGCATTTTCTCTCGCATTTTGTTCTTCCTCATATCTGCCATTTTTTGGTGACCGATAAGTATTTTTATGCTTGAACTTTTGTGTTTATTCCTTCCGTTTTCATTTTTTTTATTTTGTTCACGATCTGCCATTTTTCTTCTTGTCTTCATGCACTGCATTTTCTCTCGTCGTCCAATCAGATCTGCCACTTTTCGATGATCGATAAGTCTTTCTTTGCTTGATTTTTTGTGTTTCTTCCGTTTTCATTTTTCTTCTTCTCTTTTACTCTCTGTCATTTTCAGTTCTTTGGTCAGTTCTTGCCATTCGATCTTCCCCAGATCTGCCCATTTCCGATAATTGGTAAATCTTTCTTCCTTCCTCTTTCATTTTTCATCTCTTCACTCTCTGCTCTCTGCTATATATTTAATTTTAATTGCTAGAATCCAGATCTGCCTCTTTCTTGCTTATTGTTAGAATCCAAAATTTCTTGCTTATACACGATTTGATGTAATAAGCTAGATATAGAATAGTTCTAGCTGGAAAATAGTAGTAACATTGTGTGAAAAATATTTGCCTTTTAAATATTTTGTACTTCTTTTACTGCATTTTAGAAAAAATATCTTTAAATATTATTATGATTAAAATAGGTATTTACAGTACTTTTCGAGCATTTTATGGCTTCATGCATATTGGGTATTGCCAAAGATTGTGTTTTGTGATATGAAATTATCTATAGTTTTGGTATATAAAAGATAGTGGTTAGGATTTTCCATAGTTTTAATTAAAAATAATAAATAATAAATAGTTATATTTAAATTTATTATTAAATTGTGTGATTGATTAAGATATGGATTCCTTTCACTTGAACTAGGGAAAGAAAATAATTTATATGAGTGAAAACAAGAAAAGACCAAATGTCCCTGAAAAATCCTAAAAACTTTAAACTGAAAAATGACAACCTAAACGTTATTTTTTGGGCCTGAAAAATACCGTTATAGGAGCAAAGCCTAATACCAAATGATCTTCTTGAAACGAGCTTTTCGAAAACATATTCTAATAAGAAATCTGTCACTTGTAGCAAAAGTTATGACCAAAATAGTCTGTACCGTAAAAATAATCCATTTAGGCTTTATGTTAGATTTCTTAATTTCTTCTCAAATTCTAATTTAATTTAGGGTTTTTATTATGTATATTTCTTGTGATAAATTATTGGTAATTGTTGATTTTATCCATAATTTTATTGAATTATATGTGTTTGTTGCTTATTTACATATGTTTGGTGGTTTGGTTACCTTTTTTTGTGCTTTAATTTGTATGAACAACTAGTGTACATCATATGATTGATCAAACGCCTAAATCAATTTCTATCTACCATAATTTGTTTTTTCATATTTCCTTTGCTGCATCAATTTCATATCATTCTTACTTCTCCACATGAGTGGGATCATTTCATGCATATATATTGCACAACTTTTACACTCACTAAATTAACGTGATTTTGTGTGCATTTGGATTTTGTTGCTTATGTTATTTTCGTGATTTCTTGGCATACTTATCTTTAATTTTGTTGCTTATGTTATTTTCGTGATTTCTTGGAAAATTATTAATTTTCCAACACTTTGTTTTGCTCTTTTATTGCATTGGAGTTAACTATGACAATATTTTATAGTTATGGCACCAAAGTGAGTAAGGAATGACCAAACCTTTTCTTCTAAGGTGTCTGGCTTATCTGCATATGCTCCACTAGCATATGTAGACTGCCACCTTATGTAATGCCCATATACCATCTGGAAAGACATAAATGAGAACATAGATTTAGTAACACCTTTATAGAAAAATCAAAACTATTCAATGATTTAACAATGTAATTAAGTACAGAGCATTTCAACTAATTATAAGATCACATATATGAGGGCATACATATATATATATATACATATGTAGTTTATTACAATATGATGTTTGATTATTATACAAAAATTTTCTTCACTTCATATTGATTACAATTCCAAAAACCAAGACTCATAATACTACGGCATGTTACAAGACCCAAATGAGAATTAGAAGTTCAAACCTTACTTGAAATGCCTATTGTTCTCTTTAATTCTTTACCAAACATATGAAATTACCTTATTTGAATACATGTATACATTGATAACCCTTTCATATTTATTTAACCCATAAATTTAATTATGAAATGACCTTATTTGAATAACAGTTATGCAAGCATGAGTAATGTTGATAGATCTTGTATGTATAGGCAATTAACGCCAGATGATTTCATTAATATTGAGTTTGTTGAGGGAGTTCAATCATTCATTGAATATACAAGTTTGCAAACTGCATATATGGATGGTCCAAAAATCAGATGTCCATGTAAAAAGTGCAAACATATTTGTTTTCTCCCTACTGATGAAGTGCATCAACACTTGTTAAAAAAAGGGTTCATTCCAAATTATTTTGAATGGACAAGACACGGGGAGCCAATAATTTGTAGCACCTCTAGGGGTAATCAAGTATATTCAACAGTAAATATAGATGGGTTTGCAGGCGAAGCTGGAAGTAAACCAAATAATGTGGATGCAAAATATTGATGCAAAATAAGTAAACCTTACACATAAATGGTTTATGATTCAGCTGGTAATTTCTTTTAAGAAAGTATGCAAAATATTGAAAAGGAGCCAAATCTAAATGCAAAAAGATTTTTTGACTTACTAGAGTCAGCTGACCAAGAATTATGGTCAAACTGTGAAAACATGACTCAGTTGTCTGCAATTGCCTGAATATTGAACATAAAGTTTGAAGATCATATTTATGAAATCAGTTTGGATAAAATTCTTACATGGTACAATGATTCATTACCTCCTGATCATAAAATGGTTGAAAAGATTATGAAATAAAGAAGCTTATTCAGGGTCTTGGTTTGCCTATTGAACGAATAGATTGTTGCAGGTTGGGATGTATGTTATTTTGGGGAGAAGATGTGGAATTACAAGAGTGTAAATTCTGTAGTCAACCTAGGTTCAAGCCAAAAAAGCATACTAGAAAGCAAAACTTAGTTCCTTAGAAGCGGATGTATTATTTTTTGCCGACTCTGAGGCTTCAAAGACTGTATGCCTCTGATGTTACTGCATCTCACATGAGATGGCATAATGAATATTAACAAATTGATGGAAGTATGAGCCATCCATCGGATGCTCTAGCATAAAAATATTTCAATGACACCCATACTGAGTTTGCAGCAGAAAATTAAAATGTCAGGTTGGGATTATCGACAAATGGATTCCAACCTTTTGGTTAATCAGGCCAACAATATTC
Organism: Excoecaria agallocha; assembly: GCA_037975025.1. Lineage (NCBI taxonomy): Eukaryota > Viridiplantae > Streptophyta > Magnoliopsida > Malpighiales > Euphorbiaceae > Excoecaria > Excoecaria agallocha. The sequence goes on along the minus strand of CM075822.1, from coordinate 2,379,552 downwards.
ATCATGGCCAACCATTGTGACTCTTTATAATTTACCTCTATGGATGTGTATGGATGAGGCATATATGTTATTGACAATGATTATGCCATGACCTACAAATTCAAAGCATAAAATTGATGTATTCTTGCAACCATTGATATTTGAATTGAATCATCTTTGGGAATTTGGTATTGAAACATATGATGTGTCTCTCAAAACAAATTTTCAGATGAAAGCAGCATTGATGTGGACTATTAGTGATTTTCCTACCTATGCTATGTTGTCTGGATAGAACACAGCAGGAAATTTGGCTTGTCCTTACTGTGGCAATAATTTTGATGCATTTCATCTTTCTAATGGGGGCAAAACATCATGGTTTGACAATCACATGAAATTTCTTCCTCTGGATCACCCATAGGATGGTACAAAAACCTGTTCCCCCAACTAAATTTGGTGAAAATATATTATGAAAGATTGATGAGTTAGGGCTTCTGAAAGTCACAAACCTTGAAGCTGAAGAGGTTAATAGGACCATAAGTCATAACTTCGGTTGGAGAAAATGGAGTATATTTTGGAATTTTCCATATTGGAAAACTAATTTGATACGACATAATCTAGATGTGATGCATATTGAAAAAAATATTTTTGAAAATATTTTCAACACAATCATGAACATTGAAGAGAGGACAAAGGACAATGCAAAATCAATAGCTGATTTGAAATTTTTTTATAAAAGAAGTGAGTTAGATAAAGATCCAAATGCAGGTAAATATCCAAAAATATGTTACACTTTGGACAAAAAACAAAAGCAAATTTTGTGTGAATGGTTGAAAAGGCTTAAATTTCCAGATGGTTATGTTTCGAACTTGGCAAGGTGTGTTGATATGAGGAAGTACAAATTATTTGGAATGAAAATTCATGATTGTCATATATTTATGCAGAGACTAATTCCAATTGCATTTCGAGAGCTCCTACAGAATAATATTTGGGAAGCTATAACATAATTAAGTTTATTTCTTAAAAGTTTAACATCATTTGAAATACAATTTTCTGATATGGAAAGACTAGAAATGGACATTTCGGTTACTTTGTGCAAGTTAGAGGGTATTTTTCCTCCTAGCTTCTTTGATTGTATGGAGCATCTATCCATACATTTAATACACGAGGCTAAACTTGCTGGTCCAGTTCAATACCGATGGATGTATCCATTTGAGAGGTAATTAAATACCCTTTTGAGCTAAAACTTATATAAATTTATATCAAATGAGTAAATATAATTATCCTATTTGTGATGTAGGAATTTGCATCACTTGAAAAAAAATGTTAAAAATAAGCCCAGAGTTGAAGGTTCTATATGCAATGTGTATTTAGTAGAGAAAGCAAGTATATTTTATTCACATTATTTTGAGCCACATGTGATCACTCGAGAAAGAAAAGTTTCTCGTAATGACGATGGAGGTGCACGAATTGATGATGATAACTTATCTATTTTCACATTTCCTAGTCGAACACATGGACGCTTAATAAGAAGAATGTTGATAGACAAAGAAATAGAGGCTGTCTATTGTTACATTTTATTGAATTACCAAGAAATTCAACCTTTCGTACAGTAAGTTTAAGTTATATTTGAAATTGGTTAAGTTCTTATTCTCGGGAATTAGAGTTTATAGCTAAGATAATTTTTAATATTTTTAGTGAATACGAGGAATTGTTAAGTGAGCTAATGCCGGGAAAACCACAGGATGACATCAAGAAAGAAGTGGAAAGAAACTTCCCGCTTTGGTTTGTAAATTATGTAAGTTTTTAACTTGTAATATGAGGAATATTTTAATAAAGTACTGTTAAACTTACAAATTATTATATTTATTGATTAGGATTTCTTTTTTAAATTATGTAGGCTTCTGAAAATAGAATAGAAAATAGGCTCATATGTGATCTTGCGAAAGGACCTTTACGAACTGCTAAATCATATCCAGTCTATTTCGTTAATGGATACAAATTCCATACAGAAAATTATGGGCATAGCATGGTAACAACAAATAGTGGGGTTTGCATACAAGGAAAACTGATGGATTATTTTGGTAAAATTATTGAGATACTTGAAATTGAATACCTCGCATTGCCGATAAAATACTGTGTACTTTTTATGTGTGAATGGTTTGATCCTACTCCTAATGTTGGAACAAAAGTACATAACCGATATAATCTCATTGAAATCAACCAACGGAGAAGATTTAAACAATTTGAATCGTTCGTGCTGGCAATGCAAGCGACGCAGGTGTATTATGTCCCTTATCCTAGTTTAAGATGGGATAAGTCAGATTAGTTGGCAGTCTGCAAAGTAAAACCAATAGGTATTTTTGAAAGATAGGTAAAAGGAGAAAGCAAGACAAATGAAAGTGAACCATTTCAGGAAGAAGAACTGGGTGCCTATGAAATAAATGCATGTTTTGAGAATGAACCTTTAAATGATCCAAATAATAAATTTGTGAAAATTTTATCTGGAGATGATGAGGAATCCATAGATGGACCAAATTCTGAAGATGAGCCAGACTTTAATTTCGAATATTCTGAAACAGAGGATGATTTTGATGTGCTATTAAGTGATGAAAACAATTAATTTGAGTATGTTTTATTTTATTATATCATAATCCAAATATATTATTATTGCATCAATGAATTATTATTATATATGTTGTAATTATATTGTTCTATTACTAGAAGAATGATCTATTTATTTGATTTTCAGGTACAAAACATGGCACCCAAAAGAAAGAACAATATGTTGCCGCCCAGGCTCAGATTAACATCGGATAGAGATGATAGTACAAAAGTGTACCCATCTCAACCTGTAGGGTCTACAAGTTTAGGTCTGTATTCAGATCCTCAACAGTCATATCAGGCATCACCTTCACCTACTACAAACCCCAATGGCTCTCCTAATCTACCAAGTGATTTAGCATCCAATAATCCAAATATATCAGCACAAGCTACTCCTGCACCAAACTTTGGATTTATACCGATAAATGAACCGATGGTAGGTGTTGAGGATGAAGAAGAAGGCTTTTAGCTTGGTGCGAAGGAAGTTGATAGAAGAATTTACATTAAGATTATCAATGATATGTGAGTATTGATCTAATTTTGTATTAGAAGATAACATTAGTTTTATATATGTTGCTATGGATATCTAATTTAAAATTGATCTAAATTTGTTCATATTAATAGGTTTATTCCATCAGGTATTTGCTCAAGAAAAATTATATCTAAGTTCAAAGAGAGGATAGAAATTGAGGGTTATGTATGAAAGAATCTCTCTCTGAAGACAAGGGATTTTTACTATCAAGAGTTTGAGGTAAAAAAAAAATTGCATTATTTGTGATGAAATAGCTTATTTCATACATTAATGGCATATCTATTGTATTTTACATTAATTAAATTATGTTCTTTTTCAAAAATATTTTTTTTGGGATTCAAAATTTAATGGTGTCATTTATCAAGTTTGGGAAAAGCGTGCTCGTCAACAATATAAAAAATTTGTTGTTAAATTACACAAGAGTGGTGAACGACCTTCTTTTATTTCTGAAGAAATATGGGGTCGTTGGTAGAAATACTGGGCATCACCTAAAGCAATTGCCATTTCAGAGAGAAATTCTTCAAATAGACAAGGATGTTCAGATGGAGAGAGTTTAGCGGTGCACACTGGAGGAATTTTGAGCCATCATGAGCATGTAAATAAACTGGTAAGTATTTGAATTTTAGGAAAATATTTTTTATTTATGTATTAACTTTACCCATTTACACTTCAATTTAATTCAATGTATGAATTTAGAATAATGTTTGATACTGTTGGATAATGATAGTTTAATATATGTCTATTTCTATGTCATAAGAGGTAATATTAATGTTTAATAATGATAATATTTGATAATGTTGGACAATGATAATGTTTGATAGTGTTGGACAATGATAATGTTGGATAATGATAACGTTTGATAACTGTTGGATAATGATAATGTTTGATAATATTGGATAATGATGCATTTTTTAGATAAAATTTTCATTTCATATGAGGTAAGTGTCATAAAATTAAAGGAAATTCTGTTGCATTTTTTATAAACTTAAGTTTAATTGGTTATGCAGGAAAAGTCCATGGGTAAGAGGCTTATATATCCTGAAGTATTTATGTACACCCATACAAAAAAGCATGATAGTCAGATATTTGTTAATGCCCATTGCAAACAACTCAATGTACGTTAATTTTATATTTGTATATTAATTATTTAATGAAATATAGTTAATTCATTGTAACTATTGTAATTATAGGAGCAATTACAAGAGACTCTCACTCGACAGCGACAAAACTCTGAAAATGTGGATGAGAGTCGAATATTCCTTGATGTAGTTGGTGGTAAGAATAACCGAGGAAGGATTTTTGGCTTAGGATCTATTGCAAATACATCCCATTCGTATTCCTCTACATCATCCATAGCTACTTGTAATAGGAGTTCTGAACCTTCTGAGAGAGTCATTCAGATGGAGAATACTGTTAGCATGTTGCTCGATACTGTAATCCAACTAAAGAATGAGATGAAAGAGATGAAAAGCAAGGGCAACACCTCTCAACAGCCAGATCTTCCTCCTTCACCAACTACATAGTTTATATTTGTAATATTTAGGTATTGATACTGATTTTGAGTTGTGTTTCTATATATTGGTTTTTATGGATTCTACTGTACTATTTAGATATTGATACTGATTTTATATTATGTTTCATGGATTCTTACTTTACAGTAGACTATGTTTTAAGAATTTTTATAGTCGTACATTATAATCAAGTAAATTGCATTATATTTATTTTATGACTAATCAACTTAGATTGAAATTAAAATCTTATTCAGATCCTAAAAATTTTGATAATTTCAATGGCTAAATTTAGTAACGATAATTATCAATGGGAATTTATGTATCATTGCGAATTTTGACTTTTGGTTGCTAAAATTAGCAACGGAATAGTGTTTTTCCGTTGCTAATTTTAGCAACAAAATTGATATTTTCGTTGCTAAAATTTACCAATTCATCGAAAAATGAGTTGGTTGAATTTAGCAACGGAATTCATTTTAGCAACGAAATTCATTTTTCGTTGCTAAATTTAGCAACAAAAATGAAATTTCGTAATAGCAACCGTCGAATTAGCAACGGAATTTTTCGTTGCTATTTTTCATTAGCAATGGAAAATATCAAATTTTCGTTGTTAAATTTCGTTTTTCTTGTAGTGTTTCCAATTATCTCAAAGAGTATATTTTTTGAATTGTTCATAATCTATGGCCATATCCAAATTTTGATGATTATCAAACTTTAAATAAATTATATTGTGAATTATTCTCTAAGCTATTTTTTGCAGGAATTTCTATATATATATATATATATTTCTGATGCAAAATACCAAAAATGAAAATTGTGAAATGGATTCATGAAAATCAAGTTGAAGATTATCTTAGTGCATATAAAATTAGGATATTAAAATGTAAGATCAAATTGAGGCTTAATATCTCTCATGCATACATTTTCTAAGTCTTAAATTTGAATAAAATATATTTTTAAGTCATTAATTCTGTTTTTATTTAAAATTGATTTATTTCAAAAAATGATTTAAAAAATGGTTTGTCAGAATTTTATGTCATTAAAATTTAGTCTTTCAGAAATTTGGATAACTTTCTGATTAAAAATCTGTTTCGTACTACAAGACAAAATAACGGCTAGTTAGATCCAAAATTGACTATTTTACCCTCCAACGGCTATAAACGGTTATTTTTAGGATTCAACACTAAAATCAAGTTTATGGGTATAAATACACGTGGTATGATCCTTTAGAAGGTTAGATATCATATTGAAAAGATTTTCTACCTCTTAAGAGAAAAAGCTTACTTCTTTAAAATCTCACTTTTCATCTTTTGCACTTCATCATTACATACTCTCCTCAATTTGATTATAACTTCTGTTGTAATTAATTGTGAGGAATTATTATTATAAAAAATTATGAGTTTGGATTAGCTAGAACCTAAGAAAGCAATTATAGTAAGTGTTTAAATCTTTTACTTTAGGAAAAATATTGTGGGTTGATATACATATGTTATATATTGGCTTTGACTCTTGCCCTTAAAATAGTTAGAAGTTGAGATAAAAGCTTAACAGTGATTCTTGAAGAGTGGATGTAGGCATTATGACCGAACCACTATAAATTTTATCTGTGCTCTGCTTTTTTTGCTCTATTTTCTATCTTTTATAATTCTATTTTACATTCTACAAGTTTGTATTTTATAAATTCTGTTACACAATTTTTGAAATATTCACAACATAATTTATACACATATTTTCAGAATTAATTTAGAAGTTTTAAACTCAGAAAAGAAACTTGCAAAAAATTTTATTATTATTTTTGTATTGCATTCTCTATATTTACTATCAGAAATCTGCACTTGCATACATTTCTATTTTATTAAAAAATTAGCCATAAAATTTTAAGATACCCAATTCATCCCCTTGTTGAGTGTTTTTCGGAACCTACATTTGGTATCAGAGCGATTCTCTATTCCTTAAAGTTTAACTTTCTTGAGTGATCCTAAAAATGATCGAATCTAGTATGTAATGGCCTCAATACCGGATCAACCGTGAACAGTACTTTCCAATGGTGAATAGTACTTTTCAGGTCCGAAAGGACATCCAAAAGTCAAAAATATTTTATTGGACCATCGGAAAGTATTGGTCATGGAGAGTCCAGGGTTGAAATTTGAAGTGAAATTGATGTTAAATAGGCCTCTAAAGGTTAAAAATACGAAAAAGATAGTGAGTCAATTTTTCCGGTAAGAAAGGTGATTTGGTTTTGCGTAAATAATTAAATATAGTAAACGAACTCTGAAAATTGTCAGATTTTGCATGCCTACATGAATTTTTTTATAGAATATTTTGGTGATAAGAATGGAATTTTTCGGTGACACCGGCAGTTGTCAAATCGGATCGATAAGTTTGAATCAGACCGATAACGAACTCCGATTGAGCCAAAAATTTGCGTACTAGCTATTTTTTATGTGATAAGATTAATGAAATTATTTTTTAAGTAATATGAAGTGAGAAAGATAAAGATTTTAGTTTGGGCCTAAAATGGCCTAAAGTGGGCTTAAATTTATATTTGGGCTAAGCCCATTAATTAAGCCCATAACTAGGCCCAAATGAGAGGTATAAATAGATGAAAAATCTGCAAAAATCTCCAGATTTAGTTGGTCTCCTCTTCCTATCCTTAAGTGGCCGAAATACACCTTTATTCTTCTCTCCTTGATTTCTTCTTTCCTCACTTCAAATTACTCATAATTCCCAACATAAAAATTAAAGTTTCACCTCTCTAGTTCACCCTAATAGCCTCAATCAAGTGGTTTGAGAAAGGAAAGAATAGAAATCAAGTGGTCAAAGAAATAAGGGTAAGTTGGGAGTTAAGAATTTCATGGATTTAAATTATTTTTTTGGTGTTTTTTCATATATTTTGAGGTATAGTTTATGATTTTGAACTTGGATTTGGCATTTGAGATCAATATAATGAAGGAAACTAAGGTTTAATGGCTGGTTGTATTAGGTTTGGAAGGTGAAGGAAGAAATTTAAGGGATAAAGGCAAAGGAAAAGAAGGCTAGGCACCTTTGATCAAGCTATTGTGGTATGTGACTAATAAATCTAAGTATTTTCTATTTATTTGAATTAATTCCCTTTATGTAATTAGGAAAAAAATTGTTAAATTGCTTAAAATTTGAAATTAAGTTGGGGTAAATGAAATTATAACCTATTTAATGCTATGTGAATGATTGGAATGAAGAAATAAAATTTTTAGGGTTGAATTTAATTGGTGGCTGAAAATTTTCCTAAGGTAAAATAGTGATTTTTGCATGAAAATATTAATTAGTAGCCTAAATTAATTATAATTATCATTTTGATCATCCATGAATTTTTACATGAATTATGAAATTTATTGAAAATTTTTAAAGCTTGTTAATGGTGCATGTAAATTGATGAATTATAAAGATATAGTGCATAATTTGGGTAAATTTGAGTAGTGGATGTGAAATAATGTGTAAATAAAATTTTAAGGAATTTATGGACTTATTATGAATAAATGAGAATTATAATATTGAATATGTTTAATGAAAAATATTGAATTATAAGGATATAATTCAATAAGATGAGGAAATAATTGAAATAAAGATGAAAAGTGTGCATGTAAAAATTTTAAAAAATTTATGTGCAAAATTGAGGTATTTTTGAAATAAATCGCGTAATATGTATAAGTAAAAGTATATATAGAAATGCCCTTAGAAATAATCAGGCAGTAAAAACTAGCTCAGGATATAATTGACTGGCCATAAGGACACATTTGTATCGTGGTACAAGTCATGGCGACTTGTTAAGCTATGGATTGGATCCTTGATCACCATGGCTTCTCTATCTCTATTCTCTATTTTGTGAGAATTGGCCCTCTAGGGTCATTTCTCTATCTCTGTTGTGGCCCTGTGGGGTCCACGTCCCGTGTATCCGATTTGGAGTTTTCTGCTGGATCCGAAACTAGGGACATAATGAAAATGATATGAGAAAATGTGAAAAAGAAATGAAAAATGTTAATTAGAAGTGAAAAATGACTAATTTAAAAGAAAAAGAAAGTTTGGGGCGAAATTATAATTTTTTTCAAAAGAGTAAAAGTTAAGTAAATTAATTGAGAATTGCTTAATTAAGAATAAAATAGTCAATAAATGATTAAAATGTATTAAAATGAAGTTTTATGGTCAACAAGAACTAAAATGTAATTTTGTATAATAATGTTTAACTAAGTACAAAATTAAGGTTAAGTACCTTAATTAATAATCTAGATGTTAAAAAGAAGCATAAAAGGCTAAATTTATAAATTAACAAGAAAAATGGACTAAATTGAAAAAAGTAAAAGTTTGAATTAAATGTGCAATTTGATAAGAAATAAGCATTTAAAGAATAAAAGTGTTTTAATGATTTAAAAATGTTAATAACAAGGGAAAATGTTATTTGAATTTGCTTGTCAAGTTAAGATGGTGAATTGTTACATAATTGCACTATTTTAAGTTAAGCATAGAAATATTTAGATTATTAGTCACCACTGGGCATGTCAATGCTCAGCGCGTAGTTGTGACTGCGTGCAAGTACGCAGGAGCGGGAGTAAGAATATTCCCTAAAGGACTTTTTTTTATTAAAGTAGAGTTTTGGATTTTTGTGGCATGTATATATATGAACGCAATACTTATGGTTTTGTATGATGTAAATAACTTTGGAATTGATGTTTTTGACTGTAATATGTCATTACCTATTATTGTGTATGAGACTTAGTTGGAAAAATGGAATATATGTGATAGGTCTAGATGGATGGTTTGGATATATAAATGCTTGATATGACATATATTTGTGATTGTTGTGCCTCTGAGAGTCTGTAGATATTATTTGCTTTTCAGGGGGTTAGACCAATTTATAGCTGTTATATTGCCAAAATTTTATTAAGTGCATAGTAAATTGGACAGTTACAGGTCATTAGCGGTTGGTACTTCAGATAACTAATTATTATGTTATAAGTTGATGAGAATTAAAAAAAAATTTCCGGCATGCGGGGTATCGGAACAGTGTTAAATTTGTTATGGGTGTTACATAATAGTTCTTAAATTGCTACTCCATTCAAAGAGGAACATTCTATCCATTGTCCTTCTAAGTTCAGTGGTAAAAATTATCCATTTTGGAATATTGTCATGAGGCACTTTATCCAATCTCAATATATGGATTGTTGGGATATCATTAAAGATGGATATGAGCATCCACAAAAGAAATCTAATGAAGAAGGTGCATCAAATTCTGCTACAGTTTCAAAAACCAAAAAAAGTTCACAGAAGCCAAAAAGAGAAAAGTGCAGCTAAATTCTAAAGCTATGAGTATACTTTTCTGCTCATTGCACATAAATAAATTCAATAGAATTTCTGGATGTGATACAGCAAAAAAAATGGGACAAGCTACAAGTTACATATAAAGGTACAAATCAAGTTAAAGATAGTAGATTTCATATTTTTATGGTTGATTATGAAGCTTTTAAAATAAAGCTAGAAGAGTCAATTTTCGAGGTAATTAATAGGTATGTTAAATTAACTAATGAAATTAAAGCTTTTGAAAAGAAACTTGATGAACATAATAAAATTGCTAAGCTTGTTAAAGGTCTCATACCTAGATGGGAAACAAAAGCATCAATTCTATTAAATAAGGATCTTAGTACTTTAAATTTATATAATGTTTATGGATCTCTTATTTCTCGTGAGCTTTACATTATATCTCAAGATATAGAAAAAGAAAAAGATAGAAAATTGAAAACTATTACTCTCAAAGCAGAATTTTGAAGTGATTATTCTATAGATGATGAAGAGATGAACTTGATTACAAAGAAGTTCAAAAAGTTGTACAAAAAAGGAAAAAATCGTACAAAAAATAGCACCAAAAATTCTCTCATCATAAGGCATAAAACTCATCAAAGTCTGCTAAAGATATGGTTTTCTATGAATGCAACAAACTTGGTCACATCAAATCTAAGTGTTCAAATCTAAAAAGAAAGGAAAAAAGATTTAAAAAGAAAGTTATGAAAGCTACATGCAGTGATAATGAAGAATCAAGCTGATGATGTTAGTCTGATGGCAATTTCTGATCGTGAAGAACATAATTTTTATTTTGATAAAGAACAGAATACTGCCACTGATGGAAGGTCACCTAAAAATGATTCAAAAAATTATGAGGTAAGTAATTCTGATTCAAATGAAAGATGAATATGAAAGAATTATTAAATGTTTTGAGAATTTGCATCATAAATATCGCATGCTAAAAAAGATGCATATTGAAATGAAGAAGAATTTTGATACATTATGTGTGGAACATGAAAATCCAAAAGAAATAGGAACTAAGTTGAAAAATGTATATTTTGATTTAAAAGGAAAATTTATTGCTTTGCAAGAAAAATTTAATTTGAAAGGAAAACATGAGAATTCTGTTAAAAATTCGAATGTAAAATCTGTTCATAATATACATGCAAGTACATCAAAAAGTTATCACAGAAATTACACCCAAAAAAGATATAAGAAATACTCATACGATAAAATGATAATTAGTTCTTCTGTTACATGCTTTTATTGCTATAGAAAATGACATATTTTGAAATTATGTTATTATAAGAAGAATGTTAATTTAGCCAATCAGAAATGGATAGTTAAAAATTCTGCAAATGTAGTAACTAACCATGAATGATCCAAAAAAAATTAGGTACCTAGAAATACTTAATTTCTTTGCAAATTTGTCTAAAGAGCATCAAGATAGAAAAGTGGTATATAGATAGTGGCTGCACTAGGCATATGACATGGGATAAAACTAAGTTTTCTAAACTAAAATAATCTGAAGGTGATTCTATTAGTTTTGATGATAATAGAAAAGGAAAAACAATTGGCATTGGAACCATTGGATCTAATTCAATTATTAAAAATATCTCTCTTATTGAAGGTTTAAAGTATAACTTATTCCATTTGGATAAATTGGTTTCGTATCTGATTTTGTTAAAAATTTAGATTTATTATTGATAGGTCTTTGTCTAGGAGTTTTTCTTTTTTATTTTTCATATTCTCTTATACATATATTTTCTTTCATTATTTCTTATTCGATTTCATTTATTACTCCTAAGTATTCTCCCGTTTCCATTTTTACTTGAGTAGAAGTTGGATTTAGATTCATTTTTAAATTTATTATTTCATGAGTTAAATCTAATATATCATTTTCATCTATTTCATTTTCTTCATATAATTTTAATCCTTCTTCTAATGTTAACATATGTGTTTTTATAGTTACTCCTTCTTGTCTTAATTCTTTAATTTTTTCTTTTTCTATTTTTTCTACTATTGTTTTTAATCCTCCTACCTCTTCTTTAATTTCTTTTAACATATCAAATATTTTATACATTTTATCTTCTTTATTTTTTATTTTAGATTTTTAAAATATTATAGTGGGTAAGCTTAAACTTCCTCCACTGTAATTATCTTCTCCGTATAAAGTTTTGTAAAGGTGTATGGGTTATTACTCATTTTTCTTATATTTTGATTTATTATTTTTAAGTTATTATTTAGTTGATAAAATTGTTCGTCATATGTATATCCATCTATATTTTTAATTTGTTCCATTAGAATTATCCATTATATCCCATTTGTCCATTATCTCAACACCGGATCAGCCGTGAGCAGTACTTTTCGATGATAAATAGTGCTTTTCGGGCCGAAAAGTATATCCGAAAGTCAAAAATATTTTATTGAATCATCAAAAAGTATTGATCATGGTAAGTCAGGAGTTGAAATTTGAAGTAAAACTGAGATCAAATGGGTCTCAAAATGTTAAAAAATACAAAAAAAGCAACAAATCAATTTCTATGGTAAGGAATGTGACTTGATTTTATATAAATTTTTAAAAATAGTAAATAAACTTAAAAAATTATCAGATTTTGAATACCTTCCTTAAATTTTATGTAGAATATTTTGGTAATGAGAATTAAATTTGTCGGTGATACCTGCAGTTATCGAATCGGACTTATAAGTTTAAATTGGACCGATAACGGACTCCGATTGATTCAAAAATTTACGTACTACCTATTTTTAATGTGATAAGAGTGATAAAATTATTTTTGGAGTGATTTGAATATGAAAAGTAAGAGAATTCAGATTAGGCCTTAAATGACCTAAAATGGGCCTTTTAACTTAATAGGGTTAAGCCCATTATCTAGGCCCAACCCAAGGCCCATTAGAGGGGTATAAGAGAGGTGGAAAATCTGAGAAATCTTCAGATTTTTCCCACCTCTCCTCTCCTTCCTTAAGTGGTCGAATATCTTGTTCTCTCCCTTTCCCTTTGATTTGCTTCAAATCCGCTCCAAATTTCTCTTGAATCCCAACATAAGAACTCTAGATCACCAAAATAGTCTTTATTACTTGATTTGAGCAAAAAAAGTCAGGAATTCAAACTTGGAAAATTTTAGGGTTTTAAGTAATTATATTTGATTGAATTAAATTTGTTCTTTAGTGCTTTCTCATAGTTTTTAATGAGTAGAATTCAAATATGAGCTTAAATGTTGCATTTGAGGACAAAAAATAAGGTTTGATAAGCTTTAATGGCTGGATATGGTAGGTGAGGAAGAAGAAGAAAGGCTTGCTAAGGGCAAAAGCAAGGGAAAGGAAGTCTAGGCACCTTTGAGCAAGAAAAAATTATAAGTGACTAAGAAATCTTGATATTTTCTATTTATTTGAATTAGTTGCCTTTATGTTTAACTTAAGGAAAATTTTGATAAATTGCTTAATTATTGCAATTAATGTGATAACATTGAAATTGAACCATGAAAAATGTAAATTGAATGCTTAAAATGAGGTAGACAAATTTTTAAGGTAACTTTATTATAGTGGCCGAATTTTCCTTAAGAAAAATTTAAGTGATTTTTGCATAATTTTAATAAATAATAGTTCAAAATAACCCTAAATATAATAATTAGTGTCCATGAATATTTAGAGAATTTATGGAATTTAATTGAGAATTTTTAAGTTAATAATTGTTTATGTACATAGTGGAAATAATGATTTATTGTGAAATAATTCATAAAATAAGTGAAAAATGGTAGTAAATGTAAAATAATGTACGTATAAATTTTTATAGAATTTATTTGAATTATTAGAATAGTTTTGAAAAATAAAAGTGAATAGGTTTTATAGAAAATATTGAATTATTAAGGAATAATTCAATAAAAGGGTAAAAGTTGGTGAATTAATATGAAATTAATTCACATTTCATGAAAAAGAAATGAAAAATTAATTAGTTAATTTTTTATAAAATTGAGAAGGCTAGTAAAGAAATTAAAATAATTAAATTTGAATGAAAATAAGCATAATTGTGCCCTTAGGAATAGTCAGATAATAAAAATTAGTTCATGATATAATTAGCTGGCCATTGGAACAATTATACAGCGGTGCAGATCATGACGACTTGTTTTGCTATGGATAGGATCCCCGATCTCCATAACTTCAGTATATAAGTGAAGTGCTCCATGAGAAATGGTTCCTTGAAGGTTATTTCTCTATTAGTGGTGGTCCATGGGGTCTATGTTCCGTATATCCGGTATGAGTATTTCTGTCAGGTCTGTACCAGGGGCATAATGAAAGTAAAGTGCCAAAAATATGAAAAGAAAATAAAAATGATAATTAAAAGTGAAAAAGGACTAAAGTGAAAGAAAATAAAAGTTTAGGGGCAAAATAGTAATTTTTTCCAAAAGTGTAGAAATTAAGCAAATTAATTAAGAATTGCTTAAATAAGGATAAAATAGTCAATTAATGGTTAAACTGCTTAAAAATGAAATTTTATAGTCAATAGGGACTAAAATATAATTTTACACAAAAATATCAAAATAAGTGTATATTGATATAAAGTACCTAAATTATTAGCTTAAATACCAAAAATAAGCTTAATAAGGGCAAATTTGTAATTTTGCGATAAAAAGGACAAATATGAAAAAAATTAAAAGTTTTGAGCTAAATTGAAAATTCAGTAAAGGATAAGCATAAAATGGATAATAATGTGATAAAACTAAATTGATGCTCAAAAAGAAAAGTTATTGGTTTTGCAGAATTTTGATTTTTAAAAGGTTAGTGTAATGATTATATACTATTTAATCAAATTAAGTGACTTGTAGGAAATATTTCAATTATTAGTCATCACTAGACATATTTAATGCTCAGCTTGTAGTTATTAGTACGTGCATGTACCCATGAGTGAGAGCAAAAATACATCCTACGAGACTTCTTTTAGATGTTTTTGCTATTAACAATTTGACATGTATATAAACATACTACTTTGGATATGTATATATGTAAATAGAAGTTTAGCTTGGGTTTGTAATAATTAATGCTTGGTGATGTGTATGAGAATTATGGATAACGGACTTAAGTAATGGTTTTGTAAATTCTAGGAATGTAGAAATGAATGATTGATATATATATATATATATATATATATATATATATATATATATATATATATATATATATATATATATATATATATATATATATATATTGTTGTGCCTCTGAGAGATTGTGTGAATTATCTGCTTTTCAGGAAACTATTACAATGTACAATTGTTATATTGTAAAAATTTTATTAAATGCATAGTAAACTGGACAGTTATAGGTCGACGACGAATCTTAAAAGAATGACTGAACTTAAGTTATAAACCTAAGAGTTTAAAAGTAGGAATAATAAGTTATAAAAAAAATTATGGTTTCTGACTTATCGAAACAGTGATAGGTATGATAAGGGTATTACAATATTCCATTTTAATTGCTATATATTCTAACAATTCTATTATCTAATTTAATTTAGTTAAAACTCCCTTCTCTAGATTTAATTCCTTTAATATTCTATATTTTACTAAGTCTAAATTTTCTATTTGATTTAATAAATTTTTTATTCTTTTTTTTTATGCGTTTGGGCTTAATTGTACTTTAATGTCTTGTATTAATTTTCTATTAGACATATTTGTATTATCCATTTTTTTCTAGTTGCTTGATTAATTTTATATCTTCTTCATTTAAGTTATCTGGTAAGGATTCTTTCATATTGGATGAAACCGAAATGTTTCCTCTTTCTTATTTTTCTTTTCTAAGTGGGGCATTTTTGAAACTTATTTATGTAAAGTTGCATTTGTGAAAGTAAAGTTGAAAAAGTGGGTATTTGTGACAATTTCTCTTAATTTTCTGCAGGAGGGCCTTACGCTTTGTCGTTAAGCAAATTAACTAACCTCGGTCACCAAGTAACTCAAGTTAGTAAGAAAGCGGTAATTTGTTAACCTTGGTTAAACCTTAAGGATAAGGCTGACCAAAGCCAAAGTCTTTTTGCCACGATATATGGTCGGCTTCTGATTTGCAATGTTATTAAAATCGGACCGAATAAAGAACCAACAAGGCTGAGATTCATGGTTTGACCGGTTTAACCGGATTTTTTTCTATTTTTAAAATATTATAATTATTATAATTTTTTGAATACTATTGTATAAAAATTAAAAAAATATTCATCAAATTTTAAATATATATTACAAATATTTTAATAATAAGTTACGAAAATAATTTTAATTTTATTATTACAAGTAATTAATTATGGATTATTGAATATCATATGCTATAAACATAAAAATACAATCATATCATGAAAATAATTTCATGTTTAGATGGAGTACTAATAAAGTGAACACAAAAAATATTAACCTTGCATATATGAGTATAATTATATTTAATTACAATAAATTCAAATAGATAATAAGTATATTAAATTATTAAGTGACATTTTTAAAATTTAAAATACTAATTTTTCAATAAATAAATAATAAAATTTTAATATATATATATATATATATATGTATGTATATTTTAAATTTTCATTATTTATTTATTTGAAAAAAATTAGTATTTTAAATTCTAAAGATATTATTTAATAATTTAATATACTATTACAATAATCCAAATAGATAATAAGTATATTAAATTATTAAGTGACATATTTAGAATTTAAAATATTAATAAAAATTATATATATATATATATATATATATATATATATATATATATATATATATATATATATTTGATTACAATGAATCAAAAATATAATAAATATATTAAATTATTAAGTGATATACTATATATATATATATTTGATTACAATGAATCAAAAATATAAAAAATATATTAAATTATTAAGTAATACAGTATATATATATATATATATTTGATTATAATGAATCAAAAATATAATAAATATATTAAATTATTAAGTGATACACTTAAAATTTAAAATACTAAGTTTTTCAAATAAATAAATAAATAAATATATATATATATGTGTGTGTGTGTGTGTGTGTGTGTGTGTGTGTGGGTGAAAAAATTCAAAAAAAAATTGATTTTTTACATTTTTAGCAAAAAACCCGGTTTTGTCCGGTTCTATCCGGTTTTTTTCGGTTCAATTCGGTTTTTTACCAATCCGGTTTTCAGCAATCAAACCAACTGGCTGGCCTTTCGGTTCGCGGTTAACCCGGTTCAACCGTCCGGTCCGGTTTTAATAACATTGCTGATTTGTAAGTTGGAGTAATTTTCTTGTGTTTCAGGCACCTCAGACCATCAAATGGTACGTATGTAATTTACCCAATCAAGCTATTCGATCCGAGTAGGAAAACAAGTGTGAATATTACCACTGCTGTAAGAAATCGCTGTATGTAATAATAACCCGTAACGCCGTAACATCAACTACAAAATCGATTTGTAAGTTTTTATTGATGTGAAGTTAAACTACCGATAAAACTAATTATTTTTATTGGTAATAAAATATATATTTATGATATTAATTTGATGAATTATGTAAGGTCAGACTATTTGCAACTCATTCAGGGCATCCGCATGAATGATTGCTGCTTCGTCATGCTTATTTTTTTATACTACAAGATTTTATGTTTATACCCTCTTTTTGTTATATATCCTTCGTTTTTGTTTCTCGTGAAGCTAACATGGCCGCCCATAAAATTAACTACAAATTTGCTTTCTTCTGCTAATTTGGCAACTCAACTTAACTTCATCATTTTTAATGTTTTTCCTTCTTTATAGTATTCCTATATGTCCCCTCGAGGAAAAAAAATATTATATATGCTCCATCCTTCACATTTAAGTCAAATTTAGTCATTTTCGAATCGGACCATTTTAAAATATTAGTAAATTTATTCATTTTGAGCGTTGATTTGATTGATATATATATATATATATATATATATATATATATATATATTGAATGATTTTTAAATGATCTTATTGAATTTTGATATGGCATTTAATATTCTTTTGTAATCGTTCAACGATTTGATCATACTAAAAAAATAAAAGTTTTATGTTTTTATTTTAATGAAAAAAGTTTAACCAATTAATCATCTATTGGTCCATGTTGATCGTATTGGAAGGTTTTGAATTCAAGCCACAATACCCCTTTTCCTTCTAGAATTTTTTTTTTCTAATATGAATAAAAAAAGAAAAATTTAATATGATTGGTTTGAATTAACATGCCTAATAATATTTTGGAAGGGACCAATCTGGAATGCTTAATTAATCACTTTTTTAGAAGAATTAATCACTCAATAACTGAAGTTCTAGTTAAAAAAAAATGATAGATCTGCTCAAATTCGCATATCATACCCGTAATTCGAATCAATTCTATTTTCTTAAATCATACTAATGATGCAGATCAAGTTTATAGGTAGGATTAATAAAGCCGCTAATTGTAAAACGAGAAAACAACAGGTGGGGGCGGGATATGAAAATGGGAATAAAATCAAAAGGATGGGGACAAAATGGGAAAAACAAAAAGCCCTCAAAAGCTACAAAAGACCTGGACATGCTTTTGAGACCAGTGTGTGTATAATAGTGGAAATCATGTTGCCTCCCAGTGTCTCTCTGCCTGCTTCGAACTCATCTTCCCATTCTTGATTTTTTACTCTCTCTGTCTTTCTTTATTTTCTTCTCTGGTAAGGAAACACTGATTTTGCTGCCTTTTTTTTTTTGAATAATTTCTTTATGGGTTCTTCTCCTTTTTTGTTTCACTGTATATGCTACTGTTTGTTGCGAATGAATCGGAAGAGAAATTTGGAGTTTGGCTGACAACCCATTTCTTGTTTGCAACTAATTTTGATGGGTTTTATATTAATTCCTTAAAGTGGGTTTTTTTTTTTCTGTTTTCCCTGGTTCTCTGTCTTTATAAGTATTTTTTTAGGCTTATGTGGAACTTTTGAGTTTTCACGTCTGTCTTTTGATATTTTAAATGCGGTTGTGCTGTTGAGATTTTTGGTTGTTTCACCTTCGGTTAGTTTTAGACGGAGAATTAAAGATTTTATTTGGATTATTTTGGTTCTGATTCTGTTTCATGTAGAATCCTCTGTTTGGTTGCTGAGAAAATTAGAGGAAAGTGAAATGGATAGAAATTATCTTCAGTCCTCAGTGATTGCTGTAAGATAAATTTGGAAGAAAAGACCTTAGTCTTTTATTGACAGTGAAACTTTGTGTGCATAATGGGATGATAGTCTTCAAAGAGGAAATATAAGAGAAAGGCAATCGATTATCCTTTCTTTCTTCCTTAGAAGTTTCTCAGCAGAGCAATATCTTTTATTTTCATCATACAATGTTATCATTGTTGCATATAAGCGATATTGAGTCAACGGGTCGCACTAGGTTTGTTTATTTCAGTTGAAAATTGTGGAATTCGTCTTTGAATTTTAGTTGAATTATTGCCAGTGTTTTTTGGCCTTCGATGTTTTCTTCTTCTTCTTCTTCTTCTTCTTCTTCTTCTTCTTCTTGTAGTTTATTCATATTGTAGTACTTATGCTAATGCATACATGTTTTTTATTATTATTAACAGGTAGCTGTATTTAAATATTTGTACTTGGTGTTTCTATAACTTTCACACAATTAAAAGTGAATTTTCTGGGTTTTGGCTTTAGGTGCGAAAGGCTAATAACTGTTTTATTTTTGAATATTTTTCTCACATTTATACTTATTTACACATTGTCTGCAGTTGTAGTTCCCTGCTGATGGAGTGTTGGCGCTATGCTGCAGAAGGAAAAGGCCTTCTGTTCTCTGATGAAATAGATTTATCTATTGATTCAGTTGGGAGAAATAGGAAAGCATTTACAGGATGGGATGGGGATTCTGCTGAAAGCATGGAGTTTTTAGACCTGGGTTTCTCTGAAATGGCCAAAAAGTCATTTCAAGGTGGTAATACAGGTGTGGGGATGCTTGGTAGTCTTGAAGTTGGTATTGATTCTAGTAAAGTAGAATTAACTTCACCCAGTTTTGTGATTGCTTCAAATTCATCATTGGAATCTGGGTCAAATCATTCTAATTCCCTTATGGAAGCTAACAGTCAGGATTCATCTCTTATTGATTTGAAGCTTGGGAGATTGGCTGATGGAAAAGGTGGACAGGATAGCAAGTTCTTGAAAGAAAGATCATTGATTTCTTCAGTAAGCCCAACTTCTCAGGCAAAGAGAGCTCGGACAATGAGTTCACGGACTCAGACTCCTTTTTGCCAGGTCTATGGTTGCAACAAGGATCTCAGCTTTTTGAAGGATTATCACAAGAGACATAAAGTTTGTGAGATTCACTCAAAGACTCCTAAAGTTATCGTTAATGGCATTGAACAAAGGTTTTGTCAGCAGTGTAGCAGGTTAACTTCTCTGTTGTTTCTTTCCGCTTTTTGTCTTTCCTTCTACGTTTTCTTAATCGTGATAGCAATCTCATGTACTTAAGTTGAAAAATTATTTTGTCAATGCTTTGCATGTTGGATAACTGGCTTTTAATGGTGATGGTAAATTTTAAAAGATTCTGTATGTCTTGAAGTTAAATGGAATAAACTGCTTCAAGATTATACTGGTGAATGTCTGTTGGTTTTCTGGTTTAGTTGGGAAAAATGAATCAAAAAATGGAATAAAAGTGACTGTATGAGAGGGATTTATGTTTCCAGTCAACAACTTACAGAGCTATGAAGTTTTGGCAGTCAAGAGGTTTAATTTTTCATGCAATTATGTCTCAAGCATATGACCAGTCTAAGTTTTATCTTGTAATGCCATTACTTTTATGACTCTGTACATAAAATAATTATTCTACTTTTTACTTTGGTTGTTTTATTTCTCTTGTGTATTTGATTAATCAGGTTTCATTTGCTGGTTGAATTTGATGAGGGTAAGCGCAGTTGTCGTAAACGTCTAGCAGGCCACAATGAACGTAGAAGGAAGCCTCAATTTGGTGGGCTTTCTGGCAGACCACATAAGTTGCTGCAATCATATCAAGGTATGAATAGTTCATACTCTTTAATCTGTTTACGAACTTGAACTTAAGTTTCATTTGAATTTGAGTGAACAGATACAGATTCCCAGCTTCTGAAAGAAAAGACTAACTTGAAAGGAGAAAAAACAGTGTATTCTAGCTGCAGCTTGTATCTATTGATTTTATTTGCTTCTTAAAGTGAAATAGTTTTGATTGCTCTAAAATATTAATCTGTAGCATTTAATATTTTCTTTTAATAATACTGTTCTGAGATAATCACGCTTCCTTTAGCATGATTTAACGTCTCATTATCTCTTTTTATGCATTAAATGGTTTGGGACAGAATCTAATGTTTACTTTCTTGTAAATATATTTTTCTACAAGGAGAATTGTTTGAAGAGTTGATATTCTCTTGATACATAATTTTCTCTACATGCATGTCTCGAGCTGTGGCTTTATGTTTATGCAAAATCTTTTATTGCTTCTAGATTTAGATATGCTTGCAGTAGGTGACAATGATAATTCTGGATGAGAATTTGGTGTATTTCAGACCTTTTCAATGCCTCTGGGTATTTTTTGTGACTGTGTACCTGCAATTTGAGACATACTGGTTCTAGGCTTCAAACTTTGAATTCTTAGAACTTTTGTTCGGCTTTCTATCTGACATGCCACTTCCACAACTAGTTATTATTGTCAACAGAAGCAAGTAATTCCATATACAAGATTCATTGTGAAATAATTTGAAAGTTGAAATAGATATAGGGCTGTGTATTGGCCCTCTCTCAATGTTAGGGGGCTTATAGAAGTTTTTTTCTTGTTCTTAGAGTCTATTCAATCTTATAGTTGCTTCATGAATATAATTCCGATGATGCATCTATTGGACCATTGTGTGAATGTGAAGTTAAATTGGTCTTTGTGGGAAACAATGTCATTATTTTTGCATAACTTCAACTTTCATCATGCAATATATATTTCACAATACTATTGACATATATGGATTCAGCAGGCACCAAATTCTTGGGGGCTTCCTTGCCAAAGAGGGCTTCTTTCCTTTTCCCAAATATGCAGTCCGGTGGTATTCTTTATCCAGAGAAGTATGAACAGTATAACTTCTCCAGGCCTATTAAGCCAGAAGAGAAACCTACTTACAGTGCTGACAGGAAGTTGTTTCCAAAGTCCTTTCTCCATCTACATGGTAATGGGATCCAAAACACTTCCGGAATTTATCCACCAGCAGCTGAAGATGTCACTGGTTTTAGTGCAGCATCATCTATTCACGAGTTACCTGGGGTAAATTCCAGTTGTGCTCTCTCTCTTCTGTCACCTGAATCGCAGAACCTAAGCCATTCAGCAGGAATTGTAATGGCTAGACCCTTGATCAATCAAGCTAATCGTTCGCACCATTGCATGGGTTTTTCTGACAGATCTTTTGGGTTAGAATCTTCTGAAAAGTATATAGCCGATGTATTTCATTCATCTGCAATGAATTCCATCAAAGTTAACCATATGGGTTCCTTCTCGGTTTCTTGTGCTGGTCATGCTACTGAATTTCAAGTTGAACCAGATGGATTTCTTCAGGATCAAGAGGCAGACATTTTGGATGCCAACATGTCTGCTGAAGATGGATCAACTGTGGATTTGCTTCAACTTTCATCGCATCTTCATAGGGTGGAGCAACAGCGAAATTCTGCACAAGTGAAGCATGAGATTGAGGACTTTTCCAGATTCCTTCCCACCTATGGGATATGAAAGGAGAAAAGGTTTGTAAAATAACTGCCTGACATCTCTATATAATTTTTTTAGGCTAAGTTTGTGAAGTTTCAATTTTTCTTCATGCAACTGAAATTCGATTTTTTCTGCTCTGATATTTATTGAAAGGTCGTCTGTAAAGATGTGCTCCATTCATGCTCCATCTAATATTACCATGATACCATAATCTGGTAATGCTCATACAATGTTGAAATAGCATGAGCTGCCTCGGTCTCTGTCAGTTTTTGTCTGTTGGTTTACACAAATCTTTCTAGTTAAAAAGAAAAGGTTTATCGGTATCTTTCTCGAGGAGCAATGATAAATTCAATGTTGGGCAGTCTCAGAGGATCCAATTGAAGATAAGCTGAAACAGATGAGCAGAAAGCAATGATAAATTCAATGTTGGGCAGTCTCAGAGGATCCAATTGAAGATAAGCTGAAACAGATGAGCAGAAAGTTTTTCTTTTCGGAACTTGACGAGCAGAAGCCTGAAAGACAATTTGTAGTACATTCCTATACTGATAGGTATAAAGCAGAAACTAATATGGTTTAATTACTCTAAGTTCATATAAGTTTGATGCTATTTTTTGCATTAGGTGCTGTATTTTGTCCCCACTAGTTGGAGGATCCGATTACTGAATCATACAACTCAGCATAGTCATCACTGAACATTTTAGTTTTTGTTTATCAAAAGCTGAGTCCTACTTCCCATCAATTCACGAAGGGGCAAGTTTGAAGAGACAAAAGTAAGAGGCAAATAACAAGCCACCATAAAATTTGGAGTTTATATGACACATGCACTAATGCTTTTAAGAGCTGTTAATATTTTATATGGAAGAGTTAATGCTTAATCAACTAGATGATCCTTCATATAATTGTTCTTTATTTATTAAACACTCTGCTTGGTGATGGTGGGTGGAACATTAGTCTTGATACATAATTGCTCTCTGTAGTTCTTAACTGCCATCTTGTATAAATTATTCCATACACCTTGGAGCTTTGACCCAGTCAAGCTCCAAGAAGGATGAATTTTGGGGGGAGAGAATTTTTTTCCATCTTTAGTATCATTATAGCCTTTATTCCTTTTCCTATTGAAGCAAAAAAAAAGGTGTACCCACTTCATGCAATGATCAAAAGTTTCTATTTTTTCTTTTACTTTTTTAGAATTATCCTCCTACTTTGTGCTATGTGGAGAATGAGTTGTAAAAGGCGACACATTTTCAAAAGTTGGGAAGAATTTAAGTAATCAATCCCCACTCAGGAACCCCGTTTCTTTCTTTCTTTTTCAATTTTTTTCCCCAAAAGGTTTGCAATTTGTCTCAAAGTAAGATAACCCTTGTATTAAACATATGCTTAGTGCAATTAATTCTGGGGTTGAAGATGTGTTGAATTAATGTTTATGCAAGTTTTTAAGTATATTTTAGTGCTCATCTGGTGACTTTTATATCAAGATTTGATCGTGGGATGTCACCCATGACGAATGTTGATAGCACTGGATAATTTTTTTTTTTTTATGGGTCACTTGATTATTGGTTACCACTGATTTGATTTGATGGGCGATAAACATATTATAATTGTAATATAAAAAATTAAAAAATAAAAACATATAAATTATATCATAATAATATGTTTTATTTAAAATTAAAAAAATAATATTTAAAATTAAATAAAAATATAATTTTAACAATTATTTTATGATACAGTTTTATATTTTGAAATCGTTAAATAATTAATTTAATAATAATACTGTTAAAATTAATTAAAAAATAAATTTTATTTAAATTATCTATTTTATTTTATTTGAAAATGGTGTTAAAATATATATTTAATTTATTAAAATCTAAATAATATATAAAATAAAAAAAATTAATTAAAGTAAAAATTAATAAATACAGTAATAAAAATTGCAACAAAATATGAAATTTTTTTATCAAATGTCAATTGAAATAATAAAAAATACTTGTTAATCCTATTTTAAATTTGAAAGATTTCAAAAGTGGCAATAAGAAAACGAAAAAAAGGAAAAGATAAGTATGCATAAAAGTGAATAAAAAATGTAAAGTGCATTTAGTTTTTTGCTATAAATTTAATTTGTTAAATAAGTTGATTTTTATTTTTGGACAAAAGATAGAGTATTTGAATTTTACTATTTATTTGATTTTCTATTTAAATGAATTTGGATTATTCTATTTTAATTTTTATAATTTAATTAAAAAAATTATATAATTATTGTTGGATAAAAATGTGAGATGTAGACACGGAACATTTAAAATAAATTAGAAGATTCCTAGTATATATATATATATTAAAAGAAATTCTAAATTTGATTCACACCCTCGTTTGAATGTGGCTGGGCGAATGATTCTTATAGTATATAATAATATAGTTGAAGAATTGTCTGAGCTTGATGTGTTTGCATAATTTGATAGCACTTGACAATTGAGTTGGACTGATTTGGTCTTTATAATATAATGGAGTTCAAAATTGGCCTCAGCTTCAGCTGCTAGTGCATATTGTAGTGCCCTCTGCACTGCATCTTTTACTTTTAGCAAGAAAATCTCTGAAATTTTGTGCATGCCATATCTGAGGTGTTGGAAGATCTTATTGTAGGATTTGTTTGGGCCCAAAACTCATATGTAATCAGTGAACGAATACATAAGAGATATGGGAAGATATTCTGAAGCCCTATTTGTTTAATGCATTAATAATAATAATAATAATAATAATAATAATAATAATAATAATAATAATAATAATAATAAAGCTTTGTCTTAAAATTTGAGATGGTGGCTTAGTCCTCAGGTGGCATAAAGGTTTGTTGCTGATTTGGTGAGGTACCATATACTCCTTTAGCCGTTATGCAAACTATTATGGATTCTTAGAATGCTTATCCGACTTAAATTTCTATATAACCCCAAATTTATATTTGATTTCAGGGTTTTTTTTTTTTGGGCTTCTCATATATAAATAGCAAGATTATCTCGTCCCACAATATCTCGTTTAATATTTATTCACTTAAATCAGTAAAATTAATTATTAACCTTATTTTTGGATAAATTTGTAATAGGTTGATAAAAAAATATGTTTATTTAATTTAATGTTAACTACTTAATTAAAAGAAAGATAATAAGTGGAGATAGTGAAATTTTAAAAATTGAAAAGATAATTAGCAGGGGTGGCAAATTGAGTTCAATTTTCCAATTCTATCCCATTTTGTTTAAAAAAAATGATTCAAACTCAATCCAATTTAAATCATATCCCTAAACCACTTTAAAATGATCCATTAAAATTTTCAATCCATATGTACATGTTTTGTGTTGTCTAATAGGCATCAAGTACACTAAATGGATTGAAATATTAAATTTATATTAATTATATATTTCTTTATATAAAGCATGCATAGTCCAAACCTGTCTCATTCAAGACCAAAACCGACCCGATTTCGGACCAGCCAAAATGATTTATCCAACTCAGCTCAAATTCGGCCTATCTCGAAGTAAGCTTTTATTTTTTTATATAGACTTGTGCAAAAAAAAAAATCCTTGAATTTCGATTAAGACTAAACCGGGTCCATTTCATTTTGGATTGAGGTGAACTTGTATTTTATTTTTGCAGCCTTATGAAAAAAAAAAATCAAATTTCGATTAAAATCTGGCTTGTACTCTATCAATCTCGCCCCAAACTCGACCAATTTCAAACTAAATCTGTATTTTATTTATGCAAGTTTGTACAAAAATAAATCTTCAAATTCCAATGAGGATTAATTCGGTCTAAATCTAGTCCATCCTGACCTAGCTTGAGGTATGTCTATATTTTCTCTATGTGGACTTATGCAGAAAAAATCTTCAATTTTTGTTATACTTGATCAAAATCAATCCATCTCGCTTTGATCCAAACTCGATTCATCCCAATCATCTATTTTATTTATGTAGCTCATGCAGAAAAGAAAATTTAAATTGTGGTTAGTACTAGTTTGACCCGATCCGGTCTGAATTCATCGCAATCTAAAATAGACTTGTATTTTATTTATGCAGAAGTGTGAAAAAATATTCAAATTTAGGTTAGACCTAGTCTGAATCAAATTAAATATGAAATAAACATATATTTTATTTATGAATACTTGTGTAGAAAAATTTTCAAATTCTGGTTAGATCTGGTCCAATTGATCCATTATGGCCTGGCTTGAATCTAGCCTATCCTGACCTAAACCCAATCCAACCCAAAGTAGAATTGTATTTTATTTATGTAGGTTCGTAAAGAAAAAATTCTTCAAATTCCAGTTAGTCCTGATTGATCTCGGCCTAGCTTGAACTTAATCCATCCGATTTGTATATGATAATTGTATCAAAAGTTAATTTTCATAAAAAAAATGGTAAATTGGGTTTGATCCACACTTTGGATGCGATCCATTTTTGTCAAAATATAGTAAATTTATGGATGGATTCAAAATCAATCAATTGGATTGAATATTGGTCTATTTAGAATTTATAAATAATAATTTATATATGATCCAATTTAAACTGGTCCGATCCAGCCCATTTCTAATAACCAATGAGAGTAAGTATGGAAAAGGAAACTTAATGCTTGATTGGATTTTTACTGTGAGGCGAGAGTAGTAACTATTTACTGCGTGACAAATGTTAAAAAAGATTATTGTCAGGGGGTCAATATTAGGGACAACGTGTATTAGTAAAAATTAAAATTAAACAAAATAGTATTAAAATTTATCATCAATAGGAGCATGGATACTGATCTGCTTGTCAATAGCTATATATGCCACAAACGGTAACAGATTAAGTGCAGCAAAATATTTTTTTTGTATGCAAATACAGAACAGGTATATGAGAATTTATCTATTTCTCACTGAAGTGAAAATGATTTATAAAGGGGGGAAGTTTCTTTTTAGGATAGTTAAAGGCAGATCAGACCAGTCATGATGTCTCAATTAAATTTATTGATGCATTTCCAATTATCTTTATTACTCTATTTTACAGTTTGCCTGTGAGGTTCAAACTTATATTAGTAAAATTTAGGAAAATTGAGAAGAAATTGGGGGGAATAAAAACCCTAAGTCAGTGGAATTGGGTTAAAAAAACAGAGAACCAACAGTTGCTTAATCACCATCCCCCTAAATTTGTTCCTAATCTCTTTGAAAATCAAACAAGTCGTCAAAATTTTCATGGGTTCGTCAGGTGCTAGTAGCTCTTCTTGTAATTAAGCAAAACGTGGCTTGAATGCAGTTTGTCTCTGTCGTGAGAAGGCACAATCAGTCCCGTCTATTTTGGGCCAATAATTTTTTTAATTTAGAAATTTAATTTATAAAATTCGATAAATGTAAGGATTTTATGATAGATTTTTTTTAAAAAAAATTAAAATAAACACATGCGTGTGCACTAAAATTTGATTTGGTAATAAGTGATAACTACAGAAAATATATTCTCGTCCAATTAGTATGGCCCAACAATACTTGAGAAATCCCAAGGAACAAAGCGTAAGCTGAAGGATAACGCTGGAAGTGTGATGTCCGATCGGACTGATGAGACAGCTCGTCCCATCAGTCCACTAACATAAGCAAGCACCCCCACTCTGACTATTGGTTGTCACTCTCTAAGGTACTCAAGTATCCCTCCAAAGATCTCCTATAAGTAGCCAAAATACAATGGCATCAGATATGGAATATCTGAGACTCTCCCTCTAAGCACTCTTTCTCTAAAAGCTACTGACTTAAGCTTCGGAGTGCAAAAGCCCAATTCCAACCGGACGCTCCCTTTTCTTGCAGGCTTAATCCGACTGTCCGACCGGCCCAGTGATCCGCCTACTCTCCGTAGGTGACCTATTCGATGTTGTGGCCGCTGGCTCTTCTCCCTGCAGGATAAAGTTATTTTTAGCATTATCAATAAGCATTCAATTAAACATATGAAAAATCTTCCATTCAATTTTTTTTTTATTTCTTTTGTCTGATAATTAAAATTGTATTATACATATCTTTCATTTTTTTTTTGTGAAGTGTAAACAAATTTATTACACTTAAATTTTGCGGACAAACTCTTATCCTCTTTTTTATCTCTCTGAA
The DNA here is from genome assembly GCA_037975025.1 of Excoecaria agallocha. Lineage (NCBI taxonomy): Eukaryota > Viridiplantae > Streptophyta > Magnoliopsida > Malpighiales > Euphorbiaceae > Excoecaria > Excoecaria agallocha. Next base: position 2,350,799 of record CM075822.1, on the reverse strand, counting down.
AGGCATGCAACACAATATAATTTTATTTGATTTTTGACTTGAATTCTAATTAGACTGTGCCACTAAACCTTTTAGGAGGTAAGAGATTCGTTTTAACAAATTAAATTAAGTTTAGGGAATGAAAAGTCGACAAAAAAAAAAAGATTTGCAATGGATTTTCTGAAAGGGTTTTTTTTTTTTTTTTAACCATATTCCTATTAAATTATGGTAATTCACTTGAGGTACTGCACCTTTCCATTATCACAGTTGTCTAAAATCATTATACGTAAAAGAAAGCTGACTAGTAGAAGACAATGTGATATTCTTGTCAAAAAGTACTAATATTCACCTAAACTGTGCTTACAATCACCATTTCTCTTTTGCATAATACATAATTAACCCTCCGATTTTAGATATTTATGTTAGCAAGCCCTTAAACCTCCCATTGTGTTACCATAACCTTTTGAACATTTTGTTCATCTTTCATTAAGCCCTTGCTTTTATTTTACCTAGAGTTTTGTTAGCTGTTTAGAATAGTGACTCCAATCCATAAAGTAGATAAACACTTTTCAACCTAATACTCGAGACATTTCATACTGAATAATTAAGATAAGACATAGTCGTCAAATGAGTGTGAAAAATGCATAATCATGCAAAATTTTGTAATTAATCATCATCAATGACACCAATCACAGAGGAGAGAATGAAGGTGGCTCGCCATATACAATTGCAACCAAACTTAATTAGGGAATTTCTGTTCTGTGATTTTCTTACAGTTATATTATATAATACCTAGATTAGATTTGCAACACCATATAATGATAGTTTTTTATAATCATTGTCCAAGAAAATAATGAATATATTAATCGGTAAAATAATAATAGTAAAAAGTTATACCTCATTTATAACCATAGAGTTAAATAATGATATGTAACTAAATTTTATCAAGAATTATCTGTATATTATTTCACTTATATTATAATATAAACTATAAATAAAAATCTACAAATTTAGAGATCGAATCTTTCCATTCAGTTCTCTCTCTCTCCCTCTGTATGTGTGTGAGAGGATGATTATCGATGCTATTAGTGATCGAACCAACAACTCTTCCACCATGGATATTAGTGTATTTGAAGCCATTAATTAGCTAGAAAATATTATGCTTTAATATTAGTTATAACTATCATTCACCTTCTTCAAATGCCCATCAACAAGTTCAATAACAAAAAAAAAAAAAAAACATACAATCAAACCCATTCCTCAAACTAATTAACCACATACTTAATTCACCAAAGTTTGAAACCAGTTGATACCAATAGCTGCTACCCCCTGTCTCTTGCAACATCTCACTTTTATATCAGTCCTGCAAAATGTCAAAGGCCTAACCTAAGATTAGTCTTGATTATTATTAATATTTGAGATTAATTGGGTTGAAAAGACAATTTACTGACAGTGATTTTGCTCCCAGAAATTGATCCAGCTGTGGAGCTTGGAATGTACCTAGCCCACTGAAGAGAATTACCAAATAAACGCATTTTAACACAAATACAGAATTTATATAATATTAAGCCCTACAAAATAAATATTTGGAAAGAAAAAAAAAGTTACATTTTTTGCTGCTGTGCTGAAAGCTTCTCTGTGTGGTATCTCAGGATTGGCAGCTTTGATACGCTGAATCTCCTCCCTAGCAGAAAAAATTAATTACCATTGTAAATGTAGTTAATTAAGATTTAAAAGTAATTAAATACATGATAGTTTGATGCAATGACTGGGAATAATTTATTGGCCTGTGCTTACTTCATGAATCTATTGTAAGCAGATGGAAGTCGATGTTTCTTCTCAGGGGCTGTAAATTCCCACATTAATAAAGAAAATGATGAAAATCTGTATATTATATGATATTAAAATAAATAAATAAATAGAATACATGAATGAATTATTTTTCTTACGTTTCACCACAAAAGGAGCTTTTGGGGACAATGGCTCACTTGATGCAGATGAGGACGATGACGCAGATTGACCCTTCCTTAAATCACTAAAGAAACCCTGCTTCTTCTTTGTGTATATTCATATATTTTAATAACAACACCTTTAATTAGTATCTGAAAAGTTGCTGTTTTCCATTTACTTAGGTCAACATGGGAATTAAAGATGACAATCATTCAGTTGTATATATACTTTATTTTCTTTTCTTTGTTTGCTCGGGAAAACAACAAATCAATCGAATCATAGAAGAATAAGAAGGAAAAAGAAAGAACCAAAAAAGAAAAGAAAAAGAACCAAAAAAGAAAAGAAAACAGTGATGAAGAATTATATATATATATATATATAGATACCTGAAGAGTGAATTGGTGATCAAGGCATTGACCTTGAAGTGGAGGTCTGGTGCTAAGGAATGATAGGTTACTGCAATGACCACATTTCACTGTCACAGTATCTAGCAACCTCTTGCATGGAATTCCAACCTAATTAACAAAATAATTTTTTTTTAAATCAACTACTAAATAAAAATATATATATCTAAGTCTAACTATAGGTTAAAAGAGATGAAAAATGAGAGAATTAAATATAATTTTCTATAAAAAGGAACCGCTTTGTAGAGTATACGAAATCACTAAAGCTAATGTGGTAGGGATACATGAGAAAGCATTTGTATTAAGAAAAAAGACGATCTGGTTTATTCTTGAAAAAAAAAAAACCAACAACAACTATAAAATCAAAGAGCAGAAATGCAAAAGAAGTGAAAATTACGGCAAGAACAGTGTTGCAATAGTTGCAGCGGACATAGCAGAGATGCTCAGAAGGTGGAACCAAGTCCATGGTGACCTTTTCTTCTAGGTTCATTTTCAAAGAAGAAGAAGAAGAAGAAGAAGAAGAAGAAGAAGAAGAAGAAGTGTAGTATTGAATAGGTAGGGTTTGTGTGAAAATTGAATAATAAAGGGAGAAGAGAGAAAAAGAAAATCTAGGGTTACTAATACAAGTCATAGTATCTTAGAGACAGCATTTTTGCAGAGAGCAGAGCTGCCTAGAATTTGCAGTTAGGCACGGATACTCAGACACTTCATTTTTAGATGCCCAGCGGGCTACCAATTTCTCGCGATATTTTTCTCAACCCTAGCTACCCTTTTTTCTCTTTTCCAATTATTACTCTATTGAATCTCGGAAAATAATCATCACCAAAAACAATTTTTTTTTCGCAAATAAAAAGATATTTCTATTAAATCCAACTTATTGTTTGAAAATAGATTAAAGTGTTAGGTATGCTTTCTGCATTTCCTAATTAAGAAATGCAATATATATATATATATCATGTGAAATTACCACGCAGCTCAATGTGTCAATGAATTTGGAATACCATGATACTAGTTGTCAGCATAATTGTGAAGAGCTACATAAAAGATTAATTTCTAACATGTAGTGTAAACTTTTTAATTTATTTGATTGATTACATTATATTTTATAATTTATTACATTATAATTGATTACATCATACCAAATATATCCTAATAGTGATGAAATTTTCGAGAGTCAATCAAATATTTAGTTTGATAATCTGTTTAAAAAGTTTCAAAACAAGAAAAGAGATTATTTTTATGGCGAGATATGGAAAAGAAGGGTATGGAGGATATAACTGTATTTTTACCTGAAAAATGGATGAGATCATTTTCTATTAAATTCATTTACTTATGTCAGCCTTTTTTTTCCTTGTATAAACTGGTTTAATAGGTGACCCCAAAAAAAAAAAATTCAATTAAACGATCAACCGAGCTCTCAATTATTCGTGTGTATTTATTGAATGTATGTTTGATGCATTTTACATTATATATTACAACTTTTGCGCCATAAATAAATTTCACACCATTTTGAGTAAAAATGTTGGATTAAGTGTTTCTCATCAAATCAAAAGAGAATAAAATATGCAATTTTTTCTACATCTTATTTGTTATTGTAAAATTTCATCTAAACAAAATCTAATCTTACTTGTTATTGTAAAATTTCATCTAAACAAAATCGAATTTTGAAATTTGTTGTTGCGCAAAATTGATCGGCAATGGAACAAGCTTGAAGAAATTGTGTTTGGCATGGAATGAAATTGAATCCTTTGGTGGTATAAAATTTTGATTTGCTAAAAACATATAATTGCAACAATAATGTGAATATAATTAGATGAAGGCTATATATAATAATACTTATTTACACATAGGTGGAGGTGCAGAATTTAAGAACTTTAGCAATCTAGAGTTATTTGATTTGAGCAGTAATTCTTTGAATAACAGCATCCTATCATCTCTCAATTACTGCTTTTCTCTCAAGTATCTCGATATAGGCAACAACAAATTACAAGAAGCAATAAATCTGGAAGGTTAGACTCTTTGTATATTTAATTTCAATAAATTATGAAATATTTATTTTTTATAAGACAAATATCTTTGTTTACTATTTCCATCCTCTTTTCTTAAACTATAGAATTGGATGCATTGGGCAATTTAGAAAAGATGGATCTCAGCGGAAATCAAATTAATAGAATTGTGGGCTCACGAGGTACTGTCAGCAAGTTAAATTAATTTAATATTAATTTAAGTTTCAAAAGTATAAATAAACAAGATAAAGAATTCTGCTTTTGCCACAATGAATGCTTATAATCAAAATAATTTTCTTAATTACAATAACAATATTTTATTTTAAAATTTTATTTTTTGAGAATTTCAATTCAAAAATAGACCAGGCTTAAGAATTAATTTATATTTACTGGTGGGTGTGCAGATGTTAATGTCAACAGAAATTTGACAACTCTTTACCTCGACGGTATTACTCTTAACGGAAGAAAGTTTCAGCTACATTCATTAGGAGCGTATCCGCACCTCAAAACCATTTTTCTAACCAACAATCAATTTGAAGGACCAATATTTGTTGAAGGTGGGTTTTAAAATATATCAATAAATACTTTTTCTTTACTGTCTGTTTTAAGCTTTTTCATTTTCATTCTATGCAAATAAATTAAAAATGTGAGCCATATGAAAGGTTAAGCAATTTGAAATATAGCATTATAATTGAAAAAAAAAGGAAAAGCAAAGGACTATCTCATAATTATCCTTAACCTTTTGTCAATAAAAACTTATTTTAGCATTTATCTAAGAACAATAGAAATTATCTAACATGATTATCATAAAGATCGTAATAATTATATTCAATATAAAGATATAATCTATTGTTATCCTAATATAGTAAATATCATATCATATATTTATTGATTTTTAAATTGAAGAAAATGAAAAAATAATTAATTGCAAATTAATGAGAAAATCGATGGTTAATTATCTTGCACAGTAAAGTCTCCTAATCCTTTCTAAAAATTTGGGCTTTATTGTAGATATAAATATGGATAGGAAATTAGATGCAAGTCCACCACCTAAAAATAGTAGTTAAAATTTGTAATCAGATATTATCAAAGTGGAAAGGATGAAATTATCATGAAAAAAATGAAAATATATAATTAGCTCTTACCAGAACATTTCTAAGAAAACGCAATAATAAATAATAAGGATATAAAAGATTCAATTCCTTAAATATGTCATATCTACTAATAATTTGGAGTGCAAATATCTGCTAATCATTATTAATCTGTTATTATATTAAACCTACACAATAAAACAAACACATTTTTACAATGTCTAAGTAGCTGTATTTCGAAAGAAACCCCACTCACACTTGTAATCATGAATCTTCCAACCCTCGAAAGCAAAATTGTATTCAGTATATATATATATAGTGTGTGGAGATACATAAGAAGAGCTTATACAATAATAGAGCAGTGAAGCAAAGCATTAATATTGACACAAACATAAGATATATAGAAATATTTAAGGCATGAAGTTAAGTGACAAGATAGTTGAAAGTTATAAAAAAGAGCAAAATATCAAGAGAAGTTGAAAGAGTGAAAAGCTAGTGAAGAGAGGGCAAGGTGTCCATGCATTCCGTCTTTTGTGGGTGCAATGCTAAAGAAGGAAAGCTGAAAGAGACAGAAGCTGAAAGCAAAGGTCACTGTCATTCATTGACACACACTAGTGGATGATTTATTATTATAGAGGATGAAGAAGAAGAAGAAGATCGAGAAAGAGAGAGAGGGTTGTGTGTCTTGTTGTGATGGGACGATTCCTCAATTTCCAAACATAGGAATAAAGCTATACAAACACTTGATTTCCCCAACTTTCTCTGCTCGTATAACCTCTCTATTACCCCTAAGCTCTCTCCTTAGTCCGATGTATATCTTTTTCGTCCCTTTTTCTTTTGCTATGGGTATATATTAGTTTTTAATTTATAGGTTTATGCATTTGTTCAAACGTATGGGAGCATATCAACTTTCCTAATTAACTAAAATTCGATTTCCACATCGTTCTAATAATATAATTATATAGAGAAAAGAAGTCTAATCAGAGGGAAAATATATGTCTAAATACAATTCATTTGTTCAATGTTAAATGAACTAAATTAATGAAAAAATGATTCAAGTACATACGTCGATGGTAAAAACTATTTTTGCTAATCAAGCTATATTGATTTGGTTTGTTAAGAAAAAACTATGGATTTGGTCTAATTTATTTAGTGAAGTATTATTAAATAAAAAGTTATGTCTAAAGTCTCCTATTTAGATTTATATTCCACCCATGAGGGGTGGCGCAGTTGGCAACGCGGACTGCACTAGACAAACGAACCAAGGTTCGATTTCCGGCTTCTTCCATGGGGGGCAATGAGCCTTAACCCTGATAACATCCCAAATCCGAATTAGTCGGCATCCAATGTGGTGTCCGAATATCTGGTGGTTTAGCCCAAAAAAAGATTTATACTCCTGTTTGAGCTTGCTTGTTCACCCAGTTGATTTGCTTACCGAGATTGTATGTGTATAAAGGATTGCCATCTATGTATTGCTAATTATCCCCCACCTCTTTTTTAAAAAGAAAAAATTTAAATAACTTTGAAAAAAAGCTTTGCATAGATAACGATCCACAGTTAATTTGGTTCATAAAACTTATCTAATTAAATATGATATAAACAAAAAAAACTCAAGCATAAATATATCGTGAATATCAATAAAAAAATTAATCGATATTTCTATTATAGCAGTAAAATTATAAGTGATTTAAATGAGAAATACCTGCCTGAATTAGGATCATGGAAAAAGTAGTAGATCAAGCCAATTATAATTTACTATATATATAAAATAGTTATTTTTTTCCGATATGTGAAAATATGTGATTGGTTTGCTTTTATAAATTTTTTCATGGATTTAGTCTAAATAAAAAAAAAATCCTATTTAAGCACCAATTTATTTCACTCCATTATTGTATTGTTGGCTATAGAAGCTGTTTTAGCAATATTCTGTTTCACCTATGTGGTGCTTGTTGCTTCAACATCGACAATAATCTCCTTCATTCCTGCCGTGCCGACTATTTCAAGACTATCTATGTCCTCCTTTTCAAAGAATTGATGCTAAATTAGCCGCAGCGTAGCATCCGCTCTCTAATGAAGGATTACTTAAATTTCTGTTTCTTGAATTAGGCCCTACTTCCTGTGCAGTTTTAGAGTTCTTGATGCCTGTCGTAATGATATTATTCTTAAGCCTTAAAGCTCAAGTTTCAACTCGCGGAGCTAAGATTCCCTCAGTTTTATATACCATATAGGCAAGTTAATGGAAATTATCTAGATTTGTCAGGTTGAATTGGATCAATAGGCAAGTTAGCTTGAATCTAACAATGAAGAAAGTAACAGTCTACAATAATACTCTACATAAAAATTTTGTCAAACTAGCATGTAACTTAAATTTGATTTACGGCTATTTTGTTCATTTTATCCAAAGCACTATTTTTTTTCACAAAATTCAAGTCAATGATCATCAATTTCTATTTCAATTATACAATAATGGTGCAAAAAAAAAAAAAAGAAGAATGAAAAAAGTGTTCTTGAAAATAAATAATGGATAAAGTTATTTGTTAATGTAAAGAATTAAATGTTATAGGTATTGTATTGATGTTTTGGGAATATATTAGAAGAATAAAAGGGAAATAAATTATTTGGAAAATACAACATTGTTTTTTTTTATCATATCAAAACAGCTAATATCCTATTCAAATCAAATTCTATCAAAATTCTAATTCGAGTTTTGAAAAAAAATCAAAATTATAATTCGAGAAATAATAGATTTCAAATCAAATCACGTAACTGTAATAAAATAGTGAAACAACTATCTTTTCATATTTTCTTTTAAATTAGATTATGATTGGTCTAAGCGGACAACTTACCGTGTAAAAAAATGAAGCTTGTTTACCTATAATGAAGGACTTTATCAGAACATCTACACTAGCTATATTTGATCTGTAATTCCAACATAACAGATAAAAAATTGTTTAAAAGCAACCTCGCCAACAAATAAAAGTGAATATATTATTACAAATGTTTTATTTTGGAATGAAAAATAAGATCAATATTAGTAGATATATATGTAGCAATGACACATTATTATACCATAATACTCCATCCGTTTTTATATGTTTGACATTTAAGAGTTGTTAAAAAATTCTTTTATAAATGACTTTTTAAACTTTTGATTAGTTTATATCATATTTACCTTTATTTAATTAAGACATATAATTAAGAAGATAGAGAACGTTAGTGTAAAAAATAAAATTTGAGGGAGAAATTAATAAGGGCAAATTAGTTATTTATACAATGTATTTAATAGGTTATTAATTTTAGCAAATTACCCCAAACGTCAAACATAAAAAAAACGGAGGGAGTAATATTAGCAAGAGATTCCCATGTGTTACACTTTGTCTCGAAAGCTTAGCTGCAGGCAGACCCCATTCACCCACACACTTGTGTTCATTAACGGATTTGAACACAATCATTGTATCCATTCTTTGTCCTCTTTCTTTTCCCTTTTGGAAATTCTGATTAGACTTCTCTTTCTCTTTCAAATTTCTTTTGTTTGACTAGGTAGCTACACCCTCATTCTCTTTTCTACTAATATTTAGTTTTTCATTTTCGTTCATTCTTTGTTGGATTCCTGTATAAGGTTTTATAAACATCCCCATGTTTAAAAGCACGACCATATACAGACTTTTTATTCATTGGAGTCAATTTATAAACCTTCTGCTACTAATACAGAATTATTGAGCTATTTAAATATTTTAAGATTTTGTTTTAATTAGTCATTCTTAATTCACTTAAGATAAGATTGGTATTAGAATCTTCATAGAAATATTTTGAAGTAATTTTACAAGTTATGGACTTAACTTAAAAAGTAAAAATAAAATTTGAAATAAAAATATAAAATGGAAAAGTTAAATGTATACAGAGGGCATTTTATCACTCAATACAAAAAAATAAATTTAAAAGTAAATTAGCCTCAATATAAATATTAAACTCATTCAATAAAATGTTAAGAGCAAATCAGAACATTAAACGTTTTAACATTTAAATAAAAATTTATCACTTTTTTTTTTTCAAAAAAACAAATAATTTTTAAATGTGGGCCTAGCTGGCCAGGCTGGGCTCAGACGGCATAGTAAACAATCCAGATGGGTCTAAACCTAGCCCAACAGCTGCTCTTTTAGTAAGTAATCTACTAATTTTCGTCTTTCTATTATTATTAAAATATTTATGACGCTTTTACCCCTGAAGTGAAGGTTTCAAATATCATCCAGTGAATAGAATGGAGGGAACTTCTAACATTTGGTATTCGCTCCCGCCTTCTAAATCCCAAAGCCCTTCCTTCTCTCTTTCTGCTATGGACCTGATCTATCAACTCTAGTTCCATTTTCTAGCATTTGATTCTGTCTTCTTCTTCTACCAATGGCCACATCTAAAGATGATGACGAATCCAAACTTGACGGTCTTGAAATAATTTCAGTTGGATCTCTATACAGTGGACCCTGGGACAAGAAATACTGGAGCTCTTCTAGGGTTTGTTTTCCCCTTTTCTTCCATGTTTACGCTCTGGCATTGTATCTCATTTTCCTCTCTTTGTATATATATATATATAAAATTTTAGAATTACTACTTATGCGAACCGTGTTGTAGCTCATTTACCAGCGGACCTCATTAAACGAAACTGATGCAAAATTAATGCGTTTGAAGTTTAATATGCATGCCACTAGGGTTCACCTTAAGTCATTGCTAAATTTGAGTTCTCCTAAATCTATTGCTAATTGTGGTTGGTGAAATATCTGACAAATTTATATGAGCGTTTCAAGTCACTTAAGAGGATAAACACGAAATAAAGGTGGAATGCAAATTTTTCATCTCTCGGGCTCTTGATGCCTCTTTGAAATTTGTGAAAAAGAGGGCATGGAATGGTAGGATGGTGTCCTGAGGACAAAATGATCTAGAAATCTAATGGATCCGATATTAATATTTTTGTTTAGGACTTAGATTTTAATTTTGTGCTACGATCTTTCGTGTTCTTTTGATAGTTCTTCAGTGTGCTCCTCAAATTGATGTAGTAACGATTCAAACACTCTGTCTATTTCTGCTGTTATGGTATGCTAGATCCCAGAGTTTGGTTTTTTGTAGAATCTAGCATCTGGACAGGTGATATTTAAGGTCAGAAAGAATACCAAATTTGTTAAATCTAGTAGCTGGATTTTCTGAGTGAAAAGGAATTGAGGTTTGAAAAGAATTAACATAAAGTATGGGAAAGTATGTTGGTATTTAGGATTTGCAAGAATATAGAAGCTAGCAAGGGAATGGGCTTAGGGTTGAATGCCAGACTAGTTAGATATTTTGGGTTGTTTTGCTGCTATGGTCAATAGGCAAACAAACTAATTTACAATATAAAATACTCAGCATCCAACTATTTATGGTTGCAATTCTGAGAAGAGTTTTGGGACTCTACAATTCGAACTCCTAAGTTGATAGTAGACGACGTGGGTAAACATTTGGACTTAATATAACTTGGAGATTTCTAAGGAAATTTATACTCAATTCAAAAATCATCAGGGTAGAAGATAGCCCAACTTTTCCCAAATTTGGACACCCTTAGGAAATAGCTGCTAAATCCTACGATGACTGCATAAATGATTGTGAAAGAAGGTGCAATTCTCCTGTGAACAAGAATAGCTTTGTAATTCATCAGGCGGAAACTTAATTTGCAAGTATGGGTTGTTACAAAAGTTGTGCCCTTGGATCTCATCTGCATGCATTCAGTTGATTGAACTTGTAATTTTGTAGGGTAAAGATCGTTATCCTTATCCTGTGGGATATCAAGCTTGTCGCGCTTATAATGGGAGCACATATAAGATGCAAATTCAGGAAGGTCCTAAAGGGCCATTATTTCTGGTTTGCACCCAGACCCTGTGGCTTTTGACTGATGCTAACTAATTGAATGCAAAGCTGAAAAAAATGTTATGGCCATCTTTCGCAGATTAATTCTGCTGACGGACATTTGTGTTCTGGGGAAACACCAGATATTGCATGGGAGAGATTTCAGAAGAAGGGTTGCCCACGCATGAAGATTTGGCATGGCAAAAGATTTTCTTGCAAGATAGATGGCATAGAGGTACGTCTTAGCATCTTTGCCAAACGGTCAATTCTGTAGTTTCATTTTGTACTAGCAAGGGTGGTTATGTTAGTATCTTTTGTTTTTCACATTCTTATATATGCTTTTGCTTGTTAAAAGTTTGGACCCAACTTAGCTTTTCCTGCTTTTAGAGCTGGACAAAGAGTTCTATTTTGATTATTTCAAAGAACTTTGCTGTACTTTGATCTGAATCATTCTATCAACATCCTTTGAATCTGTTAGTTATGCACCCTAAAATTTCCCTGTCCACTTATAACTTGATGGACATTTCCTTTTCTTAATGATCAAAACCACCTAGTTAATTAGTTTATTATAGAAATACAGAAACTTCTGAAGGTATCTCTTTCTCTGATCTAATTAGGTTTGGTGTATGAGGATGAAGAATATGTTTGTAATAATTAAAATCAACTTGGAACAAAGAATCTGGTCCATTTGCTTGATGTAATGGGGGCAACAGAAGGTTTTTGCGATAAGCTTGGACTTGGGACAGTATAAAATTTTAAACCATTGAAAATTTAACAGACATTATAGAATTATAAGCCACTGATGCAATTCTTCATAGCTCGAAGCATCCCATAGTCCATTTGCATTGTGAAAGTTATATTCCACTGGTCCTGATCTGGGCAAAGTTATTGCATAGAAATGCACTATGTTGTAATTCTTACGTGAGCTTTTGATCCACTTAGTTGTTTCAAATTTTTTGTCATGTAATCACACCTAGGAGCTTTGAATACTCATCCCTGTTGCTCTTCTGGTACTTAAGTTTAGTAACATTTGAATGTGGTGTAGTTAAACAGCGTAAGGAACAAATTTATGTTGAGAATATTTTTCCATTGAATCATGTGTCTAAATAGTATATCAAAGGTTTTGCATTTGGAGTTCATGGTGCTCTCCTTATGTAATTTTATTGACTCATTACTTTCTGTGGTTATTCATCACCAACTTAAATACTGAATTACAGCTTCCTGATTGTCCTTGCTACATGCAAGGAGTCAGGATAACAACTGTCAGATATGCATCTCTCTTTTTTGTACGTTATCCTCCTGCTGGGAGGATTATGTTCAAGTAGTCATGTCCCTTTTAAATATCCTACTTGTTTGTGACATGGGAACAAGATTATCAAGGAAAGATGGAGTTAAAGCAAAAATGAGCTTGGCGATTGATGCTTTTTTGGATTGATTGTGGCTCTTTAACCATTATGGGTAACTGCAAGTATGATTCTCACTTCATTATTAATATGATTTATTTTCCAAACCGGCTGTTCCCAAAGTGTGGCATTATAAATAAGCGGACCAGGATATTGTGCTAAATAAGTTTATTATTATGCAGTTCTTTGGGTTCAGAAATCCATTTGTCCAAAGGTTACTTCGGGAGCTGGTGGCAGATGTCCATGGAATAGCAGAACAAAGTGTGTTATCTTCCAGCTTCTGTGATGGGGCCTCCAATATGGATCACAATAAACAATCCCGAGATGCATACATGTGTCCTGATCTATTACCATATCTGGCAGGACCGCAAGTTACAAAGAAAAGAAGTAAAACTAGTTCATCAGGCACTCATGGTTTTAAAAAAGCATGTGCTGGAGATCCAACATATAATATTGAGCCCCCAACTTCAACTCACAGTAATCATCAACAAAGGTGTTCCTTACCTCCTTTTAGTTTTAACGGAAAGCATGACTCTTGCATGCTGCTAGGAGCAGTGCCAACAGGAAAACAGTTAAAACATACAAGCGGAGAAGAAAGTGTTGAGTCTTTAGCCAAAGATGATTTGCAGTTGAATTTTTTTGATGAACATGATCTTCTTAATAAGAAAGCTGTCCCAGCTCCTGAGAAAAACAAGTTTGCTAGTTCTGAAAATAGTGAATCAACTAGTGCAGTCAGCAACTTGTTTGCAGTAGAAAAATCTGTAAGTGCTCTTCTATTTATTCTTAAGATTTCCATGTCTATATCTTTTGAATTGTACACACATAGTTTTTATCTTCTATTTATACAATTGTGTAACAAATTACTATTTGTCCATTTTTTGGCTAGGATCATCTATGATGTCAATTGGTGTTATGAGAAATATGCTTAATGTCTTACAGCTTGATAGGTTGCAAGATACTGATGCTCAACGGTTATACTTTCCAACGTCATCAGAATTCAAAGCTAGAGATGCACCATTTCCAAAAGACTCTCAAAGTGCTGATGTTGTTGACCTTTTTGCTCCTGATACCTTAGATCTTTGTGCTCCTGATACCTTAGATCTTTGTGCTCCTGATACCTTAGATCTAGATCTTTGTGCTCCTGATACCATGGATTTTGCGCAAGGTGCTCCTTTACCTTTCTGCTTCATTTTTTTTGCTCAATTTTGAGCTCTTAAACTCTTAAATCTTTTATTTTATGTAATGTAATGTCATTTTTCCCCTGTGCTTGACACAAGTTTGATGCAGATAGTTCAACAAATTCAGCTTTGAGTAGCGTGGTTAAAATCAACTGTGACATCAAAGAGGAGTCAATTGTGGCAAAGGAAGTTGTTTCTGAAGATTTAGTGAATAAATCACATTCAGAAGAAGAAACAGGCACATCTACTTCTAATTTGAATTCTGAAAGAAATGATTTTGATTCAGTTGGTCAAGACATAGCCAAGTCAATGATGACAGTTCTACTTCCACAAGCTGTTCCTCTGCTCAAGAAAACCTCAAGCAAGAAAAAGAAAACAATTAACTCTTTGGACAATATTCCTTCTGCTACTAAATTTCTTGAAGAAAATAATGAATCTCTTTTCTTACTGAATGCTCAACCATCTGGTGTAAGTCACTCAGTTCTGCAAAGTGCTGAATATACTAAGTCCATTGACCTTGAAGGATTTGATGGCAGCCAATGTGGCAATCATCTTGTGAACAAAGCATTATTGCCTTCCAATAATGTGGAAGCTGATCAATGTAGTTGTGGTAAAGACATGAGTGGTTCAAATGGTGGGGAGCAGTTTGTTGACGTAGATGTGAATGGGTCATGGGATTTTCATGCTGAGATATGCAGGAGCAGAGATGTTCCGCATGATGATAAAACACAATTACATTTGACTAAAGAGCCTGAGGATGGTGATCTTTGCTTATCTGAGTCTTTTCTAGGTTGCATGTCTGCCAAGGAAGTTCCCCCTAAAATGGACCAGGATGTTTGCAAAAATATGGATGGAAACTCCTTAGTCACCAAGATCAAATTTGAGGTGGACCTCAAGACTGTGCCTCACTGTAATGAAGGTAATGATTTGCTACCAGTAAGCTTATATCTTTTGTTTACTTCATAGTGAGAAGATTCCTAAAGCTATTTGTAATTCTATCTGGCACTAGGAACAAAGCTAACCTATATTTATATAACATAAGTGGAAAACCAATATTTCCTTCAAAATTGACAATCGGATCTCTAATTCAATGCTATGCAAAAAGCTTTTTCTAGTGCAGAACCAATTGAATGATCCCAAACTTCATAACCTTATTCTTTCACATACTTCTCATTCTGAATTTTAAATAATATATAAATATTTATTTAGCTGTAGGTGCTAGCCATGCTAATGCGACTCTTATTGAGGCTGGTGCTTCTGAAAAAAGCAATATATGCAGTAATCAAGTCCTGGAAAAAGTATATACCCGAAAAATGGTCTCAAAGGCAGAACCTTCAACAGGAAATCAGAATCATCCACTTTCAGAAGATGTGACATGTAGAAAAGCTTTAGATGGTCCCAACCTGGAAACTGAAAGAACATTGCTTGACTCAGAGCTCTTTTATATGAGATCTTCTGCTGATGAGCCCAGGCAAAAAGAAATTTTCAGTTCTAAAACCACAATTGGAGGGAAGCAACATGGTTTGCTCACAAGCGAGGCTATTGTAAATTCCAGCACTACATTAGACAGCCAAACACCTTTTACATCACCAGCTCAAAAATCCCTATCTGCTTCAGAAGGTCAGGATACATCAACTGTTGTTTCATCTGTGTCACATGTAGAAATATCTAAAGCCCAATTTGGAGAGAGGCTAGTTGGGCATGAGAAAACTTTAGATGCTAATTGCTCTCAGTCTCAGAAACAAGGAACAGAGTTCTTTGACAATACAACATCCACTGCCAAGGAAGTTCAAGGCAGTTCAGAACTGAAGCTGCATAGATGTTTGGAGCTTCGCAATGAGCTAGAAGGCACTGTTGAGTTTCTGGGGTGTTATTTCCACCCCATGCCAGTTCTGTCGTTGGTTTTGAGTAGAAAGGGCAATGAAATCTACATTTTTGTTCTATGTGGCCTTGTGACAGATGACAGCAGAACTCTCTTTCTATATAAGCTAGCAATTGAAGAGCCAACAACAGGATGCCCATGCTTTGTTGGTCACACAGCCGTAACCTGGCCATCTTGTACGGATGTCTTTGGTAAAGAAGTAAGACAAACATTTTCTCGAAATCTTTGCTATTGATGTGTTTGATGATATATTGTCGATTGGTGTGCTTCCACTTATTGGTTAGACTTTTCCTCTCGTGTTAATACATACTAGACTGCATTTGAAAGATCTGGTTTGCAAATCACCCCAGACGGCCAGTGTCTCATTTTACTTGGTGGCGTGAGAACTCCATACTGCAGGTACAGTTATTTCATTGGCTTTATATTATTGAAAATTAAATCTAATGCAGC
Organism: Excoecaria agallocha; assembly: GCA_037975025.1. Classification (NCBI taxonomy): domain Eukaryota; kingdom Viridiplantae; phylum Streptophyta; class Magnoliopsida; order Malpighiales; family Euphorbiaceae; genus Excoecaria; species Excoecaria agallocha. Next base: position 2,334,588 of record CM075822.1, on the reverse strand, counting down.
GAAAGCAAATATCTAGGTAGTAATGTGCATACTTGTTCCCAGGGAAGGAAAGTTAAATTGTTTGTGCCCAGAATGTACATTAGATCGCTTTGAGAATAATACAGTGAAGATTGTGCAAGTAAAAGCTGGATATGTTTCGGTTCTAGCAAAATTGGAAGCTGCTGACAGTTTTCGTTGTATTTTGGTTGTTGAACCTGACTATCTCATTGCTGCTGGAGAAAATCTGCATCTGTGGATCATGAATTCAAGATGGAGGTATATTTTATTGGGACAGTGTCAATCTGGTTTACACTCTTAATTCAATTAATTTTAACCATATATTCAACTGCATTTCTCCTTGCTTGAAAGAAAATATTATGGCTCTGATAAACAATTAAGTAGTACCGGACAGGCATAGGAAATAACATTTTATTAACAGATTCATGTGATGACCTTGTTTCTTATTGGCATCTAGAAAATGTTTAGTTAAGCTGTTTTACTTTTTATTACCACTGCCAACTCATTCCTTGTTCCAACTCTTTGTATACTTGTAGACTAAGTCTTTATGAATTTAAATCATATGTGCAGTATTATATGGTTGTAGACATGCAAGTCATATTGTCAACAACTCCCTTGTGCCTATGCTTAACAGTTAATGAATACAAATATTTCAGCATTCAGTATTGTTGTAACTGGCTTGACAGTTTTAGGATAAACTATTTTCATACGAGTATTCATGCTTTCGTTGTCAATTGAGATTAGCTATTGTTAATCAAGTTTGCATATATCCCTAAGGGCACATCCCAGCAGTAGAGCTAGTCCCAATGTACTGCAAGGTCTCAAGTTCGAGCTCCATTCGCCCTTACCCTACAAAAAAAAAAAGAAAAAGAAAAAGAAAAAGAAAAATTAAGTTTGCATACAATTTCATGGTCTCTCTCCCTTTAAGTATAACAATTTTATTGGGCCCTCAAATATGATGTTATTCCATTGATTCATTTATATTAAGGCTGATATTTCTAAATTTAGGTTCTTGAGATGATTTACTATTCCTTACAAACTCAATGCTTTCAGTTATTATTTAGTTTCTGTTTTGAAATTTCAGTGCAGCTTCAGAAGAATTCATGATACAGTCAAATCACTACATATCCCCTTTAATGGAGATGAAGAGAATTCCAAAATATGATGCCCTTGTTATTGGCCATAATGGATTTGGGGAATTCACTTTGTGGTATGCTGTTTACAAAGATTTCTTGTTTCTTTAGCCATTCCTTTGAATATAATTGAACCTATTTTATGATCAGCATTGCAGAAAGGTTTATAGCTGATAAATTGATTCTGATTAAGCAAGCATTATTCTGCATATTTCTGTTTATCTAGGTAGGCTTATGCAACATTATCTCTCTTGCATTTTCTTTAGTCTCTCTGCCCATATGTGCTATCTTCCAACACTTTTCTTCTACAGATCCTCCAATTATTTGAATGATTGATAAGATATCATTGAGTTTTAGTTTTGCTCCTGCCAGAAATTGAAACTTGATGAAGTGACTTTTTATGAACAAATAGAAGTACCTAAAGGACCAAAGAGCAGTTTATTGCAAAAAATGCCTGAAGTGACCTTGTTTTAAAGGGGATTTTCTTTTGACAAGGCAATAATGTGGACTTCTTATTTAAATTTCACATGGAATTTTTAAGCATGGAAATTGGAAGAAGCTTTTTGTTTGGCTTATAAGGCTAGGGTAGGAGGGGTCTTGGTTTTCATTATTGCACATATTTCTGCTATGCCCTTTGATCCTCATCCTTCCACACCTCCCCAAGCCTTGGAAAGTTAGCTTGTCAATTTTTTTGTTGGTATTATAAGTTTCAACACGGTTTAAGCCTAATTGTTGCCAAATCAACTTCTAATTTGCAGAAGAAACCTCGAGATTCACTTATGCTTTTAAGATTTAATATTTAAAAGGTCATTCTTTCAGAATTGATCTTGCTTTAGCAATATATTAACAAAATTATATTATATTTTAAAATTGAAACATTTTGTTAAATCTCTCCTTCATCTACTACCTTTTGGATTACTATAGTAAATCTTTTTTCTCAAATGGATTAAGGTATGATTAAATTTTCCTTGATGCATAGAGAAGATTCTGCTATGATATTTATGTGAATTTTATTTTGCATGCTTAATTTGGTGCAAGTATTCATCTTTTCATATTAACTTACATGAATATCTGTGTGCTAACACAGGTTTTTTGCTTTGGTATATCGAGTTGAATGTTCTTTAATAGGATATAGCTATTAACTAGAAATCATCCGGCTCTCCTACTGGCAACTTGGTTCAATATATTTTGATTTTGGTAAAAGTTCTCTTAGTTTATGTGCTTATAATGATTGGTACCTAAATTTCTGCTTCTAAGCCTTATAAAAAAACACGTGGACTCCACTTGGTTACTAAGAGCCTCAAAGTCCATCTATCCACACACAAAACGTGCAGAAAATAAGCCAATGTGTTTGTGGAGGTCCTGAATGTGCTTTTAATTTTTCTTGAAGATTCAAATTATTTTACTTCTTACCTTTCTTGCCCCAGTGAATAACTGAAACTTGAGGACAATTAGTTTAATGTTTGTTTCTTGACCAGATGATTGCATTTTTTTTTTCAGGGATATTTCAAAACGTATATTTCTCTCAAGGTTCTCTGCTCCAAATACTTCAGTTCATCAATTCTTTCCTATATGTTCGTTTAGTGGGTGTTAGAATACAGCTGTAAAGTAATTGGAGCTAATTAGGGAGCAAATTAGGGAGCTAATTAGGGACTATAATTATTAACTTTGTTTGCTTTTCTTTGTATAAATAACATTAGTGTTAATGAAAATATAATGAGATTAAATTCAGAATTCTTACATGGTATCAGAGCCTGGGGCTCGTTTGGAAATTTTCTGGGTTTCATTTTCTGGGTACGGATTCTGTTCCTCTCAAGGTCAGATTTTCCGGTGATCGATTTGTCTCACCGCCGGCGGAGAAAGGTGCGCCAGGTCCCGATCGGCCTTTTCCCGGAGTACGGTGATCGGATTCCTTGCGCGTGACGCTCACGCGCCGGTTGAAGTTTCTGGCGACTTGTCACGCTCCGGCGCGTGGAGGCGCGTGCAGAGGTGGTTGAAGCTCCGACTTCTTCTCCGGCGTCGCGTCGCTGATTCCGGTAAGATTCCGGTGTCTGTTTGGGTGGTCTCCTCTCTTGGTGGTAGTTGGTCTCCTCTGAAGGTTCTGCTCCCTTCTCGGTTTCATCTCCAGCCTGTTTCTGGTGCTTTTGTGACTGGGTTATTCCTTTCAATTGCTGGAACTTGTGGCATTGGCAGAGGTTTTTTCTTTCCTTCTCTACCTCTTTGCTCCCTTTGGCCCTTTTATTGTATTATTGGCTTAGTTGTATTTTATTATGGAGGCTGGAAAAATGTCTGACGGGACAGGGCAGTTAATCACTGAGGTAGTTCCCACCCTTAATAAAATTACAGATTATAAATTGAATGGGTCTAATTTTTTACAATGGAGCAAAACCATTAGGATCTATTTACTTAGTATTGATAAAGATGATCATTTGACCCATGATCCTCCGACTGATGCTAAGCATAAACAATCTTGGTTACGAGATGATGCCCGGCTGTTCTTACAAATTAGAAACTCCATTGATAATGATGTCCTTGGTTTGATAGATCACTGTGAATTGGTAAAGGAATTAATGGATTATTTGGGATTTTTATATTCTGGGAAAGGAAATATTTCTCGTATGTATGAGGTTTGTAAAGCTTTCTATCGTACTGAAAAGGAAGCCAAGTCCCTTACAACTTATTTTATGGATTTCAAAAAGACTTATGAGGAGTTGAATGTCCTTTTACCTTTTACTGCCGACATCAAAGAACAACAAGCTCAAAGAGAGAAAATGGCAATCATGAGTTTTTTGGCTGGATTACCATCTGAATTTGAGACTGCCAAATCTCAAATCCTCTCTAGTCCTGAGATTAATTCGCTTCAAGAGGTGTTCAGTAGGGTGTTACGTACTGAGAATACACCATCCAATCAAGCATCTAGTGTTCTTGTTGCCAGAGGAGGAGGAAATGATGCTTGGCGAAGAAATAGTAATCGAGGAGGAAGTGATGTCATTTGTTACTATTGCAAAGAAATTGGACACACAAAGAAGTACTGCAAGAAACTTCAAAATAAAACTCAAAAAACCCAGACTGCTACAGCGGCTGTTGCTTCTTCCTTTGAACAATACGTCACTATATCAGCTGAAGAATATGCACAATTCTCCCAGTATCAAGAATCTAAGAAACAAACCTCACCAGTTGTTGCTTCTGCTGAGTCAGGTAAAAAGTGTCTCATTTCATCCTCAAACAAATGGATCATTGACTCTGGTGCCACAGATCACATGACAGGTAATCCTAAAATCTTTTCCAGTTTTCAATCTCACAACCCACCATCTCCTGTTACTATAGCTGATGGATCCCATTACGACATTGAAGGGTCGGGAACTGTTAAACCAACTCCATCCATTACCTTATCTTCTGTACTAAGCTTACCTAGTCTTGCATTTAATCTTTTGTCTGTCAGTCGTCTTACTAAAGATCTCAATTGCTCTATCTCTTTTTTTCCTAATCATTGTTTATTTCAGGATCTTATGACGAAGCAGACTATTGGTAAAGGGCATGTATCTAATGGGCTCTATATTTTGGATTCTTGGGTACCTCGATCAGTTGCTTGTTCTAGTATTGTTTCTCCTTTTGAAGCTCATTGCAGACTAGGCCATCCTTCTCTGCCAGTGTTGAAAAAGTTATGCCCCCAGTTTTCTGATGTCACTTTAGTGGATTGTGAATCATGTCACTTTGCAAAACACCAGCGAAGCTCATTGAGTCCTAGAGTAAATAAGAGAGCTGAGTTTGCTTTTCAGTTAGTTCATTCTGATATTTGGGGACCTTGTCCAGTTGTGTCTAAAACTGGTTTTCGATATTTTGTTACTTTTGTTGATGATTTTTCTCGAATGAGTTGGATTTATTTTATGAAAAGCCGTTCTGAGGTGTTTGCTCATTTTTCTGCGTTTTGTGCTGAGATTAAGACCCAATTTAATGTGTCTGTGCAAATATTGCGTAGTGATAATGCTAAAGAATATATGTCAGCTTCTATCCAAAGTTACATGACCCAACAGGGCATCCTTCATCAGACCTCCTGTGTAGATACTCCTGCTCAAAATGGGGTTGCTGAAAGAAAAAATAGACACCTCCTTGAAACTGCTCGAGCCTTGTTATTTCAAATGAATGTACCTAAGGCCTTTTGGGCAGATGCTGTTGCTACTGCATGTTTTTTGATCAATCGTATGCCATCTACAGTCCTAAATGGTGATGTTCCCTACAACATCCTTTTTCCTACCAAATCTTTGTTTCCAATTGAACCACGAATCTTTGGAAGTACCTGCTTTGTTCGTGATGTGAAACCTGGACTTACAAAACTAGATCCTAAATCCCTTAAATGTGTATTCTTGGGTTATTCTCGAATTCAAAAGGGATATCGGTGTTACTCTCTAGATCTTCAAAGATATGTAGTATCAACAGATGTTAGTTTTTGTGAGCAAATTCCATTTTTTTCATCACAGACTGGAACACAGATTCAGGAAGAAGATGATTGGCTAGTTTACCATGTCTACTCTCCAGTTTCAGCTGAGGAACCTAGTTCTGGGTCACTTGAAGCTAGTTCTCCTGACATTGAGCAAGCAGCAGTTGGAGACTCTTTGACTGATCAGGCTGTTGTACCCTTGGCTCCTCCAGCCAAGCCTCCTATCATACAAGTGTATTCCAGAAGATCAGAGCATCAAGATACATGCCCCGCACCAGTTTCTTCGTCATCAGATCCTTCACCAAATGACCTTGACATGCCTATTAGTCTTCGCAAAGGTAAACGTCAGTGCACTCTTCCTAAATATCCCATTGCCAATTTCATTTCCTATAAACACTTATCCCCTCTTTCTAGCTCTTTAATTATCTCTCTAGACTCTGTTTCTGTACCTAAGACAGTTAAGGAAGCCTTATCTCATCCGGGCTGGCATAATGCTATGATTACGGAGTTACAGGCTTTGGAAAATAATCAAACATGGGACCTAGTTCCTCTACCTGAAGGCAAGAAGGCAGTTGGATGTAAATGGGTTTATACAATAAAATGCAATGCTGATGGTTCTATTGCTCGCCTTAAAGCTAGATTGGTGGCAAAGGGGTTTGCTCAAACCTATGGTGTTGATTATTCAGATACTTTTTCACCAGTGGCAAAGCTTACCTCTGTGCGCTTGTTCATTTCCTTAGCTGCTTCGAAACATTGGCCTTTACATCAGCTTGACATTACAAATGCCTTTCTGCATGGTGATCTTTTGGAGGAGGTATATATGGAGCAACCACCAGGTTTTGTTGCTCAGGGGGAGTATCAAAAGGTATGCCATCTAAAAAAATCTTTGTATGGTTTGAAGCAGAGTCCTCGAGCTTGGTTTGGCAAGTTTAGTGAGGTAGTTCAAGAGTTTGGGTTACAAAAGAGTAGGTGTGATCACTCAGTTTTTTTCAAACAATCCACCACTGGGGTGATCCTCCTTGTTGTTTATGTTGATGATATTGTCATCACAGGAGATGATTATACAGGAATCAATGCTCTCAAGACTTTTTTGCAGGCTAAGTTTCATACAAAAGATCTGGGCCAGCTAAAGTATTTCTTAGGGATAGAAGTTTCCAGATGTAAGAATGGAATCTTTCTATCTCAGAGAAAGTATGTTCTTGATCTACTTGGAGAAACAGGAAAGACAGGAGCTAAGCCTTGCAATGCTCCTATGACTCCTAATGTTCATTTGACTAAAGATGATAGTGACCTCTTTGATGATCCTGAGAAGTATAGAAGGTTGGTTGGAAAACTCAATTACCTCACAGTAACCCGACCAGACATTGCCTATTCTGTTAGTATTGTAAGCCAGTTCATGTCTGAGCCCACAGTGAAACATTGGGCAGCTTTGGAACAGATTTTGTGTTATTTAAAAGGGGCTCCAGGATTGGGCTTATTATATAGAAATCATGAACACAATTGTATTGAGTGTTTTGTCGATGCCGATTGGGCTGGATCAAAAGTTGATAGAAGATCTACTACTGGCTACTGTGTTTTCGTTGGTGGAAATCTTGTGTCCTGGAAAAGCAAGAAGCAGAATGTTGTTTCCAGATCAAGTGCGGAATCAGAATATAGAGCCATGGCTCAATCTACTTGTGAGGTCATGTGGATTTGTCATTTGTTAGAAGAAATTGGATTCAAGGTTTCCTCACCAGCAATACTGTGGTGTGACAACCAGGCTGCACTACACATTGCCTCTAATCCAGTGTACCATTAACGGACTAAACATATTGAAGTTGATTGTCACTTCATTCGTGAGAAAATTCAAGAGAATGTGATTTCCACCAGTTATGTGAAGACTGGCGAGCAATTAGGAGACATATTTACAAAAGCTTTAAATGGGAGTCGGGTTGAGTACCTTTGTAACAAGCTGGGCATGATTAACATCTATGCTCCAGCTTGAGGGGGAGTGTTAGAATACAGCTGTAAAGTAATTGGAGCTAATTAGGGAGCAAATTAGGGAGCTAATTAGGGACTATAATTATTAACTTTGTTTGCTTTTCTTTGTATAAATAACATTAGTGTTAATGAAAATATAATGAGATTAAATTCAGAATTCTTACAGTGGGCAAAAAGAAATCCTTGGTTTCAGTTGCTCTAATTTGGAACCATACATTAATAGTCTTATGGATGCAACTAAGATCTGTCTTTCAAAGCACAGAGAAAACCATCTCTCCCCTCCTCTGGAGAAGGAAGATATTTGCATATGGTTTCTTGTCTCGACTGTCTATGACTTTGATTCCCAACATGACTACGTGTCAAGTGATTGCCAGATAAACCCTGTTAGACAGTGGAGGCTAGCTGTACTGGTGAAAAATACATTGATTTTGGGAACTCAGTTGGATCCAAGGTGTTTAAAGCTTGATTATCTAAATTTTAAGTTTGAGTTCCATATTCTTGAACAATGTTTTTTTTTGCCCTTTTCTGTTGAACTTCTTTTCTTGGCTATATGCTGATGGAACAAAGTTAGTTCAAAGCATATAGATCACATGTTGGACGTAGATGTGATATCTATCTGTCCCTTTTGTGCATTAGTGATATCATTCTTGTCCTAAGTTGATATATATATATATATATATATATTGTTATGAAATAATCTGGTTAAATATCTCTTGAAGGGCAATTGAAATGCTTTAGCATCAGCGTTTCAACTGTTCCTTTGTTATTGACAAAGCTGTATTAGCAAGATATGCGACTCTTACATTGTTTACTTTTTGTGAGATTAGTTTGATAGGCTGTAAGCAACAACACCCATATTATAAAGTGCCTTTAATTGTGGTTGGCGAAAGCTATTTGTGCTAGAACATTGGATTTTAGTTACTTACAGGTGAAACTGCAATAGTTCTTTCATGCATCTGAGACACAGTCCGCTTTTAGATTTGCACAAGTTTGAATTTGTAACTCCTCTGCAGGGCTACTGCAATTGGTACATACGCTGGTCGTGGAATCATAGGTACACATGATGGACTCGTGTATATGTGGGAATTATTGACAGGAAAAGAATTTGGCACTCTGCATAAATTTGAAGGTATGCTTAATGCAAAATGTTTGCATTTAAGGCTTCTGTCTGCTATTCCATAGTGTAAATGGCATGATGTTGAAAGCTAGCCGGTGATGTTTGTGTTTGCATGTCCACTTTTGCAAGCTTGCTTGCTCTAAAATCTTATTACCTGAGATCAAAGTACAATGAATATGGAAAGTTATGCATAAATGACCTCGTGTGAATTTTAAATAGAATGATAAAACCTGTCATGCGAAGTCTTTCTCTAGGTTCACAAGTACACACCTCGGCACCTTGATTCTATAGTTTAAATTTATTTTATTCTGTCTATTGGCATGAAACCCTGAGAAGGTAGCAATAATATAAAAAAACATGGGTAATAAGGTCTTCAAATTGGCGAAGTTGCTACCTGGTGCTTAATAAAGCCTCAATTCATTAAATATTAGTGAGCCAAGTTTGAGCTTGGCTGATAGTAGACTAACTAAAACTTGCTTTGATGGCTTATTCATTTGTTAACTTGTAGGCTAGATCATGAGATAACTCATCAATAAGCACATAGGCTATATAGAAGTTGGACTGTAAAGGAGCATGCTACTTGAATCGTAGTACGTGTGTGCTATATTAAAAGTGCTCTCCAAAAAATATGAGAACATTGTTCTTTCAGAAGGAATACACAAACTTTAAGATTCAAAATTTATACCTGTCTGATACTACAGTAATGGATCCATTATCATTAAGGTGATGGTATGAAGTATTCTTTACATGATGTATAGCTTGATATCAATTGTAAAAATAGATCCAGGAGATGCTTCTGCACAGAACTTGCTGCTGAACGTTTATCATGCTTGTATTTGACACGTCCCCGGCAACAACTGGAATATTAGTTTCAGTTAGGAAAATTCTGAGGGGATTGCGTAGGTTGGAATTAAAGAATCTTCTTGTTGCAGATAATGCATTGGTTGCTGATTTTTCGTTTTCTTTATTGAACCTTTTATCAGGTGGCAGCGTTACGTGCATTGCTACTGATGCTTCAGGGTCAGGTGTCCTGGGAGTAGCAGATGACAAAGGTCAGTTGCTGGTTTATCAGTGCCTTGAGTGAATCAATGCAAACAAAACTGTTCCCTTGTTTCACTTCCCTGCTTCTCTCATGTTTCTGCATATACGTGTTCGATTATATTTTTCAATTTTCTTGCATATTTTTCATTAAAAATGCTCTTTCCATCTCATAATTTTTATCCATTTTCATTTTTCATACATATTAATAAATTATAATTATTATGGTTAATAGGCAAAATTTTCCTTATGTTTTTTTCTATTATATCCATTGTTAAAATATTATTGAAACTATAAACTTCATGGTTAATGACATGAAATTTAAATTGCAATTAATATAAATGTATGATAGGTAAGTTGTAAGTTAGCCATAATGAAAAAAAAAGTGTACAATATTTCGGAATAAATCAAAAGAGAAAGTTTAGATAAAATTATGAAACGGAAAAATTATGAAACCGAAGGAGCATACAATTACTTTTTTTTATCACAAATTTGTTTTTTTGTTACTCATTACTTACAACAAAATCAAAAGTTTATTAGTTTCTTAATTTTTCATTTTTCATTGACCAACAATAACAAGGAAATATTTTATCTCGTAAAATCTAAATTGGATATTCCACCTTTCAGGAGAAAAGTTTCTTTCCTGGGAATCCAATAGTATTAGATTTTATACCTTCTAAAGAGTCAAGAGTATCTTTCTTACAAAATCGATGCTATTAGATTTTCCGCCTTTTATGGAGTAAAGGGTTTTTCGTACAAAATCAACGCTAAGTTCAAAAAGGTTTTCTTTTTATTTAACACGGATTTAAAAAATAAATAAATAATTGATTGATTGATTGAATTGCGGCATCTGTTTTTGTAACATGTCTACTTATATTAATTAGAGACATTGTAAAATAAAAGGTTAATTTAAATTTCTCAATTATCGATTATATAATAGATTAATTATAAATTAAATGGTAGTAATTTGAACGCAACGTCCTTTTTAACTTTTAACCGTATTTATTGTATTTTTCAATTCTAATTCATAACTTCAGTTCCTAAAAAATTCTCCGATATGAGTGATGCCCGTTAACGGCAGACTTAATGTCCAAATAAGATGCCGATATTATCAATTTCTTGAACAATTTACATTCATAGTTCCTGAAATTTTTATTTTTGTATTTATTATTATTTTTTTAATTTTAATTTGTCATCTAAAACTGATCCAACTTCATATTATTTTCTTCAAAGTCCTGAGCCAATATTGGAGTTGATAACTTTAAAAAAAGACAATATGAAAATATATTATGAAATTGAGATACAAATTAAAGCAGCAACCAATGGTGAAAGGCGGATGTAGATTACCCATAATATCTAAGTAATAGAGAAAAGAAGAGTCTAAATAATCTCTTGGAGACAAAGGAAATGCTATTAATTGAATTAATGCGGAGGAAGAAACATAAGCTCACAGTTGCAAAAAGCATATAGCAGTTGCTAACAGCAAATAAAAGAAACCCAGGCAGGCTTGTCATTATGGGCACAACCGAAAAAAACAAAACAAACTGCCATGCTCCAACAATAGTACTAAATAATGAAGTGGTGGGCCTCAAATGGCCCGCCAACAATTTCAAATTTATTTCAAGTTTTCAACTCATTCATACAAGAAATTACATCCCAATAATAATAATAATAATAATAATAATAATAATAATAATAATAATAATAATGATAATAAGGCCATAAACTAAGCAACCTATAAATTTAGTAATAGCAAGCAAATGCTATTATAATAAGCACTCGAATTGTCTACTTGGTGGTGCCATTTGGAAGTTTTGCAGGCTTAATATCAGATGAATTGTTGAGTGCATCCCAAGCTTCAATCCAAGTGACCATTGCATCTGCTAATTTAATGAAGTAGGGATCTGTCTTTCCAAGTTTCTCCTTCACCTGCTTGGAGAGCTCGATATAGCATTTCTGAACAGTTGTGCATTCCTTTGGTAGGACTGCAAGAATGGAATCAGCTCTTCCTGCCAAAATATTCCTTTGTATTCCTTTTTAAGGTTAATAAATGGGTTGCTTGCTTTGCTGTGCCATATGTATGGCAGACCGGTCTTCACTCCCCATCCCATGTGGTCGCATATCACCTGCAAAAGTTCAATAGTATGCTAAATGTGAGCCATATCTGACAAACTGCATTTCCCGCAAATATGAGATGTTAAAAGTATAAATAGCTGTAAGCTGTAATGAATACAATCCTATCGAAATATTCGCTAATCCCGAATTTAAACAGTATCAATCTCAAAGATCTGGAGGCGCATTTTAAACTTGCATGGCATTTTGACAAAGAAAACCCTGCTAAACACGACTCGAAGAAAGGAAGGGAATATCATACCTTCATGCACCAGCCAGCCCACATATCATCGTAGCGTCCAACTGGCTGACCATCACCCATGAGACCAAAATACATTGCAGGTCCAATCAATTCCCGATTGAATGCCAGGTTCATTCCGCACATTGGGAACAAGGTTCCTTTGGGTACAGTCAAGACAGCATCAACATACCTGAGAGTAAAATGAAATGGCTGGCTCAGTAAAAATTAGCAATCATTGTAATGCATATAGTAATTAATTTGATGTTGAGATCTGAAGTGCCTTGTATTTCTCTCAAGAGGCTTCACAAGCTGCGTGGGAGCATCATAATCAGGTATGTTAAGCCAGAGGCCATGAGAAACAGCTGTGGGAGCACCCTCTCGAAGACTAAATGGGTATCCTCGAACAAAGTCTGCACCTTCTCTGTACGGATCATAGAGAGTATTAAAGAAATATGGAGTTGATGGAGTAAGAAGGTTTTTGATGTGCTGCTCAAGTGCATTGATCTCTTTGCCTGATGGGTCTTTGGCAACCTGTTCCATAATAAGGACAATAACAAAACTATTAATCATCTCAATTACATTCAATAGATGCATAAGGGCATATAATTTTTTTTTATCCGGCTATCTATGCCAAATTTAAGCTAATTTTCAAAACAATTGATTATTCTACTAGTCTAACAAGATCCCACATGCTGTTCTGATACTAAAAGTAATAAGCCGTCTTAATTGAGTGTAGGCATCATAGCGAGCCGAGGGCTGATTGCAGACAAGCTCTGGCTTTCTGAGATGCCGATTTAGTATCAGGTCCTCTATCATATAATGCATTGGACACCATCCAAGTTTCTCTTGCTGGACTTGAAAACTCAGGTGATGTGTCCCCAGAGGACCTTATTACCAGATCTTGGTATCAGACGGCCTAAATTTTAATTAGTAGTTCATCATGACCGCAAAGATCATACTTTCTTTAAAATGACTCAAAATCTACATTGACGTTCTTATACCCGGACATAGCGGTAACTGGAACCGGAAACAGAACAATAACCAGCAACCAGGAAAAATGGCACTGAACAAAACACTAACTTCAAAATCCAAATGCAGCTATTAAAAAGGCAACACAACGCCTGAACCAACATAACAGCCACCAAAGTACCCCTAACACCAAAAAGGCACAGAAACCAGACTACCAACAAAAACACCACATCAAGATCCAGACTTTGAATCAGAATCTTCTAAAACCCCTCACAGGGACATCAAGTTTCAAATTTCACAGAACCCCCATTAACTACTAGCGATGAAATTTCACATCCAAAGAACTGAAACTACCAACAGAGCAATCATCATAAAATAAAAAATCCAAGCAAAAATTTACATAAAAAACGAATAATGAAAAGCTTACAAAGCAATCATCATCAATGGTGTAGATATACTTCTTCTTAGAGACCATGTAACCAAAGCAGCGGCAAGCGGAGTCCTTGAAGGAAATGCAAGAAGCTTTAGGACCCAAAATCCTATTAATGTCATTCCTATTGTAGAGTTCATAATCAAAGCCATCGGGGACCTTGATGGTCTTTGATGGATCACCATCTTGAACTATGATCAAGTGGTATTGCTCAAAAAATGGCCTCCACATCTCCAAGAAATCAAGATTTCTAATTGTGGGTATCACTATATCAAGCTCATCTTTCAAGAGGGGAGTGGGTTTGATCGAAGATCCTGCCATGGCTGAGAAAAAACAGAGAGAAAAAGAGAGGAGCTTTAACAGCAGAAAAAGAAGTTGAGAGACGGGTTTCAACTTTCAACTGGGAAACTGGTGGCTCGTTAGTGCTGCTTCAATTGGTATATAGAGAGGTTTTAAAGGGTAAATATGGAAATAGAATGGGTTTTGGAGAATATCGTTTTAGTCCCTCGTACATAAAATTAGGAATGGTGGGGGGAAAGAGTTATTTGTCAATTTAATTTATTTTCTTTTTGTAGTTTTTGACTTGACAAAAAAATTTAATACAGCAGCTAAAGGTTGACATTTAATGTTTGGTAGTATAATTAATGTCTAATGCTGGTATTTATTAGGTCTCGCGAGAGGCTTTTTAAAGTAAAACTTAGTTCCAATATAATCAACTCTTTCATTCTTCAATTTTCTATAAGAAAATACTCCTGTAGTTTTTTTTATTGATTAATTTTGTTATTTTTATTAAAATTAAAAAATAATAATTAAATTTAAATTTAATATTAAATTACGTAATTAAAATTAAATTATTAAATTTAATTGATTTTAATTTTATTAAAAAAATTAAATTGAAAAAAATAAATTATATTAAAAATGATATATTAATAAAATTTAAATTTTATTAAAAAATAATATATAAAAGAAAACAAATAAAGTATTATTTATTATTATATTAAATTGCCGGATAACCGTAGGAGTTGAGGACTATTGCAAAAGTACCATGACGAGCCGTTGTAAAAATAGTATTCTATTCGTTCTTTTTTATCTGTCACTTTAGAATAAAATTTAAATTTTATTTTTCTGTAATTTTTAAACTTTTAATGTAATTTAATTTACTTTTTTAATTTATTTATTTTTCAATAAAGTCGAAATCAATCGGATTTAATAATTTAGTTTTAATCACGTAATTTAATACTAAATTTAAGTCTATTTATTATTTTTTAATTCTAATAAAAATAATTAATAAAAAATAATGAAAGAAGTATAAAATAGACCCTCAATAGCAAGACTGAATAGACAACGTGAGAGAAGTTCCCCTTGACGATATTACAATGGATTAACAAGGTCGATAGAGAGTGGTTAATTAATTTTGTAAAATATATAATACAAATTTTGTCGGAGTTAAACGATGTGCACATCCTACCTGCATAACACCCACTAGGCATCCCATAATGCGTGTAAGTTTTTTATTTTATAGCCAAAATTATTCGCTCTTCAAATAATTAAAAATTTAGTTAGTTAATTAGAATTTCAGGCTACGCTATCCGAAGATTTATTAACAAAAACTTGTTCATTGCTGTCTCTTCTCACCGACACTTTGTAAACTTAGGCTAAGAATTTCTTTTTTTTTTCTTGAAAGAAACTGAAAAATTGTGGACATCATCTCATTGAAATTAATTAAAACAGGTGACAAAAAATGTCAGTTCAACTAAAAACAAAAACAAAAACAGTTGATGTCTCCAAATGTAAACAGTATGTGATTCTTGGTCCCAAATTGTTATATACTTCTATTTATATTGACCTCACAAAACTTAAGACATTTGATAAGGAATAACACAAAACATATGGAATAAATAGTAAAAACAGATTGAAGAGTAAAGAAATGCTGGGGGAATAATTATTTTATTGAGATAATAGCATTGTTAACAATACAATGCTAGTAGGAAATAGCTTTCCCTCTCCACAGCAATGAAACCCTGCTCACTAAGTAGCAAAATAGCCAAAATAACAAAATGAACAAAAAATATGTTTCCTCTTTTTTCCTCCCTCTGCTAAATAACAAAAAGTAATTCTCTTACCCCTCTTGCCTAGCTGGACACTTGGCATAACTAACTCCCTCTTCTCCTTTTCACTTAACAATTATTCTAACGAATTTCCTGGAGTACCATTGCCTTGCTGCTGCTTCTTCTTCCTGGTGTAAACCAAAAATCCTCATGGCCCATGTAAATCCTGGTCCAGTAGCCCATCTGTTGTTTTTATTTCTTCATCAATGCTGCCCCCTTGAAATGGAGTCTTGTCCTCAAGACTTAGTTGTGAATGATCCCTCCGAAGAGTATACTTATCTTTCCAAGTTGCTTCTTCAATACCTTTGGACTGCCACTGCACCGGCCATTGGAAAATGCACTCTTCATCTCGTTGAACAACTCTGGTAGCTGTTACTTTCTTGGGGACAAGATCTTCAGTTGGTTCCAGCTCTAATTCAAGTGGCAAGTGAGAGGAGTTAGGCTAGTAACCGATGGCCTTTTTGAGCAAGGAGATATGAAAAGACAAGATGAACCTTGGAGGTTTCAGGTAAGTGTAAATGGTATGCTACTGTCCCCGCCTTAGCTTCAATCTGAAATGGCCCATAATAGCGAGCTGATAGCTTTGGGTAGATCCGGCGAGTGACAAACTGCTGTCTATGAGGTTTTAGCTTCAAGTATACCCAGTTTCCTACTTCAAATTGGACATCTCGATGGTGCTGGTCAGTGTACTTTTTCATCTGTTGCTGTGATCGAAGTAAGTGCTCTTTGAGTTGTCTTAAAGCTTCATCGATGTCTTATAGATCTCGTGCTACTGCCTCCACTTGGATTTCACGTGGAACATACTATAATATGGATGGTGGTCACCTACCATACACCATTTCGAATGGAGTTGCTCCTATGCTTACATGGAAGGATGAATTATATGAGAACTCTGCCCAAGGTAATCATTGGCTCCAATAATGGGGTTGGTCTACTGTAAAATAGCGAAGATAAGTTTTAAGGCACCTATTGATCACCTCGGTTTGTCCATCCGTTTTGTGGTGGTAGGAGGAGCTAAACTTGAGTTTTGTTCCCTGTAACTTGAACAACTCTTGCCAAAACTGACTCATAAAGATCAAATCTCGATCGCTGGTTATTGATTTTGGGAAACTATGAAGTTGTATTGTAACACCCTTATCACTCCGATCTAACGGAACAGTACACGTAAATCGAAATTTTTTTTTTCTTTTAATTAACTTTTAAATACCACCAAAATACAATATTACCAATTACTTAGGTATTCAATGACCTATAACTGTCCCGGATTACTATTCACATAATAAAATTTCGGCAATATAACGGCTGTATTTAACTAGCCTCCTGAAAAATCAGACAACACACAGCCTCTCAGAAGCACAACACTTCTATAACAATCATTCCCTTTTCTCCAAAGTCTCCATCAAACATCCAATACTTCAAACAGATCATAATTATAATCACACATACATCTATTTACATATCTTTACATATCCAAATATTTATATATATTTGTCATTTATATACATGCCAAAATCTACATAATTTACTTAATAACAAAATTTCTTTTCCTTCACTTTGTGCATCACTGCTCCTCCAGCGCTGTACCTACATGCAGTAAAAACTACATGCTGAGCATAAACTATGTCCAGTGGTGTCTAACAATCCTAATACTTTCTTTGCAATATTTATTTCTTTAATGTACTTTATTTAATCAATTAATTTCGAAATAAAAACATTTAAACATTTTTCATTGCGTTCAAGTGAAAGCAGTAGTTTTTCACATTATTACACTTTTTCTCATTTATTTCATAACTATTGACTAATTTCCCTTTTTAGTCCTCAAAATTGTGCTAAATTCCAAAAATGTCCTTTTTGTCTTAATATTTACGATTTTGCCATTATAGTCATTTATTTTCATTTTCATTACACAAGTTTCACCATTATCCATCATTTATTCTTTACTTATCTACTTTTGGGTAAAATTACGATTTAGTCCCTGTACCATAAATTAATCTTATTGACACTGTTAGGTCTTCAAAATTACTATTTTGCCCTTATTAATCATTTCTCACTTATAATTACTTATTAATTACCCATTTTGGCAAAATTACCATTTTACCCCTAAACTTTCATTTTCTTCCATTTAAGTCATTTTTTCCACTTTAAACTTCATTCTAATTATTCTTTTCATTTCTTTTAACTTATTTTCACTTTCATTTCATTTCATGCCCCTAGTACAGTACCGACAGAAATTTTCAGACTGGATACTCGGGACGTGGACCCCCATGGGCCACATATAAACTGAAAAATGATCTCAGCGACCATTTTTTCACGTAGCAGATACCAGGTACAACAGAAGCTATGGTGATCAGTGATCCTACCATAACTAAGCAAGTCGCCATGACTTGCACCGCGGTACAGATGTCTCTATGGCTAACCAATTATATCCTGAGCTAGGCTTTTACTGCCAGACTAATTCTAAGGGCACAATTTCATCAAAATTTCAATCAAACTTATTTTTTTTTTCATTATTTCATTACTCAAAAATACTCGTATTATTTCTTTCCATTCTTTCACATAGATTGTGAATTATTCTACCATAATTCACCAAAATCATTCACTTTTTTCATCAAATTCCATATTATTTCATATAAATTCCTTATTTCCATTACTTACATAATTGAAATTATTCTCTAAAATATTCATTTAATTTCAATAAATTTCATAAAAATTCCTAAGCATATTATTTCATTTCTAATATCATTTAAAAGCTTAAATTCATCAAAATTCACAAAATACACTTAGGTTTTCTTTAGGGTATAATTCGGCCATCAAGGTAAGTATGCCATACAATTATTCAATAAATCATTTAGGCATTTAAACACACTCATTTAAGGACTCTTAACATTATTCTATCATTACTTTAAATTAAACATCAATTATGTCATATTTTCATTAAGTTACATAAAGGTTTAATGACTAAAATCAAAGGAAATACTAAGATTCATTAGCCACTAACCTTCTTTTCTTGTTCTAGTGTGCCTAAGCTTCTTTTTCCTTGCCTTTAGCCTTGGAAGCTTGCAAGTCTCCTTGATTCCCTATGGAAGCCGAATTTTCAAGCCATCAGAACTCTAATTTTCCAACCTCAAATGCTAAAAATAACATCATAAATGAAGTCTAGGCACCCAAAAACATAAGTATGCACCTTAGAAATAATTTTAACCCATTGGTTTCACTTACCTCAAATGAAACCCTAAACTCTCTCTCCTTATTTTTCTTGATTTCCTTCCTTGATTTGAAGAGATGAGGTCATAACACTTAACTAGAGAGGCAGAAATTACTATTGGGTGGCTTGATTTGGTGTGAAATGGAGAGAGAAATGAAGAAATCTCACACAATAATGGTGAAGGGAATTTTGGCCAAAAGGGAGAGAGGAGGAAGAAGATGACTTGCTGGCTGGTTCCAGAATTTTCTCCCTTTATATATGATGGTCTATGGGCTTTATGGGCTTGATTTACGTTAATGGGCTTAGTTAATTAATTAAAGTCCATTAACACCTAATTTAAAGCCCAAAATTATTTCTCCTATTTTCTCACTCCAAATCACTCCAATATCAATTTCATAATTCTTATCACATCCAAATTAGGTAGTACACAAAATTTTGGCTCAATCGGAGTCCGTTACTGATCCGATTCAACCGAACTGGTTCGATTCGACAACTGTCGACATCGCCGAAAAATTCATTTCTTTATACCAAAATATTCTACATGAAATTTCATGAAGATCTGCAAAATATGGCAATTTTTGGAATTCATTTGCTATTTTTAAAAATTTATGCAAAATCAAGTCACATTCTCTACCAGGGAAATTGACTCGCTACCTTTTTCATATTTTTGACTTTCGGAAGTCTATTTGACCTCGATTTCACTTCAAATTTCAACCCCGGACTCACCATGACCAATACTTTCCGATGGTCAAATAAAATATTTTTCACTTTCGGGTCCGTTTTACGGCCCGGGTGCACTATTCACCATCGGAATTTACTGTTCACGGCCAGACCGGTGTTGAGGCCATTACATGTATGATATTGTTCACAAATAACTCAGCAAGGGTCCATGCTATGTATGGATGTTTCAAGGTCACAAAGTGGTTGTACTTGAATAGCCTATCAACCACCACCATGACCATATTGAAACCCTTAGACTTAGGTAGTCCAGTAATGAAGTCCATTGAGATATCTTCCCAAATTGCCTGAGGAAGGGGAAGAGGCAATAAGAGGCCTACTGGAACTAAAGAAGAGGCCTTAAATTGTTGACAAATGGAGTAACTCCGAACATATTCTTTAACACTTTGTACCATACCCTTCCAATAAAAATTGGCCGTTATTCTCTGGTAAGTTCTGTAATATCTCGAGTGTCCTCTAGTGATAATGTCATAAAATTCCCTAAGCATGGCTGGGATCCAACGTGAGGTAGAGGGAATGACCAATTTTCCTTTGCAACACAATACCCCTTGTCTCAACTCATAATTCGGCTTAGATGTAGGATTGGCTTGAAGAGCATTTTTAATTGCTATCAGCTGTGGATCTTGGTTCACCTTTTCTATGATGCTACTACCATTAGCCCAAGTAGGGGAAAAAGCAAATGAAGCATATTCACCAGAGTCCTGCTGCCTAGATAAAGCATCAGCATGGTGTTGAGCTTTTCTGATTTATACTGTATATCGAACACATATCCCATTAATTTTGTCAGCTAATTCTTTTGATCCGAAGTAGTAACCCGTTGTTGTAGCATGGGGCAGACTTTTTTTATCAGTAAATACAATAAACCTCCTTCCAAGGCTGCCAATGTTGAATGGCTAGTGCCAATGCCATAAGCTCCTTCTCATATGCAGACTTTGCAAGGGTGTGCTCATTTAAGGCTTTATTATAGTAAACAAGGGGCCGACCTTTCTTCATCAAGATAACCCCTAACCCAGATCCAGAAGCGTCGCATTTAACAAAAAATAGCTTAGTGAAATCTGGCAGTGCCAACAAAGGGGCTGCTATGAGTTTGTTCTTCAAGGTCTCAAAGGTAGCTTGAGCATGTTCATTCCACTAGAAGCCATTCTTCTTAGTTAGCTCAGTTAAATGATTGGCAATCTTCCCATAGCCTTGAACAAATTTCCTATAGTACCCAGTCAGCCTAAAAAATCCTCTAACTTCTTTGACATTCTTTAGAGTTGGCCAATGTTGGACTGTTGTAATTTTGGAAGGATCCACAGTTACATCATGTCCAAAAATACAGTGTCCCAGACAATTAATGGAAGTTTGCCTAAGAGAACACTTCTTGGGATTGACCTTGAAGTGGTTGTCCTTCAAAACCTGCAGAATAATAGCTAAGTGCTCTATGTGCTCTTCCCAACTTCGATTGTAAATCAATATGTCGTCAAAGAAAACTATAACATGTGCCTTAACCACGGCTTAAAAACATCATTCATGACACTTTGGAATATGGAAGGAGCATTGATAAGTCCAAACGACATCACCAAGAATTCGTAGTGGCTATCATACGTGCAGAAAGCATTCTTGTGTTCATCCCCAGCCAGCATCCTAATTTGATAAAAACTAAACTTTAATTCCAATTTAGAAAAAAAATGTAGCTCCATTAAGCTCATCTAACAACTCGTCTACTATTGGAATTGGATATTTGTCAGCCACCGTCACTTAGTTCAAGGTCCTATAGTTGATGCATAGCCTTCATATAATGTCCTTCTTATTAACTAAGAGAACTGGACTAGAGTAGGCAGTTTGACTAGATCAGATAATTCCCTGCTCTAACATTTTCTGCCATTTGCTTCTATATCTCTATTTTCTGTGTATGCGGATATCGATAGGGGAAAACACTAATTGCTGCATGGCCAAGAAGGAGGCAGATGGCGTGGTCATGCAACCTCCTTGGTGGTAATCCGATCATAAGCTCAAACACGGTTGAGAATTTATCCATGAGAGCACCAATGTTCGACCTTTGTTCCTGGGTAAGTCCAGGCAACATTGCTGGAGTCAATTATGGTTTAGGAATGATCACGGGACGGGGATTCCCCGACCCCGGCAGGGACCCGCCCCGTTCGGGGCAGGGAATCCCCAAAATTTTCCCCTCGCGTGGATGGGGGGAAAAATCTCCGTCCTAGAATCAGGGGCGAGGACAGGGAATGGGGTATCCAGCCCGCAAAATTTTTTTTTAATTTTAAAATATAATATTTTATAAATAATTAAAATTAAAATTAAAATATAACTTAATTTTATAATTATTAAGTTTTAAATTATACTTAATTTTAAATTTTATGAATGGTTAAAATTTATATTAATTTAAGTTATTATTGATTTTAAATTTTTTATTTATTAAATGTTATATTTTAATTTTAATTATTTATACAATATTATATTTTAAAATTAGAAAAAAATTTGGGGAACGGGGAACCCCGTGAGGCGGGGACGGGGGAAATTCCCTCCTCGATATTGGTGGCAGGGAATCCCCGCCACTGGCGGGGGAGTGAGTGGGGGTGAATTCCCCGGTCCCACCCCACCCCGTGATCACCCCTATTGTGGTTGGTGTAGAGTCAGACACATTTGCTTCATGCTTCTACCTCCTAACCAGGCCTACAAAGCACTCATATCTAGGGGGATGCCTTCGATACTTATCAACTCCACCTGCCTACCTTCATAGTTAAATTGCATCCACCCTTATTCCTAGTTATGTACTACATCCCCTAAAGTCTTCAGCTAATCAATTTCCAACACGGCATCCAAAGGTCCCAAGTCAAACACCAACACATCTAATTGTAAGGAGAGGTCCCCTAGTTCTATCTTGACATGCTTGCGTTGCTCGCTGACAAAAACTCTATATCCATCTCCCAACTTGATGTTCATCGAAGGAATAAGATAAATAGGGAGATCTAAGGAATGTACCAATTTTCGCGAAATGAAATTATGCATGGCTCCAGAATTGATGAGCAGAATGATGGGTATGCAATGGATGGTGCCCTATAGCTTCAATGTGCTTGGTTGGCTTGGATCAACCTTCTTTCCAAAATAAATTTCGATTGAATTGCACTCCCCTTCCACAATCGCTTCTTCCTTCCCACCCTCTGCTTTTGCGCACCATCAAATTGCTCTTCAACATCAAAATACAGATCATTGTCAAGGATCGAAACCCTCAGCTCCCCTATGTTACATCGGTGTTGGGGGCTGTAGGGCTGGACACAGTTAAAGCATAACCCCAACCTTTTTCGCTCCTCCAGTTCTTTCATCAAGAGGTGGCGAGGACCTATGTTACATGGTGGCTGCTGCTAGGCTCTGTGGGTTAGTTAAAACGCACGATAGGAAGTCATTTCTTGAGGGGCAATTGGGCCTAGGTTGGTATTTCATCCTCTTGGGTTGGGTTGACCCATTTCTTTGGGAATATTTGGGTATTGGAGCTAGTGAAATGTATGGATAACCTCCACTCGATTCTAGATTACCCCGCCTCTCTCCTTTGTCATCGATCTACTCCCTGAAGGACTGAAAGTGAGCTCAACATCACAAGCCAACTCCATCGCTTCCTCAGATGTTTATTGCTTCAAATACCTAACCTATCTCTTTACTTCCTCTTTTAGACCTCCCATGAAATATCCCATAAACTGCTCCTCATATGTTTTTGGGGTGTAACTGATAATCAATTCAAACTCTTCAAAATATTCATCAACACCATCGGTCTGGAATAAAGTTCGAAGCTTCTTGTAGGGGTTCTGTGTTCTCTGCTTGCCAAATCGCCCATTCAACCTGATCTTAAACTGTTTTTAGGATATGCGCGAATTATCGCGCAATGCTTGAGAGAACCATATGATAGCGGTACCGGTAATGCAAATCTAGACTACCCCAAGCTTTATTCTCTCCGGTGTCTGGATCACGCTGAAATACAACTCAGCTTTGGCTACCTAACTGTGGGGCTCAGGGCCACTAAACTTTGGTATTTTAACTTTAGGGAGAGCCAATGTTTCAGCTCCAAAATGATTGGATCTAACACACGAATATAATGGAGGAGGATTGAATTGGCCATGCTTGGCATTGGTTGAAATAAAAACCCATGTTGGTGTTTCATCGGAGGCCCTTGTTTCATTATCATCACGTTGTTCTGAATCTTCTTCAAGCATGGGTTGTTTATCAATATTTTTCTGGAGTTTGGCATCCATTTTGTCAATTTTTTTCTACAATTTTTTGTAAAAGCAGCGATTGAACACTGTATTATACTTAGTGCTTCTTCGTGGGAATCGATTCTATTTTGCAATGATTGCAAATGGGTTTGTGGTGGGTGTAACACCCTTATCACTCCGATCTAACAGAACAGTGCACGTAAATCGAAAATTTTTTTTCTTTTAATTAACATTTAAATAACACCAAAATTCGATATTACCAATTACTTAGGTATTCGATGACCTATAATTGTTCCGGATTACTATTCACATAATAAAATTTCGGCAGTATAACGGCTGTATTTGCCTAGCCTCCTGAAAAATCAGACAACACACAGCCTCTCAGAGGCACAACACTTCTATAACAATCATTCCCTTTTCTCCAAAATCTCCATCAAACATCCAATACATCAAACAGATCATCATCACAATCATACACATATATGTTTACATATCTTTACATATCCAAATATTTATACATATTAGTCATTTATATACATGCCAAAGTCTACATAATTTACTAAATAACAAAATTTCTTGTCCCTTCAATTGTGCATCATTGCTCCTCCAGCTCTGTACCTGCATGCAGTAAAACTACATGCTGAGCATAAACTATGCCCAGTGGTGTCTAACAATCCTAATACTTTCTTTGCAATATTTATTTCTTTAATATACTTTATTTAATCAATTAATTTCAAAATAAGTACATTTTAACATTTTCAGCACATTTTAGTGAAAACAGTGGTTTTTCATATTTTTTTTTAATTCATGACGGTTGACTAATTCCCTTTTTAGTCCTCAAAATTTTGCTAAATTCCAAAAATGTCATTTTTCTTTAATATTTACGATTTTGCCATTATAGACATTTACTTTCATTTCCTTTACATTAGTTTCATCATTATTCATCATTTATTCCTTATTTCACTACTTTTGGGTAAAATTACAGTTTAGTCCCTGTACTATAAAATCTTATCTTATTGACCTTGTTAGGTCTCCAAAATTACTATTTTGCTCTTGTTAATTATTTCTCATTTATTTTTACTTATTAATTACCCAATTTGACAAAATTACCATTTTGCCCCTAAACTTTCATTTTCTTTCATTTAAGTCCTTTTTCCACTTTAAACTTCATTCTAATTATTCTTTTCATTTCTTTTAACTTATTATTACTTTTATTTCATTTCATTCCCCTAGTACAGTGCCGACAGAAATTCTCAGACTGGATACTCGGGACGTGGACCCTCATGGGCCACATATAGACTGAAAAATGATCTCAGCGACCATTTTTTCACGTAGCAGATACCAGGTACAAACAGAAGCTATGGCGATCAGTGATCCTACCATAACTAAGCAAGTCGCCGTGACTTGCACCGCGGTACAGATGTCCCTATGGCTAGCCAATTATATCCTGAGCTAGGCTTTTACTGCCAGACTAATTCTAAGGGCACAATTTCATAAAAATTTCAATCAAACTTAATTTTTTTTCATTATTTCATTACTCGAAATTACTCGTAGTCATTTCTTTTCATTCTTTCACATAGATTGTGAATTATTCTACCATAATTCACCAAAATCATTCACTTTCTCATCAATTTGCATTTTATTTCATATAAATGCCATATTTTCATTACTTACATAATTGAAAATATTCTTTAAAATATTCATTTAATTTCAATAAATTTCATAAAAATTTCTAAACATATTATTTCATTTCTAGTATCATTTAAAAGCTTAAATTCATCAAAATACACAAAATACACTTAGGTTTTCTTTAAGGTTCAATTCGGTCATCAAGGTAAGTATACTATATAAATATTCAATAATTCATTTAGACATTTAAACATGCTTATTCAAGGTCTAGTTACACTATTTCATGATTAATTTCAATTAAATCATCATTTTATCACATAAACCCTAACTTACATAAAGGGTACTTAATTGAAATCAAAGAAATTACTAAGATTTATTAGCCACTAACCTTCTTTTCTTGTTCTAGTGTGCCTAAGCTTCCTTTTTCTTGCCTTTAGCCTTGGAAGCTTGCAAGTCTCCTTGATTCCCTATGGAAGCCGAATTTTCAAGCCATTAGAACTCTAATTTTTCAACCTCAAATGCTAAAAATAACATCATAAATGAAGTCTAGGCACCCAAAAACATAAGTAGGTACCTTAGAAATAATTTTAACCCATTGGTTTCACTTACCTCAAATGAAACCCTAAACTCTCTCTCCTTATTTTTCTTGATTTACTTCCTTGATTTGAAGAGAGTAGGTCACAACACTTAACTAGAGAGGCAGAAATTACTATTAGGTGGTTTGATTTGGTGTGAAATGGAGAGAGAAATGAAGAAAAATTCAACAAAAATGGTGGAGAGTGGTTCGGCCAAGGGAGAGAGAAGAGGAAGAAGATGATTTGCTGTCCTATTTCAGAAAATTTTCCCTTTATATATGTTGGTCTATGGGCTTGGTGGGCTTGATTTAGGTTAATGGGCTTAGTTAATTAGTTAAAGCCCATTAACACCTAATTTAAAGCCCAAAATTATTTCTCCCATTTTCTCACTCCAAATCACTCCAATTTCAATTCCATAATTTTTATCACATCCAAATTAGGTATTACACAAAATTTCGGCTCAATCGAAGTCCGTTACTGGTCCGATTCAACCGAACTAGTTCGATTCGATAACTATCGACATCGCCGAAAAATTTATTTCTTTATACCAAAATATTCTACATGAAATTTAATGAAGATCTACAAAATATGGCAATTTTTGGAGTTCATTTACTATTTTTAAAAATTTATGCAAAATCAAGTCACATTCCCTATCAGGGAAATTGACTCGCTAACTTTTTCATATTTTTGACTTTCGGAGGTCTATTTGACCTCGATTTCACTTCAAATTTCAACCCCGGACTCACCATGACCAATACTTCCCGATGGTCAAATAAAATATTTTTCACTTTCGGGTCCGTTTTACGGCCCCGGGTGCACTATTCACATCGGAATTTACTGTTCACGGCCAGATCGGTGTTGAGGCCATTACAATTCTCTCCTACTAAAATAAATTTCGTCCTCGAAATTTACCTGTATTGAAGAGATGGGGATACTGATATCTCATAGTGGCTTCTGGTTCCCACGTAGCTTCTTCTACATTGTGATGGTGCCACAGTACCTTCACTAATGGAACCTGCTTGTTTCTGAGTTGACGGACTTCTCTTGCTAAGATTTTCACTGGTTCCTCTTCATAAGTCATGTCATCAGCCACTTGAATTTCTTCCTGTGTAATCACGTGACTAGGATCCGATCTGTATCTACGGAGCATAGACACGTGAAACACGTCATGTATCTTTTCTAGTTCAGAAGGCAACTTTAATCGTATGCTACGGGACCCACTCGCTGTAGTATCTCATAAGGGCCAATAAATTTAGGACTTAACTTGTCCTTCTTTCCAAATCTTAAGATCTTTCTCCACGGAGATACTTTCAAGAAAACTCGATCTCCCACCTGAAACTCTATGTCTTTTCTCTTCAAATCAGCATAGGACTTCTGACGATCCACAGCTTCTTTCAATCTACCTTTAATGACTCGAACTTTCTCTTCAAAATCACGGATCAAATCAGAACCTACTAACTTCCTTTCACTCAATTCGGTCCAACATAGGGGAGTTCTGCACTTCCTACCATACAGGGCTTCAAAAGGAGCCATTTTCAAGCTGGATTGGTGACTGTTATTGTATGCAAACTCTGCCAAAGATAAATGCTTTTCCCAACTGGATCCAAACTCTAGAATACAACACCTGAGCATATCCTCCAAAACCTGGATCACTCTCTCGGACTGGCCATCTGTCTGAGGGTGAAAGGCTGTACTAAAGTGAAGTCTCGTACCCAAAGCATCTTGAAAACTGTGCCAGAATCGAGAAGTAAACCTCGGATCCCTGTCAGAAACAATGGAAGATGGCACTCCATGCAATCTTACTATTTCATTAATGTACAATTCTGCCAGTTTAGACAAAGGATAGTCCATCCGTACGGGCAGAAAGTGAGCTGACTTGGTAAGTCGATCTATAATTACCCAAATGGCGTCATGCTTCTTCTGAGTCAGTGGCAAGCCTGTCACAAAATCCATGGTCACTCGGTCCCACTTCCACTCTGGTACTAACAAAGGATGCAACAACCCTGAAGGAACTTGGTGCTCAGCTTTTACTTGCTGACAGATCAAACATTTACTTACAAATTCTGTCACATCTCGTTTCATACCTGGCCACTAATAGAAAGCTTTCAAATCTTGATACATTTTATTGCCTCCAGGATGCATTGCATAACTGCTATGATGTGCTTCAGTTAGAATACCTTTCTTTAACTCTTCTTGGTTTGGAACACAAAGCCTTTGCTTAAAATAAAGGTTTCCATCATCACTCAAGGAGTAATTCTCTACACTGCCATTCTGAAGTCTATTCTTAATGCTCATCAACCGATCATCTTCTAACTGAGCAGTCTTAACTTGATGCACAAAGTCAGGCTTTACTTGTAATTCAGCTACCAGGGCTCCATCTGAAGCTAAACTTAAATGGACATTCATAGCTCGGAGAGCTGCAAACAAAACAATCAATTACTAAAGCAAAACAATCACTTGTACTAATTACTTAAGGGTATTCACATCACCTGACATAAATTTCCTGCTAAGTGCATCAGCTACTACATTAGCTTTTCCTGGGTGGTAATCGATGTAGCAATCATAATCCTTGATCAATTCCAACCATCGCCTTTGTCGAAGGTTAAGCTCTTTCTGAGTGAGAAGGTATTTTAAACTCTTATGATCTCAGTAGATATAGCATCTCTCGCCATATAAATAATGTCTCCAAATTTTCAGCGCCAGGACAATGGCTGCTAACTCCAGATCATGGGTAGGGTAGTTCTTCTTATGTGTTTTCAACTGTCGGGAGGCATATGCAATCACCCTGCCTTCCTGCATCAAAACACACCCTAATCCATTCCTGGATGCATCGCTATAGACCACAAAATCCTTACCCGATTCAGGTTGAGTAAGAATTGGAGCTTCAGTCAACATGCTTTTAAGTCTTTCAAAACATTTCTGACAAGCATCAGTCCACACAAATCTAACATTCTTTTGTAATAACCGGGTTAAAGGTATTGCAATAGTAGAAAAACCTTTAATGAATCTCCTATAGTACCCAGCTAAATCCAAAAAACTCCTCACTTCCGTAACATTCTTAGGTGGTTTCCATTGGATAATCGCATCAATCTTTGAAGGATCCACTTTAATACCTTCTGCTGATATTACATGACCCAGAAAAGACACTTCATTTAACCAGAAGTCACATTTGCTAAACTTAGCGTATAACTGTTTTTCCCTTAGGACTTGCAGAACAAGCTTCAGATGCTTATCATGTTCTTCCGCCGTCTTAGAGTAGACCAGAATGTCATCAATAAAAACTACTACAAACTGGTCCAAATAGGGATGAAAAACCCTATTCATCAAGTCCATAAAGGCGGCTGGAGCATTCGTAAGCCCAAAAGGCATAACCAGAAATTCATAGTGGCCATACCTGGTACGAAAATCAGTCTTCGGCACATCTACTTCTTTCACTCCCATTTGATAATAGCCTGATCTCAGGTCAATCTTCGATAAAACACCTGCTCCCTTAAGCTGATCAAACAAGTCTTCAATGCGAGGGAGGGGATACTTGTTCTTAACGGTAACTTTATTCAGTTGCCTATAGTCAATGCACAACCTGAGTGTACCATCTTTCTTCTTGACAAACAGGACTGGCACACCCCAAGGAGAAACACTGGGCCTAATAAACCCCTTATCTAACAATTCTTGCAACTGAATTTTCAATTCTTTTAACTCTGCAGGTGCCATCCTATAGGGAGCAATAGAAATAGGTACGGTACCTGGAGCAACATCAATAGAAAATTCTACCTCCCTGTCAGGTGGTAAACCAGGTAACTCATCAGGAAAGACATCCTGAAACTCCCTGACAGTAGGTACTTCTGACATCTTTGGACTGACTTTCTTTGATTCCACTGCATAACACATGTAAGCCACACATCCTTTCCTAATCAACCTTTTTGCAACAGTGGCGGATATCACATCAGACAGAAAATCAGTTCTCACACCTACCACTGTAACTTCTCGATCATCGCTAAGCTTTAAAGTGACTCTCTTCTTTCTGCAATCGAAAGTCGCTTGGTGGGCGGATAACCAATCCATCACCAGAATCACGTCGAACTCATGAAAAGGCAAAGCGATCAGGTTTGCCAGAAAGATGTGTCCCTGAGCACTAATAGGACACTGTCTGTATACTTTATCAACCACTACACTATGCCCCAGAGGATTGCTCACCAAAACATCCTGGTCCAAGCATTCCTCTTTCATCCCTCTATCCCGTGCTAAGGCAGTGCTAATGTAAGAATGCGTGGAACCCGGATCAATCAAAGCATGCACTGAATCAGATAACAAGAGAAACGTACCAACTATTACATCTGGAGCGTCCTCATCCTCACGTGCTCTGACAGCATAAGTCTGACCCGATACTTTCCTCTGACCCTGTGATGTCTGTCCAACAGATCTGGAGGCTGAAGTGTGAGGGACGGCTCCCCTACCACGACCTCTAGGAGCTGAGGATCCTGTACCTGATGCTGATGAATTAACTGAAGTATTCTGCATGGCAGGACAGTCTCTGATCCGATGATCTCTGGATCCACATCTGAAACAGGCTCCTGTCAGAAATCTGCACTCTCCAGAGTGAAACTTACCACAGTGCTCACAAGCCACTGCAGAATCACTATCTCTGTCCCGAGGAGTACTAATAGTCGGAGCTCTGCCTCGAGATGCACTACCTTGACCTCGGCCTGCTGCTACAGGTGACTGTCCCTGAAATGCCTGAGATCCCTTTGCTTTCTTTCCTTTTCCACTGAACTGTCCCTGCTTCCTCTTTTGCTGAAATCGGGACTGTCTCTCAGCTTGCTCAGCCTGAGTCATCTCTAACTTTATGGTTGTCTCCACCATAGCACGCAAGGTAGGGTACTTCTGAGCTCCAATGATCTGTTTAAGCTCAGTATGTAGGCCTCTCTCAAATCTGTAACATAATTTTTTCTTTGTAGCCTGGCCTTCATCCAGATAAGCACTCAACCGCTCAAATTCTCTCTCATACTCTGCCACTGTCTTGTTTTCCTGCTTTAATCTCCAGAAAGCCTCTTGCATAGTGGCCTTATACTCGGACCCAATGTATTTCTTCTCAAACTGGTCCACAAAATACTCCCAACTCAACTGATCTGCAGGAGTATGTCTTCTGACGGAATCCCACCAAATAAATGCAGGACCTTAAAGTAAGGCTACAACACCTTCAAATTTTTCTTCCAGTGGGCTGTGGGTTATCTCAAACAATCTCTTTATCTTGTATAGCCATTCTTCAGCCACTGCAGGTGTCAAAGGTTCTCTGCCAGAAAAGTCTTCTGTCGCCAATCTCTTTAATTGTTCCAGGATAGGTCTTCGCCTAGGCGGCGCTGGCTGAATCTGTACTACTGTAGGCTGAGGTGGCGTCGGACCTGGAGCTGCCTGCAGTCTTTGCTGAATGTAGTCAGCCATCAAATCAAGGAAGTCTGGCTGAGGGAAAGGAGGCGGTACTACAGGAGGAGGGTTCTGCTGTGGGGCCTCTTGTCGCCCAATATTACTCGATGCCTCACTCCTGCTGTCAGCTGACTGTTGTCCTCGGTCAGTAGACATCTTTTCACTATAAAACAAAAAGGAGCAGATGCACATTAGTTCCAAAACATTCACTTCCTAAACATAATTGGCATGTATATACAGACAAATCAATTAATACCCACTTCGATCTTAGAATCGTCTAAACCTTTGCTCTGATACCAATAAAATTGTAACACCCTTATCACTCCGATCTAACGGAACAGTGCACGTAAACCGAAATTTTTTTTTTCTTTTAATTAACATTTAAATAACACCAAAATTCGATATTACCAATTACTTAGGTATTCGATGACCTATAATTGTTCTGGGTTACTATTCACATAATAAAATTTCGGCAGTATAACGGCTGTATTTGCCTAGCCTCCTGAAAAATCAGACAACACACAGCCTCTCAGAGGCACAACACTTCTATAACAATCATTCCCTTTTCTCCAAAATCTCCATCAAACATCTAATACTTCAAACAGATCATCATCACAATCATACACATATATGTTTACATATCTTTACATATCCAAATATTTATATATATTAGTCATTTATATACATGCCAAAGTCTACATAATTTACTAAATAATAAAATTTCTTGTCCCTTCAATTGTGCATCATTGCTCCTCCAGCTCTGTACCTGCATGCAGTAAAACTACATGCGGAGCATAAACTATGCCCAGTGGTGTCTAACAATCCTAATACTTTCTTTACAATATTTATTTCTCTAATATACTTTATTTAATCAATTAATTTCAAAATAAGTACATTTTAACATTTTCAGCACATTTTAGTGAAAACAGTGGTTTTTCACATTTTTTTAATTCATGACGGTTGACTAATTCCCTTTTTAGTCCTCAAAATTTTGCTAAATTCCAAAAATGTCCTTTTTCTTTAATATTTACGATTTTGCCATTATAGACATTTACTTTCATTTCCTTTACATTAGTTTCATCATTATTCATCATTTATTCCTTATTTCACTACTTTTGGGTAAAATTACAGTTTAGTCCCTGTACTATAAAATCTTATCTTATTGACCTTGTTAGGTCTCCAAAATTACTATTTTGCCCTTGTTAATCATTTCTCATTTATTTTTACTTATTAATTACCCAATTTGGCAAAATTATCATTTTGCCCCTAAATTTTTATTTTCTTTCATTTAAGTCCTTTTTCCACTTTAAACTTCATTCTAATTATTTTTTTCATTTCTTTTAACTTATTATCACTTTCATTTCAGTTCATGCCCCTAGTACAGTGCCGACAGAAATTCTCAGACTGGATACTCGGGACGTGGACCCTCATGGGCCACATATAGACTGAAAAATGATCTCAGCGACCATTTTTTCACGTAGCAGATACCAGGTACAAACAGAAGCTATGGCGATCAGTGATCCTACCATAACTAAGCAAGTCGCCGTGACTTGCACCGCGGTACATATGTCCCTATGGCTAGCCAATTATATCCTGAGCTAGGCTTTTACTACCAGACTAATTCTAAGGGCACAATTTCATAAAAATTTCAATCAAACTTAATTTTTTTTCATTATTTCATTACTCGAAATTACTCGTAGTCATTTCTTTTCATTCTTTCACATAGATTGTGAATTATTCTACCATAATTCACCAAAATCATTCACTTTCTCATCAATTTGCATTTTATTTCATATAAATGCCATATTTTCATTACTTACATAATTGAAAATATTCTTTAAAATATTCATTTAATTTCAATAAATTCCATAAAAATTCCTAAGCATATTATTTCATTTCTAGTATCATTTAAAAGCTTAAATTCATCAAAATACACAAAATACACTTAGATTTTCTTTAAGGTTCAATTCGGCCATCAAGGTAAGTATACTATATAAATATTCAATAATTCATTTAGACATTTAAACATGCTTATTCAAGGTCTAGTTACACTATTTCATCATTAATTTCAATTAAATCATCATTTTATCACATAAACCCTAACTTACATAAAGGGTACTTAATTGAAATCAAAGAAATTACTAAGATTTATTAGCCACTAACCTTCTTTTCTTGTTCTAGTGTGCCTAAGCTTCCTTTTCCTTGCCTTTAGCCTTGGAAGCTTGCAAGTCTCCTTGATTCCCTATGGAAGCCGAATTTTCAAGCCATTAGAACTCTAATTTTTCAACCTCAAATGCTAAAAATAACATCATAAATGAAGTCTAGGCACCCAAAAACATAAGTAGGTACCTTAGAAATAATTTTAACCCATTGGTTTCACTTACCTCAAATGAAACCCTAAACTCTCTCTCCTTATTTTTCTTGATTTCCTTCCTTAATTTGAAGAGAGGAGGTCACAACACTTAACTAGAGAGGCAGAAATTACTATTAGGTGGTTTGATTTGGTGTGAAATGGAGAGAGAAATGAAGAAAAATTCAACAAAAATGGTGGAGAGTGGTTCGGCCAAGGGAGAGAGA
Organism: Excoecaria agallocha; assembly: GCA_037975025.1. Lineage (NCBI taxonomy): Eukaryota > Viridiplantae > Streptophyta > Magnoliopsida > Malpighiales > Euphorbiaceae > Excoecaria > Excoecaria agallocha. The sequence goes on along the minus strand of CM075822.1, from coordinate 2,300,675 downwards.
AGAGAAAGAAGATGATTTGCTGTCATATTCCAGAAAATTCTCCCTTTATATATGTTGGTCTATGGGCTTGGTGGGCTTGATTTAGGTTAATGGGCTTAGTTAATTAGTTAAAGCCCAAAATTAGTTCTCCCATTTTCTCACTCCAAATCACTCCAATTTCAATTCCATAATTCTTATCACATCCAAATTAGATAGTACACAAAATTTCGGCTCAATCGGAGTCCGTGACTGGTCCGATTCAATCGAACTGGTTCGATTCGACAACTGTCGACATCGCCGAAAAATTCATTTCTTTATACCAAAATATTCTACATGAAATTTCATGAAAATATGCAAAATATGGTTTGGAGTTCATTTACTATTTTTAAAAATTTATGCAAAATCAAGTCACATTCCCTATCAGGGAAATTGACTCGCTACCTTTTTCATATTTTCGACTTTCGGAGGTCTATTTGACCTCGATTTCACTTCAAATTTCAACTCCGGACTCACCATGACCAATACTTCCCGATGGTCAAATAAAATATTTTTCACTTTCGGGTCCGTTTTACGGTCCGAGTGCACTATTCACCATCGAAATTTACTGTTCACGGCCAGACCGGTGTTGAGGCCATTACAGTGGGTCTGCCATTCGATTCCCATTGCAAATGGGTTTGTGGTGGGTCTAACATTCGTTTCTCACTGACGGCACCAAGTGATAAGAAATAACACAGAACAGATGGAATAAACAGTAAAAATGGATTGAAGAGTAGAAGAAATGCAGGGGGAATACCTATTTTATTGAGATAATAGCACAGTTAATAATACAATGCCCATAGGAAATAATTTTTCCTCTCCACAGCAATGGAGCCTGCTCACTAAGCAGCAAAATAGCCCAAAATAACAAAATGAACAAAAGATGTGTTCCCTCTTTTCCCCTCCCTCTGCTAAATAACAAAAAAACAATTCTCTTACCCCTTTTGCCTAGCTGGACACCTAAGCATAACTAACTCCCTCTCCTTTTCCCTTAACAATTATGTTGATGAATTTCCTGGAATACGCTTGCCCTGCTGCTGCTTCTTCTTCTTCATGGTGTAAACCAACAATCCTCGTGGCCCATGTAAACTCGTCTGTTGTTGTATCTATTTCTTCTTCAACCTTCAATTATTGATTCTATTCGGATACATCTAGCTAGCTAAGCTTCAATTAGTTGCAAATGGTGAACATTGTTCTTTTCGCTTGCATTCCTAAACTTTCACCTTTCTATATTAAGTTCTTCAATAAGAAAAAATATATATTTTTATTTTTAATTGACAACAGTCATAAGTAAATTTACGCAAAGCTAAAATTGTGGGGTGCAATGGTGATGAGAGCGTGGGTTGTTTTGCAGAAAGAAAATATTAAAAATTAATAATAATATAATATATATTGAATGCATTTAAGTTTGATGGTGAGTATTACAACTAATTAAGTAGTTGATTGAATGTGTTTGGCAATGGCATCACATGCTACACATCTATCTTTCATTTTGCTTACTGTTTCTCTATTAATTAACTAATTAATTTATATTACCCATCCCCTTCCCTTTCTTATACACATTAAGTTCATTATTCCATTTAAACCCCGTCCCTAATTCTTTTCCAGGGTGCGATTCTCCAACTTATTATCCTTAATTAGAAATACATTTACTAATCTAAAAATGTTTTTGTGAAAAATAAATATATGCATACCAGCCACCTCCATGGATTGAAGGTTAAAGGGTCTGAATATGGCATGGGATCATAGTTAATTTCCCTTGTACCATCCTTTTGGAATAATAAAGCCTGCTAAATTAATTATGTTAATTAAGATAAACCTACCTACTAAATCAGAACTAACTTATGTATTAACAAGTTTAATTAAGTTCAATATTTTAATAATTATAAAAAAAAATTAGTATGTTTTGATCAGTTTGGTCATATTTTTTTTTTCAACTTTGCACTAATTAAATCAATACAAACTTTAGATTTTATCTCTTTCATTTCAATTTTTTGTTATTAGATTTTTAGAAGTTTGGTTGTAATAAAATAATATTATTGGAGATGATGCAGGGAAATTGTTAGTTGCATTTTTGGGTTTGATGGCTGGATGCACAAATGACTAATGCAAAGTTGGCAGGAGTTTCTTGCACTTTGAGCTGTGGCTACTTTCGAAGAAAGCTGATAAATCTATCTGTATCATAATTAGTTTAATATTATCATGATCTCTGAACATAATTATAAGTTGATTAATATGATACTCGTCTTAAAATCATCGTAAGATTGTGAAACTATTCAGGTTAGAATAGGTTGCTTCTCTAAATCTCAAATTACAAGTTTAGGCAATTTCTAAATAAAATAAAACATCAATACATGTAAATTACATGGAATTATGCTTCTGTTGACTTAAAATTTAATAAACCAAGCTCAAATTCAAATTCGTATAGAGTTATTGGTTTCATGACTCTCGGAATCCATGGAGTATTCCAAAACTTTTTAACAATAACATCACAGAACATGATAATTCAAGTACACACAATTATTTAGCTGCTTTTAAAAATGAACTTGAATGGGAACCAGAACAACAAGATACAGTTTTGAAAATCATGAATATATCACCATTCCATGAACCAATAAAAAATGAAGTAGCAGACAATGGTGAATTCTGTTAATATTATAAAGTTATCCCTATTCTGCCGTTGTAAAATCTTATTTTACTTTTAAAATCTAATCCTTACATTTATTTTACTTTTGTAAAAATAATTTTATCTTATTTAGTGGTAGCTAATGTCGGTAATGATGTAAATTTTCACTCTTAACGCCTATAAAAGGCAGATGTATTGTAACAAGCGAGATCGAAAATTTTCTGATATTTGCCTTTGATAATAACAAGTTATGAGTTTCTAAAAACTTTTTCTTTCTTTTATTGTTACTTTCTCCTTTTAAAGAATCCTGTTATTAATTTACAGATTTTATAAATTATCTCTTAACCTAAAAGGACAGTCCACTAGTGACCAGAAGTGTCTGTATAGGATAGTCATGGTTTAATCTGGTTCATAATTCCTGCCTAGTTTAGACGTTGAGTCACTCACATAATCACATTTCTTAATAAAAGCAAGTGAAAACTGATGGACGCCCGTAGTTGGGCTGGGCTGCATAGGATTTAGCCTAGTTGGATTGTTGGCCCATTAAGAGTGAGCCGGCGACATCATCCCTCTGGCAGTATCGCGATTGGGTTCTAGGGGAAATCAAATCACAAACCAGCGTCTCTACGCTTCTTTCTCCCTCTCTCCTCTATTCCCTTTTTCTCTCTCTCACACACACCCACAAAAGATTCAAAGAGAGAGAAGAGATTCTGAGGCAAAATATTTAATCCGCCTCATTTTCGTTTGACTCAAACGAGTGTGAGAGGGAGATAGAGTTTTGACCGTTTACCAGAATGCCTACCCTCACAAAGCTTTATACTATGCAAGAAGCCGCTGAACACAATTCCAAGGAGGATTGTTGGATCGTCATTGATGGCAAGGTACACTATATTTCTTTGTGCATCGAATCCTGGGTTTTCCTTATTTTCTGCAAAGGTCCTATCTTTTTCGTGTTTTATTATTGTCCTTTTGTGGATTCTTTTCATGAATCTTATTCCGGATCTTGGTTCTATTGATTATAATTTGGTTGGCACTGTGTATCTTGAAGATTTGCCTTTTTTTTTTTGTTAATTTAAGCTGTAATGCTTTTTCACCGACGCAAGTCTTGACTCTTGCATATAGATATACACAAGAAATGAATAAATTGGGATATAGATGAGATATGATGAAATAGAGCCACTTTGAGGTTTCCTATGAAATAGAAGTTGTAGAAGTTATTACGGGAACTTTGAGTTCACATGGGTCATAGGTTGAGAATGGAACTCAAATGAGTTACTCAACATTTGAATGGCTGTTCATGGGTTCGATACTACTTGTGGGGATATGGTTGATTCCTAATATTTGACTTGTTGCAGTGGCTTAGCATAAAAACTTTAATTTGGACATGTTCACATAGCCAATGTGTAAGTGTTTATCCTGATTGTTTAATCAATAGGCATTTAGGTCCGATTTCTGTCAGCTGGTTGTTATTCTGAATTAACACTATATTCTCAAGGTGTAAGTGTTTATCTGTCGTGTTTCATCTGCTTGTAGTCATGGAAATTTTATTATCGGTTGAGAGTAAACAATTTGTTGTGCTAATAAGCATTTAATTTTTCTTTGTTTTTGTTTTTTGGTTAACTTAATATTTTGTCTTTGGTGTTTGTATGCGTATTTTCATTGAATCTCTTTTATCAAATTCTTTATGTTACAGTTATGTGAGAGGTTGAGAGCTTAGTTACTTCTATTGTGAGACCATTTTCCAATTTGATCAGTGGTCTAATGTGCATTGCCTTATTTATGAATTCATTGCCTCGTATAACTTCATAACCTTTGTTTCTGCTATAGGCAGCAAAATCTATGAGCTTAGGTATAACACAATCAGATAATACTATGCTCATGTTTGTGCTTTTCCATTAATTGGAAATAGTTGCCTCTGTAATCAACTGGGTGTTCCAATAAAAACATATAAATCCAGGACCTAAGTATTTCAAATAACAAGATATTCAATTTCAATGAATTGAGTCTACCCAAACAGGAACTTGCTATAAACATCTTGTCCCGCAAAACAATTTCTTGTCTTCCTTGGTAGTTGCTAAAATTGCTTATTCGTTTTTCGAAGTCCAGGTATATGATGTGAGCTCATATTTGGACGATCACCCAGGTGGAGATGATGTTATCCTTGCAACCACCGGTATTTTTCTTATATTTATCAATTCAATATAAATTGCATAACTATAAGAATATAAATCATTAATCTAAATGGTACTTGTACTTTGATTGAAGGAAAAGATGCAACAGATGATTTTGAAGATGCTGGCCACAGCAAAGACGCAAGGGAGCAATTAAAAACCTTTTGCATTGGTGAGCTTGATTTGTCTGCCCCAGTTATTCCAGAACTCGAGATCTCCAAGAAAGGATCGGTGGATTATGCTCTGAAGCTCAAGAACTTGACAAGGCAATATTGGGCAGTGCCTGTAGCTGTTGTTGGCATCTCTGTGGTTGTTGGCTTCTTGTTCTTGCGCAAGAAGTAAAAGAATCGAAGATTTGCTGAGGAGATATTACTGTCACATTTTTTTGAATACCTAGAGGATAATGTCCGAGGGGAATAACCCATCATTATATAACTTTTGGTTCTTTATTTTTGGGTCACAGTTGCATACTCAGATTATATTTATAAGAGTTAGAAGCTCAACACAAATTTTCTTGCGGCAAATTCTGTCTTTGACCTGTTTTGAAGATTTTTATACATTATTAGAGATATTTGTGTTTTATATAATGTTTCTTGGTTAAGTGGTTATTCTTTTGACAATTTATTATTTATAGTTAACCGAAACTAATAATTAATCTATAGTTGAATGTAAATATTGCTCCATAGTTTCAAAATAATTTTCTTTTTTTTTTTTTTGAAGACACCCCTATTAATTATATTAATTTACTCTAGTTTAAAAAAACAGTTTAATTTATTAACCACATAAAGAGGCAACATTATTGTATTTAATCACAAAAATTTTTGTGTTTTAACAGAAAAGGAAATAGAAGCGAACGGAGGCGAAGATAGAGAGGGAAGCGAAGAATGGCGCAGCAACAGCAAGTGCAGAAGAACACCCTGTACGTAGGAGGATTAGCAGAAGAAGTAAACGAAGCCATTCTCCATGCGGCTTTTATCCCCTTCGGCGACATTAAAGACGTCAAAACTCCCTTAGATCAAGCCACCCAAAAGCATCGCTCTTTTGGTTTCGTTACTTTCCTCGAAAGAGAGGACGCTTCCGCCGCCATGGATAATATGGACGGTGCCGAGCTTTATGGCAGAGTCCTCACCGTCAATTACGCCCTTCCCGAGAAAATCAAGGGTGGTGAACAGGGTTGGGCTGCCCAGCCTAGTAAGTCTCTCTTATTCCTTTTCCTTATCAAATTATACACTTCTATCGCAATGTGTCTTCGTGGTTTCCAATCGTATTTGTGGTTCAATTTAGGTTTAGGGGTTTTAAAGTCCGGTTTAAGCTTTAATACCAGTTTACCCTATGCAAATGTCACGATAATTCTAAGTTTAGGGTTTTGGGATCGATCGATTTAATAAATTAGGCTTTTTAAATTTATTCACGAAACTAGAGGGTATTTTGATTTAGTTAGAATGGATTGCGTTTATTATGATGAAGAATACGTGTGATTTTTATATCAGTAACTTGGACTTATTTTTTGTGACTGATGGAGAAGATTATGGCTATTTATATCAGAACTTGACATTCATGAGAAATTCTTAATCTTTCCTGTTCTGGACTTGATTATGTGCTGAAGCTTGCTTGGTTATATTATATATGTGTGTGTAGAATAGTGGTAACAGCTCTTTTAGTTATAGTGAGAAACAAATTACAAGACTGAAATGTTATTTACATTTGGTGATTGAGAATTGGCTGCAAAAATTTAGGAATCCATTATAATTGGTATTAATGGAATAAGTATGATTGAGGTCAAAGGTCCTTCTATATGCATTATAATTGAATTAAAATTGAAGACCTAATTGAACTGTGCAAGTGAAGAAAGATGGAAACCACTGTGTTCTAACTCGCCAAAAGCCAAAGAATATAGAGTACTTTCCTACTAGGATATAGATAATTTTATCATAAATGCCGATTGCTAATGGTTATTGGTTTGTGGATTATTTATTTCGAGTTCTAAATTTTCATGCATGATGCCATATGTTGCCACCGGTTCATATTCATTGCACCAGTTCAAAGAACGAGAGATTTGTATGTAGTTTAAGGGAAAGAAGCGGTTGGGATTGGACAATGAAGAATTTCAGTTAATTTTTCTTTGATACTGGCAGAAGAAAAGCTTCTAATGTGAAAATATGAATCAGCTAGCTTTACTAGCCAGACTTTATTTTGATGCTCAAAATCTGTTTATGTTATATAGAATTTATGTTTGATCTAAGGGCTGTGAAGTTGGCAATAATTATGGATATTGGGCTTATGATAAAATTTTCTTTATGCTTGTGAGACTGACTTTGTTCTTCATTTCTCCAGTTTGGGCTGATGCTGACACATGGTTTGAGCGACAACGGCAAGAGGAAGAAATGCAGCGAATTCAAGCGGAAAACAGGGCTGCAATGCAAGCTGCGGAAGAATTGCATAGAAAGAAAATGGCACAAGAGCGGGAAGGGGAAAAGGAAGATGAAACAGAAGTCAAGGACGACCCAATGGCAAGGGCTGAAGCAGAAGCTTTGAAAATAGAATAGCTCTTAGAAACTGAAGTGAACATTTCGATGAAAGACATGATTTCTTTGTTCTCGAATGCTTATTTCAGTCAAGTTTTCTGCAACTCTAATTAGACTAATACTCACCTTATGAGTGCAGCGAATACCAACATCCCATTCACAGAGATGACCGTCTGCTTCTATGCAACAAGTTTGGTTGTCTCTCATTTTTGTACTTTCCAGCTAACAGATTCTAAATAGGTGAATGCTGCTATCTGGCGGAGCATATGCAGAATTAAATTTCTTTTATTACTTCCTTCAGAATGTGGCATCAGGAACAGAAACTGGATCAAAGATGTCAAAAACTAAAGTACCAAGAAACATAACAGTGACAAGTGCCCTAGAGATTTAGGGTTTGAAAGTGCAAAATGGTCCCTGATCTTCTCCAGCCCCCACGTTCTGGTGGAGAAAATGGGATTGTTTTGACGTTCAAATTGCTAATTCTTAAGTTTTGTATTAACTATTAATTCAATCTACAACTATTTGTTTCCTAAAGAAAAAAACAGAACCGCTTAAAAAAATGGTAAAATCCATTAGAAATTATAATTTGATTCAGATTTTTCAGAGTTTTCGGATTGGGTCAGGGGTGCTTGTAAGCAAGGTTATTACACTCGGGTGGTCGTACCGATTGGACCGTAATTTGGCAAGCAATTCGAATCGATTCAACATGAAAATCAAAAGATATAAAAACTCGGGTTGACTCAAGAAAAATTGGATTGAACTAAAATTTGGTGACTCGGATCAGATTCTGATTCAACCTAAAAATGTTGCATTTTGAGAAACAAAACTTTAAATACCTATTTTTTTTTCTTTCTCTGCATCCATTTAAGACCAACAAAGAAAAAAAAGAGAAGCGATCGTATAAACATCAAAATCAAATTTACCTTTATTTTTATTTTTGTATCTAATAGTCTTGATTTGAAATTTACATTAACAAGGATTCTATAGTGTTGGGTTTTATGAGTTCAAAATTAATTCTATAAGGTGAAAATAATGTTATTTTCTGATAATAAAATTTTTTAAATTTATAAATTAATTCTATTTTGTTAGTAAAATATTAAAGTATTTTCTTTTTAAGTATTTAAATATAAAAAAGAAATTTTGTTGATTTTAACATAAAAAAATATTATTGATCTTAATATTTTTATATTGATATTTATTAATTACTAAATATTTTAATATATTTTGATATATCATATTTTTATTTTTTAATAAATAATTATATTTAATAAAAATAAAAAAAATTAAATTAATTCAGTTCAATTAATTAATTCTTAATTCAGTTTTGATTTGTTCATGAAAACATTGCTTTTAAGGAGGATCGGCTATTCAATTTTAAATTTGGTCAGAAAAAGTTTTGAAGAAAACATTTCGAAAACCGAGATATATACATTTATAAATATTATATTATATTATATTAAATTCAAAATTCATAGCATGGGGGCTTGCCGGCTTGGATGGACCTTTGACAGTTCGGCTTATAATATTATCCTCTCCCGCTAACGGCGGAGCTGAAATTCTTAAACTCTGTTCCTTTCTTAATCCTCGACTGCAGTTCATTCCTAACAAAACCCATAAGGTGAAGATCACATTTCTAGTTATTATTGTGCATGAAGGAAAATTCACTCCGCCAGTAATTCTGGATTTCGCACAACGGATAGCTCTTACCAGCCAGCAACTTCGGTTAATGGCGTCTCTCTCTTTCACCAATTTCCTTTCATTGCCCAGGTTCTTTCATTCTCTTTTCTCTCTTCATCTGTTTTCCTTCTGAAACATATTATTTCGCTTTATATTTCACTTTGATTCACTCGTTGGAACTGCTGATTACTGTGTGTCTAATTGTTTATATTCATGAATGCGATTCCCTAAGAACAAATGTAAAAGTTACCTGCTTGATTGGATATTTTCTGGATTGGGTTTTATGAGCAATTTTAAAAATTTCAGTGTGAAGAGGATAAAACTAGACCCTTTTGCTGTTTGTTCCAAGTTAGAATTAGTTTGCTTACCAGTTCGTCCGTTAAGTTGGATTATTGATTTTATTTTTCTGCATATGAGCAGGTGGCATTCAACTTGCCTTTATCAACGATCACTGAACTTTGTTCAACTCCAAGATCTTAGACTGCAAAAGGAATGGGGTCTTGCAGCTATCTCTAGGAAGAAAGTTTCTGAGGATTTAGTTGAATGGGAGCCCAGTGAAAATGGTGTAGTGTTGAAAAGGAAGACAACTAGGAAATCCAAACAAGCTAGCTCTAGGACTAGGAAGAAGACAAATGATATGACAGCCGAGGATTCTGAATCAGACATAAATTCTGATGCTACAAACGAAGAAAGCATTGTGTCTAAGTCAAGTGAAGGTTCCAAGAAAACCACAAGGAGGACTCGACGAAAAGGTCACTTCTTATCATTTTGAGTGCATGTATTATTGACTTAGATGTTGCTTATGGCTTGTGAGTGCTGAATTCTTGGTTTTATCTTCCATAGGCACATCATCTACCTCTACTTTGGAGGAAGAGAAAACTGAGAAGAAAACCAGGAGGAAGACCAAGAAGACAGATCCAGAATTGGAAAATAAAGGTAGTGAATCTGAAATTAGTGATGGAGAGGATTCTGCATTTATTCCAAATGTTGAGGATGGAAGTGATATAGACCTAGAGCTGGAAAAAGATGGTGGAGAAGATATTACCCATACATATGGTTGGCCTCCCTTAGTTTGTTGCTTTGGAGCTGCACAACATGCGTTTGTGCCATCAGGAAGGCCAGCTAACCGACTTTTAGATTATGAAATTCATGAAAGAATGAAGGATGCATTATGGGAACCTGAAAAATTTGTGAGGGCACCCGGAGGGTCTGCAGGGAGTGTTGCAATTGCTCTTGCAAGTTTGGGTGGTACGGTTGCTTTTATGGGAAAACTTGGAGATGATGACTATGGTCAAGCCTTGCTATACTATATGAATGTGAACAATGTACGGACGAGATCTGTTCGCATGGATAGTAAAAGGGTGATAACACTTGAAACAAAAGAGAGACACTACAACTATGATTCACAAACTCAAACCACAAGAAACAATCAAAGAGAGGAAAACAGTTTGTATTAATGACTAACTTCTCAAATACAGCAGTATATTCTCAGCAATAAAACTGAGAGTTCATTACAATCAAGCTTAATCAACACACGGAAATGAAAAAACACACGGAAATGAAAAAACAACGATGGCAAGGGCACAAGACCCGTTACCCCCAAGGCAGAAGAGAATCACTCCCTACTCTGCTCCCTTTACAAAATAACCACCCAAAACCTGGCCTCCTCTCCCCCTTACAATTATTTATACTTATTATTCTAACGCCCCTCCACACGTCTAACAACCTTCATCCAGCTCAGCAGCCACGCTCCTTATATTTCTTCTCGTATATATTCTCCAGACCATGGGCTTTTGGGCCTGAGCCTTTGTCCTGGATCCCAATCTGTATCATTGCCGGCGGGTGGGGAAGCAGTCTTGTCCTCAAGACTGAAATGGATCTGCCAAAATAAATATGCTCCAAGAAACTCATTTACTACTTTTGCATCCTGCGCATATAACAATGGTGACAGCCAATATCCCCATATCCACCATTTCTTTATTTGCTCTCTTGATAGGACAGAGCCACCCAGTGTGAAAAAAGCAAGAAGTGCAAATGATCCAAATGTGTTAGCAATGATCATGTTCCTTCCAGTTACCACAATGCATCGAAATAGACCAGAGGCCATTTGGCTAACAAATACCAGCAGAAGGTACGGTTTGAGGAACCTTCCGTCATTAGGATCAAATCCAATGACATAATAAGTCATGCACACCCAAAGAGCAACTTCCACTAATGCAATGGGAGTGTGAGGAATCCATGAAGGAAAAGAATATGCCCATGCAGGATAGAGTAAGAGGTCCCTCTGCTTGTAAAACACTGGAAGCTTTGCAATTGTGAGGGGAAGCTCTGCCATACCATTAAACATGATCATGATTACAGTGAAGAGCAAAACACCCAAATAAATTCCTCCATCCTCAACAGTTTCCCGGTGCATCACAGTCCTAATGAAGAGTGTCATTGAAATGAATGACATGAGTGTAAGTTGGGTGAGTTTGAAGAGGAAGATAACAGCAGTTCCATTAAGGATGTGAATTGACTGCTTTAGTGAATTCACAATTTGATAAGTCGTTGAGCTATCCAAGCCAGTAGAGATCTCATCCATAAACAAAATACTTGCACGATGCATAATTACCATTATACCCGGAAATCCTTTTTTCCTACGAGAAATGAGATCACCAACCACCAAACCTTTCCTTTTCTGAGACCTATCACCATCAAAAAGTTCATCATCATCCGCAGCCTTACTCTTTGAGCTTCTCAAATCTGCAACTTCTCCCACACCCTCATCAGGAAAATAAGGAAAATTGGACAGTTTACCAGATGAAACAAATGCAAACAACTGAAAAATATTCCCACACTGCAATTCTTCAGCAAGATTAATTCCCCCTTCGTTCAGAACTTTTTCTCCTTCACGGATCAAACCAGAAAATTTAGCAGCTATTTTTCCAGTATTAGACGGGAAGAATGACTTAGAAACACTTTGCAAGAATTGTGGAGACAGCAAGAAAGGCTGATCACCATCACCCCCAATCAATATTCTCTTCTCTCGGAGGTAGGTTAAAATCTCAAAATGATCATGCTCTGAGTAACGCTGTAAGGTTTCTACCAAACGTACTCCCTTAACTACCCCAATTAAGTTCCTATTCCCAAATGTAATTCCAAGGGTTTCAATGGGGCGTACCTGCAATTTTAATACCAATAGCAGCTTTTCCTGAAACTCACCATCGATCTGTGGATATAGATTGTCCCCTTCGGCCTCGGAGAACTCCTCCGTCACTGCTTTTTTCTCCCTCGTTGAGCAACACCACCTCCCGTTGTCTCTTGTAACGTTGATGCTGGGGGAAATAAGCGAGCGCACCTGAAAACACTGCATCTTGCGTCGTCTTTCCCTCCATTCGGTCTTAGAGAGTTGTCGGATTGGGGATCTCTGTTTTCCCATCCGATTGGCTTCGATCGGCGAGTGACTGTTGTGGTTCTGTGGAGTAGTGAAAGTTGGGAAGGAAGAAGTTGGGTGGCTGTTTGTAATAGGGCCCGAATGTTTGTTTGGACTGGACCCAAAAACAAGATTGGGCTGCAACTCTCTTGAACCGCTCCAAAGCCCAAAGGTGAGATTCGGTTTAGGGAGAGCTTCTTCCTCCTTTACCGATCTCTGCAACCCCCCTGATAAACTCAACCCCTGAAGATTGGATTGCAGAAACGCTTCATCGGATCGCGCAAGCTCCGTAACTTCCACCCTGTTCACTGGCTGAAAATCCTCCACCCAAATCGCCTCCTCTTGCTTCAACCCCCTAGTTTCACTTCCCACATGCAGCGGTTTAGATAGATCTGGAGAAATAGCAACCTCCTGCTCGCCGACTTGAACGAGTACTTCGAAACTTCCCTCTTGCTTCGAATCTGTTTGATTTTTGAAGGGAGCAGCTACATGGTTTGTGTAGTCACGGTGATTCTTTCGCGGTTTTGCGACTTGTATGTGATTAATCTCACTTCTGTCCATCATTGTTTCTCCAGGAGAATTGACAACCTCCGCTGATTGGGTCTGTTTATCAATTTGTTTGATCCAGTTCATTACAAACTCCTTGAACTCTTCATCTTTCTTCCTATCGGCCTGAAGCTCAGAAATAGACTCGTTAATCTTCTTCATACTCATTTTGATCTCTCGAATCTGTTGGTCATTTTCTTCTATTTTTGTTTCCAAAAAGTGTTGGTCGGTCTCCATTGTGATCCGGCAGGTCGGACCAATGATAACACTTGAAACAAAAGAGAGACACTACAACTATGATTCACAAACTCAAACCACAAGAAACAATCAAAGAGAGGAAAACAGTTTGTATTAATGACTAACTTCTCAAATACAGCAGTATATTCTCAGCAATAAAACTGAGAGTTCATTACAATCAAGCTTAATCAACACACGGAAATGAAAAAACACACGGAAATGAAAAAACAACGATGGCAAGGGCACAAGACCCGTTACCCCCAAGGCAGAAGAGAATCACTCCCTACTCTGCTCCCTTTACAAAATAACCACCCAAAACCTGGCCTCCTCTCCCCCTTACAATTATTTATACTTATTATTCTAACGCCCCTCCACACGTCTAACAACCTTCATCCAGCTCAGCAGCCACGCTCCTTATATTTCTTCTCGTATATATTCTCCAGACCATGGGCTTTTGGGCCTGAGCCTTTGTCCTGGATCCCAATCTGTATCAAAGGGCAACTGCAGTGTCACAGATGAAAATTGCTAAGAGAGGTCGCTTGAGAATGACCTGTGTGAAACCCTGTGCTGAGGATTCTTTGTCTAAATCTGAAATAAATATCGATGTACTGAAGGAGGTAATTTGCAATTCTTGGATTTGGTTCGTTTTATTTATCATTCCGTATCTTTCTTATACTTGTGGTTACAACAAACTTCTGTTAGTGCTCTTTTGTTGAGATATTTGTGCATGGTTGCCAGATAAAGAATATCATAAACAGTTGATTGAAGTTATCTGGCAAATAACAAGTATTATAGAAAGGGATGCATATCCTATTTTGCATAGATAATTTGAGCTGTAGATACTGTACTGCTCTTTTTGTCTCTTTTCATTTTTGACATTTCTTCAATAAGAGTGGATTGATATGTTGGCCAATTCTATTGCTTTGTATCATGCTTCATTAGCTCGTGGATTTTGTTTAAATTGCAATGAGGTTCACTTCTCCATACATTCATATGCATGTGTGTATGTATATTCTCAACAATTTACACACCTTGTGCAGGCAAAGTGGTTCTACTTTAGCACACACTCCCTACTTGAAAGAAGCATGCGATCAGCTGCACTGCAGACAATCAAGATTTCGAAGAAATTAGGAGGTGTTATTTTCTATGATGCAAACTTGCCATTGCCACTGTGGCACTCCAGTGAAGAAACCAAGTTATTTATACAAGAAGCATGGAATCATGCAAATATCATTGAACTAACTAAGCAAGAGCTTGAGTTTCTCTGTGAGATCAATCCCACTGAAGAATTTGACACAAAAAATAATGATATATCTAAGTTTGTTCATTATGGACCAGAAGTTATTGCATCACTTTGGCATGAAAATCTTAAGGTTTTGTTTGTGACAAATGGGACTTCTAAGATACACTACTACACCAAGGAGTACAATGGCTCAGTACATGGAATGGAGGACCCCCCCATTACTCCTTTCACATGTGATATGTCAGCATCTGGTGATGGCATTGTTGCAGGTATGATATTAAGCCTTCGCATATCTCTTTAGAAAATTATTTTGGCCTAAATTGTCAAGAGTTGGTTATTTCTGAAGCTAATAGGAAACAGAGCAGCTGAGAATTCTGCAACCTAGTTTTTTTTGTCTACATAGTGTCTGTGTATTGCAAGCAACTCAATATGTTCTGAAGACAAGATTCAGACTCTTATGGCATCCGGGAGAGTCTTGGGCAACACTATGAATTTACTTGCTCTATGAAGTGTTCTATAATGATGTTTGTATTCCAGGTTATCAGTTTGCCAACTCAAATGGCGGTATAGTTGAATATGTCACATGCATGATCAAGAGAATATAGACTCATACGACAGTTTTTTTTTTTTTTTCAAAATCACATATGTTTGGATATTCTGTGATATTTTCTCTAACCATTGAACTTTAAAGTGTCAGCATCTAGGTTGATTGACTAATTCAATCTTACGCTGTTGTCTCAGCCATCATGAGAATGTTTTCAGTTCAGCCTCATCTTATTACTGACAAAGGGTACATAGAGAAAACAATCAAGTATGCAATTGACTGTGGAGTCATAGATCAATGGTTGCTTGGCCAGCAGCGCGGCTTTCCGCCAAAGGAGGATATGGAAGAAGAAGCTGAACTTGATCCAAATGGGATCAAATCAATAACAGAAAAGGAATACCGCACTTTGGAGCCTGTGAGTTGATTTACAGGTCAAGCTGATTTTTGCATAGCTTAACAGGAAAGGAATACTGCACTTTGGAGCCTGTGAGTTGACTTGGTCAGGCTGATTTTTGCACAGCTTTGTATATTGCCTTTGGTCCTTGGGGATGTCAGGTAAATTCTTCCCCCTGTAAAGTAAACTTGAATATGTTTTGGGGGTTTATGTGATGTAGCACGGCACCCATGTGGAGCACCAATTTTGTACCGAACTAAAATCTATACTCGCAAAATCATGCATTCCTTCTTCAGGTATTTGCTTATTTTCATTCAAAAATGTAGATTGTCCTAACTCCTGAAGTGTTGCCATCAGACTTTAAGAGTTTGTTCTATTGAGCCATCTATATTTTACTTGTATTATATTAACCCTATTATTATTGTTGTTGTTGTTGTTAATGTCAAGTACTTTTTAAGCAAGATAATAAAATAGTGTATCACACAAAAAATTTTCAGTAATCTCTCAAAGGTGAAAACATGATCCTTGACCTTCACAAAAATTATAGCTTGGGAGTTAGATAAATTATAATTGAAATATAAAGGTTGAACCTTGAAAAAAAAAATATAAAGGTTGAACAGAATGAACAAGACGAGTTTAGTGACTCATAAGTGAGTCCTTGCTTAACTTGATGCAGGGGGCAACCTATGTTCTGTGAGGCACTATGGCCCACCTAGAGAGAAATGTGCATTAGGTAGGAATCCTATTTTACTTTGCATTGAAATGCAACCCACTTTCTCGAAGAAGGCGAGAGATGTTGTAAACATTATTTAGCAGTTGATCTTGATTACAGTGGAAACAGGTGATGCCTAGCTCTGCTTTTCTTGATGACGTTTTTTTTTTTTTAATTTATTTATTTAAATAAGGTATAAGGGCAGTTACACGCCTCTAATTATTAAGCCGCTCTCGACATGTGAGGTAAAGTGAATAATTAATTGTTTACTTGACCCGCTTATATACTGATATTATTGAGAGTCAGAGCAAGTTAATCTTATTCGTAATTATTGAAGTTTGGCTGTAGTCACTGAACGCTATAATTTTAAAGAATAAGTCAGTTTTTATTTTACGACAGAAAAATAATAAAAATTAAAATTTTTTTGCTGAAATAAATAACTTATGATGTGTTTGGTAATATTTTTTATTTTTTAAAATTCATAAATTATTTTTAATTTTTGTTATTTATTTTTTAAAAATTATTTTTTATTTATTTTTAAAAAAATATTCTAATATTAATTAATATATATTATGCATATATATAATCTAACTATTAATATTAAATAATAAATATTTAATAAAATTCAAAATTTAAAATATATTACATAAAAAAAATCATAATATGGTGGTAGTGGTGGTAGCGACGGTAGAGGCTGCAGTGGCAACAACAGTAACAGTAGTATCGTGACTAGCAGTAGCGATAGTTTGGTGGTGGTGACGATGACAGTAGTAGAGATGGCAGTGCAATGGTGGTAGTAGCGATAATGGAGAAGGCAGTAGCAGTGGTGGCGGTGACGATGGTGGTGATGGTGACGACGGTGTGATAGTGGTGGTGATGTTAGTAGCAGTGTGGTGGCGGTGGTAGTGGCAAAGATGACAACGGCAATGGTGGTAACGATAGTGATAGAGTGGTGGTGATAGTGACAATAGTAATGTGGTGGTGATGGTAATGGCAAAGATGGTAGCGACAGTGGTTGCGATGGTAGTGGTGGTGACAGTGGTTGTGGCGACAGCGGCATGGCGGTGGCGGTGACGGTGTGGTGGCGGTAGCAGCAGTAGTGTGGTGGTGGCGGCGGTAGTAATAGTGGTGGTGATATGGTAGTGACGGTGGTATAGTGGTGGTAGCGGTGGTGATAATAAGGATGAAGTAATTAAATTACTGATAAAAATAAAACCATAAAAATTACATTTTAAAAATTTTTAATTTTTATTTTTATTGTCAAAATCACTTCTTAAATTTTTATAGAAATGAAAAAAAAATAAATTTATCGAACATATTTTTGTTTTATTTTTAAGAAAAAAAAACCAAAAATCAAAAATAAAATCGTTTCTGAATGCACCCTTAATTTTTATTTTAATTCATTATTCAATTTATTCATTTTTTCTAATGATGTAATTTGTATAACATCAATAATAATTTTTTTAGTAATACAATTTATATAATATCAATCTAGTCGTTTTTCTTTTTAATTTGTATAATATTAATTCAATCAAAATAAAAGTTAAAATATTTTTTCGGTGATTGAATTTTCGATTTTTGTAATTTTTTTATTATAAAATAAAAACTGAATTATTTTTTCATTATAAATAATCGTCAAATTTTGATGCTCGAGGCTAAAATTAGCCCTAGTTAGAGGGCATAAAAGACGGTGATATGCACAGAATGGGAATCTCTTTTATGAAGCAACAGCAAGCACAGCATTCTGATCAAAGAATTGCATGAAACTTTCTGTGAAGTATTATATTCTGACAAAGAGAGTGCATTAAGTTTTTTTGTTTTAGCAGATAAACCTACTGAATTCCACATTACTTTCATCTCATTGTGAACCAAAAATAGGCCTTTCTCCACTTTCCAATGGGGTGGCTTCTACTTTTCAACCTTCAAAAACAATCCTAAAAGCAACCACAGCCAGAGAAATAACTTTTACGCGGATCGCTTGAACTTTATTCTTCATACAAAAAGGATAATCACACTTCTTCAACTTCTCTATAGAAGTGAGGATAAAAGCCAAAATGGGGAATTTGACCCGAAGAGAAGGGGAGAAACAAAAAAATATAACTGGAAGGATGGTAACTGGTGAAAAAGATCCATCGGTGCTGTGTGAATCCCTCTGCCACATACAAACATACACATTGGCTATGAAAAACTTGATCCTACTCAGCACCTTGAGAACTGTCTAGTTTCGAAGCAGCTGCCTTGTCCAAAAACCATACCAACTTCCCTTTCATTGGCTGAACCATCCGAGCAGGGAATGATGGGCGGTCAGGTCCTACATCATCAATTGCCAAGTGTACAGCCTCTGCCTTTCCCTCACCTGCCACAACAATTGCCACATTTGATGCTGAGTTTATGACAGGCAAAGTGAAAGTGATCCTCTCAGGTGGGGCCTTGGGGGAATCAGTAATAAAAGTAACCCAATCATCGTTGGTATCAAGCACAGTATGATTAGGGAACAGTGAGGCAACATGACCGTCAGGGCCCATTCCAAGAAGGATGAGATCAAACTTGGGACAGTCACTTATGTCAGACACACTTATTGTTCTTGTTTTCACCAATTGTCGAATTACAAACTCATACTCGTTAGCAGCCTCCTCTGCTGTTACTGAATCATTGATAGAATGCACATGGCTTGGTACAATAGGTACCTGATAAGATAACAACATCCATATCATCACAAAGAATTTAGACTTGTAGCATCGAATTGCAAAATATGAGAAGTATAACAATTAGTTGAAAAGGATCACCTGGTATGCTTAAAGCCTACTGACGAAGTATAAAATTAAATGTTTGAGAAGACATCTTATCTGAATTTCATACAACCCTTTTCCTTTTTACTGCTATAAGTTTTGAAATGAGATTTTCACAATAATTTCACCAATTAATCAAGGTGCCATGGGAATCTAAGGATAAACAGATTTTTAATTATTGCTCTCCCTCTGTCTCAACAGGTGACCAAAGGATTAAACTAATTTCGAAGACTATTTCCTTACATGTACACAAATTTGACCCACTTCTGGTATTCTCTTTGGTTAGGAAGCCCCCCATGACACATTGTCTTGCGACAAAACTAAAATCCTCATGTAGGAATTCATTGAAGACTACATCTGGTAAGTAAATATGCGAGATGCAACAACAAAGACTAATAGCGCTAATATATTTACACACTTGTACTTAGCAAAAAAATCTCTTACGCAGCTGATATTTTCTAGTGATCCATGACATACATGAATTTGGAAAAAAAACAACCTATTACCTATATGAACTTGGCAAAAGTGCACATATTACTTCCTGAACTTGACAAAAGTATATTATTCCCCTAAATTCAATAAAGAAAATTTACGCGCCCAAATTGTCGCTCACTACCATGTGTCACTTGGGGGTAATAGAGCTTTCACCAAGTTCAAAGGGTAATAGGTTATATTTTCACAAAGTTTAGGTGTGTCGTAGATTGCATAGATCACACTTAAAAAGATTAGGTATAAGAGTTTCCCAGAATACTATATGAAAAACATGGAAATGCATATTCCACCATATCAACAAGGTAGTTATATTTGTCCATTTGCCACTGAGGTTGAAAATGTTTTTTTCTAAAGGAACTACCTTTTCAAATTTTGAAAAAGCAGCTCTTCTTAGCTACTTAGCAGTTTCATGACCAAAATATGTTTATACCTTAGAAACGAATCTAGACCCTAGACCATTGAAAATGATATTTTCCTAACAATAGTAACAACTAAATTTCACTACACCCTGATACTAGCCAACATTAATATCTAGCTTTGCGGCAAGGAAAGATAAGCAAGACTAAAAAATTGTGTGGCCTCCAAATCAGCCAGGAATTTTCTACGTTTTATATGTCCACAAAAATCAAGAAACAGATAAGTTCAGAAACCTGGATATATAAGTTGTGGCAGATCAGAAGTACTACCTGGTGTAGTTTGTGAAACCCAACTATTTCTTGAGATAAAATAGATGACAATCCCAAGTTGACCAAGTAGAAAAGTGAGTTTAAATTCTTGTGTTCACCTAAAATCAGGGGTTCTTCCTACCTTAAACAGCATGAAAACTGGCCTATTAGGTTACCAGAGGAGGAAATATTCAGCCAAAAAGTTTGGTGCATTGGCTTCAGCGTGAAAACAAGCCTTACTCAAGTAAAAAAAGTTCTGTGTCATATCAGCAAGACCTTATGCTAAAGTTCATTATCTCTTTGAACAATTCCAATCTAGAAAACCCTATTAATTCACTTTGGCATCCAGAGCTGTGTCAAAATGCAGCCTTATATCTTCCCAAATAACAACCTAGTCACATGAACTGTAAATTCTATCCCATTTAATAAAAGAAAATTTGTGAAGCAAAAACACTTAATCTTCAAAAAACTGCATCATAAGACAGAACTCTTAAGGAATTTAGTAAACAATCTCATTTCTTAGTGGAACATATGTCACTAAGAAGTTAATTATATTATATCAACCAAAAAAAAAGTACTTATAGGATTTATGAAATAAAACTATAAAAACATGTGTCAGTCCTAGCCAATCAAGTCATAAATAGATACTTGAAATCAAACTAGCACATTCCACTAAGTAGCAATTAGTGAAGTGGGATATTAAAGGTTCACAGAGTCACTGGTCTTCTTCATCAAAAGACTGAGATTCAACAGTGAGACATCATGCAACAGCCAAGCACACCATCCAGGTATGGCATGGTTAAATTTCTTCCTCAAATTGATCTTGTTTCAACCATACTATCCCGCTGAGTCAAATGCAACATCTATCGCACAAAGGATTGAGAAAGCTACTTAAGTTTAGATGCTGGCTCAATGTTAGAGACCCAGTGCACCATTAAATAATTCAGGTTGAAAGCAATAACATGCATCGGAAATGCAGGAAAAGTGGGTTGTGAAAATGAGGATTGCAAGGATCATGGTTGTCATAGGTGTACAACGTAGAAAAGGTAAAAATAGTTTAAGTTTTTCTGCCAATCTTAAGCAGTTGACATTTAATGCAATGCCGCCATGTTGATACTACACATAAAAGAAAAATTGTCGGAGAAAAGCAATAAATCCATAGAACCAGCTCTGGCAGAAGAAAGGAATATTTCACGCATCTAATCAATTTACTGAGTTTACACCACTGGTATAAATGGTTAACAAGTACAACAAATAAAATTGCCTATCCAAGTACAGAAGCAAATCCTCAATACACTTCTTTCAGTTGCGTAAATCATTGAACTTAAGAGGGAAAAGAAAAAACTGATAGTAAAAGGGGTTAAACCAAAACAAGGACATCAGGAATTCACATGCTAACATAAATTAACTTAAAAGACTGACACAGGCTAATGTTCTAAGTTAATAAATAATAATTATCATGCATGCCATTTTCAATTACAAAAAGCTGAACCTCACAATCAGATCATTAGATGCAAATTAATAAGATAATGCATAGTGGGAGTTGGCACCAATTATAAATGGAAGCTGGCCGCTTGATAAACTAAATGGGGTAAAATGTCCCTTTTGAAAGATAGGCTTGCATTGACAATGACCTGAAGTTGAACCCAGTGCATCAGCTTGCTCAATAGGAAAACCGGAGAACAGCAGATTATCAGGAGAACAACGACAAGGAAACAAAATGCTTGAAACATATGTCAATTGCAATCCTAAATTTTCCTTGCTTACTGGAACTTTTTTTTTGGCACTCAGCCTATATCTAGATATGGAAAAAGAAAAATAGAGCATAAAAGAGAAAAGGAATAAATAAAATAAATAAATACAAACCTTGGACAAAAGACCATCCTTTGCTAGCTTATAATTGCTGTCAGCATGACTTTTGGCTACAACTCGTTCATCCGCCCAAAAAATGTACCATTTAGCCCAGTCTACAGTCTTGTTATAAGGAGCTTCACAAAGTTTCCTGTTGTCCACCAAAAGTTTAAACAAAAATCACAAAAATTTGAAAACACGAAAAAGAAAAAGGAAAACGAGGTGATTGATACCCCATTAAGCCAATGAGAGAACCACCAGATAAGGCAATAGCAAAAACACCCCTCTCCTTCACAGATGCCTCAGATAGTTCTGCAATATAGTCTGCCAAATCAGTGCCTAGCTCATCTAAACTCTCTTGAATCCTCAACTCTCCTCTCTCTTTATGAATCCCAGAAAGCGCCATCCTTTCAATGACAGGTTAAGCAACTCAATTATTAACAAAGACAAATGCAACACCACCAATCAGATTTATAGTCAACAAAACCACAAAAAATACAAACTATTTAGATAAAAATGAGGTGGAAAAGAACATCAAGCTACCACCAAGAATCAAGATTCAATGGCATTGAATTCAAGGGAACATCAAGAAATTATATAGTCTTGGCCCTACAATTAATGTTTGTGACTTAAATTTAGAGAGTCATGAAGCAAAAATAATCAATTCTCCCGGGATAAACAGCACAAGAAACCACAGTACAACATTGACTCCAAATTGGGAATGCAACAGCAATTCAACTGATAAAGATCATTATGATCAATAAGATAGATACCAAACAAAAAATAATTACGCAAAAACAGAAACCACCATTCATAAATAATTACATTAAGAAGATGAATTCAACAGCAATATCAAACATACCCAGAAATTTAAAAGAAAAAGAAAAGGTGTCTAAAACCCATATCCATTCAAGCACGAGTTAAAGAAACACAAAAACGCATAAATATTCATCTCCAGAGAAAGAAAAGAGGAATAGAAACGCTCATGCAATCTAAGATTATTTGTTGAACAGAAAGAGAGAGAGAGAGAGAGCAAAATGCTTACAGAAACAGAAGAAAGAAAGACGGTTTGGCGAAGAGAAGCAGAAAAACTGAAGAAATGGAAGGTGGGTATCAACACAAACACGAAATTATTATATAATAATCAAATACAGAAATGAATTATTAATCATTAAAAATATATACTTTAGGCTAATCCCATTTACTGATTTATAATAAAAATTTATACACAAGAAGTTTAAGAAGAATTTTACCTTCTGGGCTGCCACGTGCATCCACTGATCGTGACAAAGCGCACACACACACAAACTCTCTCTCTTCCTCAGCAGATAAAATTGGATAGAAAGAAAAAAAAAAAAAAAAACTCAATTAAGAAACAAAAAAGAAAAAGATGGCTGTAAACGGAGATGTCTAATTATGATCTGAGATTGCCAAATAAATACAAGAAATTGAAAGAGAAAATTGGGTTTTATGAGTTAGACTAGAGTTATGAGCCCAAACACCTGTCCATATCATTTGCTGACATATGTACCAATTAGACTTTTGTCTTATTTTAAGACTTATAATATTATAAAATAATTTTTTTATGAGAAAAATAATATTTTTATTTACTTTATAGAAGCTTTACGCTTTAAATAGGATAAATTTTATTTTTACTTATTACTTATTTCTTGCCACTGAATGCATGAAATCAACCAATATTTTATCTAAAACTTATTAAAATAAAACAATTTCAACTTTAAAGTGATGATTACGTGGTATTTTTTTTTAATTGGTTGCCATGTAAGACTATTTTAGTCAATTTAACAGCATAAAATGGTAATTTTCCTTTTCCTTTTTTTTTAAAGATATAAGGTGTCCATTTCAAGAATTTTAGAGAAAAACAAATTGACATTAATTTAAAATTAAATTATATAAATATAATTATATTTAATTACTAAATTTGAGGGTGAGAAAATTTCGAGATGGGAACTATAATTTCCATCCCATTCCGAATTCTAAGTCGGAAAATATATTTTTTCCTGTCCCTGTTCCCATGAAAAAAATTTCCGGGAATTTCCGCCACATTTGGGGTGGTCCACATCTGGCGGTCCCTGTTCCCATGAAAAAAATTTTCGGGAATTCCCGCCACATTCGGGGTGGTCCACATCTGGCGGTTTCTCACTGGGGATGTGGATTTTCCGCCCCATGATCATTCATAAATGTGATACCGCATTATTATTTTTTTTATTTTTTCTTTTTTTCCTAACCTTAATGGATAATTTTTCATTTATCTAACTTTTTTTTAAATCTATATATATATATATAAAATCAATATCAAGATATTTATTTAGTTCTTCTTTTTAGTTCAATGCAAATTTAAGATTCGATTCCCTTTTAATTTAAACTGGATAAAGTGTAGAATTCCTATAATCGAAATCATAATCAATGCTTCTATTATCATTTTTTTTAATAAAAAGCTATGATTTAACATTAGTTTCCTTTTCTGAGTTAGTTTCTTTCTAAGTTATTAAATTTATGGATTAATAATATTAAAGTGACAATTTTTTTTAATGACCTTGAAAATGTTTTGCATATATGGCACGTTTGGTTCATTTTATTGTATTAGTATATATAGTATTAGCCTGTATTATATTAGATAATATTTGGTATAAAATTGTATTAATCTGTAATATTATATACTGTCGTAATATATTATTTAAAAAAAATAAAAAATAGATACAATTAAATTAATTTTATTGTAACTAATTTAGATAAAAAAAATATGATTATAAAATAAAAATTTTAATATGTGAAATTTTATTAAAAAATAGAAAAAATTAATGAGAAATAACTATATATTATTAGAAAAATTGGCATTTCTAAAATCAAAATTAAATAAAAAAATGAATAAACCTAAACAACGAATTTGACGAAACATTTTGAGCGAAAAATGAAAGAATTTATCAATTATAATATAAAATATATATAATAGTTATTAAGTTATACATTCAATATTATAAATTTAAAAATTTGGTCACGGTATAGTAATGGTGGCAACGACAGTGTGGTAATGATGGTGGGGGCAATGGTGCTGGCAGCGGTAGGGTGACGGTGATGACGGCAGTGGTGACAATGGTGGTAGCGATGTGGTGATGGAGGCGATAGTGGTGGCAGCAATGATGGTGATGGTGATAGTGGTGGTGGCAGTCGTGGCAGCGGGGGTGGTGGTAGTGGCAGGGCGGCGTGGCGATGGTGGTTGAAGGGGGTAATGGTGGCAGTGGCGATGGTGATGTCATCAGTGATGGCAGGGTGTTGTAGTGGTGGTGGTAGCAGCAATGATGGTGGGGTGATATTTAATATTAACATGACATTTATCGTATTACATAAATTCAAGAGTTTATAGTGTATTATTTTATATAATATATGTGAGATAATAAAATCTATGATATATTATATTATCTTCACATTAATTTTTCAGAAAATTTTTCAAATACCGTACTCGTATTAACTTATATTATATTATATTATATTATGTGCAACCCAGAAAATCAAATTTGGCTTTAAAGTCATTTTGTCCCAAAAAAAATCAAAATTTGTTAGAATTCCATTTTGGCAAAATTATAGCAACTTTATTCTTTTAAAATGTGCCACGTGGCTAACCACATAAGTTATAGAGTTAATTATATTAAAGATCGCCAGACTTATGTTATAATTATTAATTAAAAAGTGACAAAAGAATTTTTACATAAAAAATATTAACTATATAATTTTTACATAAAAAATATTTTGATCCAAAAAAATACTTTAAACTCTACTAGAGATCTAACATGGTACGTAAGATAAATTCTAAACCTTCATAAGATGACACGTAATAGTTCAAGTCAAAAGGTATTATTCATGTAAAATTAAACAAATAATGTACATATTGTTTATTTATGGAAAAGAAAATTAAAAAGAAATAATAAAAGCAATTATTTACCATATTAACTGTAATATATGGGTTAACACTAATGTGTACTGATTCGTGCCATTTTTTATCATATGTTAGATTTAATAGAATTTCAAGTATTTCTCAGCTAAAATAACTTAATCTAGTGCTTTTTTTTTTCTTTAATTAAAAGGATGAGACTGCAAATCAAACTCAATTAAGACTTTATGCCTTTAGTATCAATTTAGCACATAGTTTGAGTGAATATCCCTTATGAATATCCTTAAAAATATTATTTAATTACCATCAAAACTCAACACAAAATTAATTCAAACTGTTATATTATTAATAGATTAATTAATAAAATGGAGATAAGTAATTATTGGATAGAGTATCCAAAGGCTGTAACAATGGAAGTGGTTCGATGAAGCTAGCTACTTTAAATCATAGAACAAAGTAAGTGTGATCTTTAATTGTGTTGGTATAGAAAATATCATGTCAGGCATCATTATCCATAGTTTCTCCACCATTGAAAATAATAATTATGAACATATCAAAGAGAAGGTAGGAATTTGGTGGAGTCAATATCAAGCAACAGTATTAATATAAAACACTCCATACAAATCAAAGCCCTACATCAATGACAGATCAAGAATTCGTTACCCCAGTTTCAGGAATCTGACACTCTCAATATGTATTCATGTGGCCCTAACATTCTTTGCTCCTTTTACCTACAATCTCCAGCCCCACCCTTACAGATAATAATCTAACTTTCAACGTTTGAACTACATGTAATGTAATTTTAGATAATATATAACTTTCAAAGTTTGAATTACATGTGATGTGATTTTTGATAATACGTATTTAGATATTTGTATTTGAAATAAATGTGATGTAACTTCCGATAATGCATATTTAGATATTTGTATTTAGATTTTTTTTTTTAAATTGCTCATATGTATATATGCATTATTGTTTGGTTGTATATAATTTTTATCCAAATCTAGTGAAGTTAGAAGAAAAGATTCAGTGCCTCCTAACTGCCCTATCTGAAAATTACTAAATAAGAGATTCTATTTTATAGCTAAAATTATTGTTGAACAAAACTATATATATACTAATGTTTTCTTGCTTGTGCTTATCCATATAAATCATTTGTATTAATTCACTTAACCCTTCCGAACAGCCTAAAGTACACATTGCCTAATTTCTATCTTCTTTTTATTATTTTATTCTCGTTAAGGTTATAATTGTATTTAATTTGTGTGGAGGATATAGGGAATCTTGATGGAATAAAATAGTATATATTGTCACATGAATAGTAATCTAAGTGGTAAGATAAAATGCTACGTATGAGATCCTTTTGACAAGGAAGAGAAAGTAGGAGTTCAAGCTTTGGAAGAAAATGAAAATCCAGGTGAGAAAATGAAAATATCATCTCCAAATTCCATGTTTTGGTTGCATGTTAACCTCTAACTAATTAAGTTTTCAATTCCTAAATTTAACGTTTAACATTTTAATTAATTTGTATTTATCATCGATCACATGCATGCATGTTAGCACATAGTTTTCGAGCTTATGCCGGTGGGTAGAAAACTTAAAAGTCCTTTTACGTTATATCATAATTCAGCAAAGCATTTCTAGCCAAATTAATTTACGGCTGAAAGTAGCATTAAGCCAGTAATGACTTTGATTTAGCCAATAAAAGTAGCTTTGAATTAATTAACGTATGGGGATCTATATAAGTTCATCAAATTCTCCAAAAGTTGACGTCTACCTTCAACATGTAAATGTATTTGGGTAATGTAATTAATTTCCACATATAATTTTTTATTTTTCACAACTTCGAATTATTTCCATTAAATTCTTGACACTAGTTTTTGCGGGTAAATTGCAATGTTATTAAAATCGGACCGGATAAAGAACCGGTGAGACTGAGAGTTCGTGGTTCGACCGGTTCAATCGGGTTTTTTTCTATTTTTAAAATATTATAAATTATTATAATTTTATAAATACTATTGTATAAAAATTAAAAAAAATATCCATCAAACATTAATATATATCACAAATATCCTAATAATAAGTTACAAAACATAATTTTAATTTTATTATTACAAGTAATTAATTATAGATTTTTGAATATTATATATTAGAAACATAAAAATACAATCATATCATGAAAAAAATTTCCTTTTTAAATGGAGTACTAATGAAGCAAACACAGAAAATATTAACCTTGCATATATGAGTATAATTATATTTAATTACAATAAATTCAAATAGATAATATGTAAGGTTCCAAAAATAACCCTAGTCGAAATTGCATGACTCACTGTATTAATATATAATTTAAAGTGAGTAACTGTGTGAATTTATGTTTGAGTAAGACATATATGTGTATATAGGTATATATATATATATTAGACATTTTTGTTATTTTGATTAAATGTTTGGATCAATAATTAAAAAAGGAAATAAATTGTGATTATTATTATTATTATTATTAAAAAAAAAGAAGAAAACGAAAGAATGAAAAGGGAGAGAGGATTGGGGGAAGGGGGGAAAAGGGGAGAGAAGGAGAGGAAGGAGGAGGCGCTGCCGCCGATCAACGGCGCCTGCGTCGGCGATCGGTGCGGCTGCCACCGCCTCCTTGCCGTCCCTTCCCTCCGGCGGTGCTGCGGTCTGTTTTTTCTTTTTATTTTTGGTCTCCCATCACCACCGTAGCTTCTTTCTCTTTTTTCGGTGGTTCTCGACGGCGGTTGAGGGAGATGACAACACCGGTGGGATCGTGAGGTTGAGGCGGCTCTTTTGGTGGTCGCCGATCGTCCCCACTCGCCGGCGTTAAGGAGATCGGAAATGGGATGGCCGGTCCTTTTCAGGGTGTTTTCCGGTGGATAGGGACGGCGTAAAGGCGCGTGAGTGTCGCCGGAACGTCGCCAGCGGCTTGATCTTCCTATGGATGACTTCAGTAGCTCTCCGACGAGTCTCCGGCGAGGCAGAATGGAGGGGGCATTATGAGCTTCGATTTTACGGTATGGGATGCTAGATTTATTCCCTTCAAATTTAGTTATATAATTTGTGAGAATTACTGAAACATTTATTGACTGTATAAGTTAAATGTCTGCCTCTGTGTGTATGACTTGTTAGAAATACATGAATTAGGTGTAATATAAATGATAAATGATGATATTGTGATGGAATGATTTTAAGGCTTATGAGTTGATACCATTTGGATCAAATTAGGTTGATTGTTTTTAATACCTAGTTTAATCTCATTTGGTGTGGAGATTCTATTTTGATTTAAATGACATGAATAGTGATAGATTATATTCATTACGTCCGGAGTAAGGATTTATTGTACAGGAGTTATTGTTGATTTATTGTTAGACGAAGCTGCAAGTAGAATTCTTTCCGATTTTGATTTGTTTCTTTGAATTATCACAGCTAGTTTGAATGTATAATTTGAAATTGATTCTTTAATTGATGAAAAAGTTATGTCTTTTATATATGAAATTGTAGGTTACGATTTTAGTTATGTGGCTTACTCTGGTACTTAATTTGCAACGTTTATTACCAAGATCATGCCTATTATGCCCAGTGATTAATAAATATTGATAACACTCAGAATGTAAGACTTAAATTGTTTCCAAGCGGTTATAATATAACGAAAGTACAATGAATTATTTTGGTTAGTAAAACTTGACGTTTTAATTTTATCCTTGAAGCTTGTAATATAGTTTTGATTAGTCTTGGAAGACAATAATGGATAATAATGTTGGCAATTAGTGGTTATAGGTAAAAGATTATACCTTGAGTTTATAGGTTAAATTGGGAAAATTATAGTTTCTTGTTCTTGATTGAGAGGTAACCACAGTATCCTGCGTTCACTTAATTTGTTTGAGCAGTAAAGATAGATAATTATAAAATGAATGTGAACTTAAATTTCTAGCAGTCCTTGAAGTTTGATAAGCATTGATCATAAGCATTTGATTGGTAAATTGTAGTTATCTGTTAAAACTTATCAATAGATTAAAGAGTTATTATTTGACAATAGGCTTAAGATGTAACTTATGCTTGAATTTAATTGGAATTTCAGAAATAGATTAAGTTGATGGGTTATTAGTATTAGATTTAAGTAAGGATGTTTAAAGGTATGTTAATGTTCGATGATTGAGGTTTAATTCTGGAAGATGAATTGAAATAGTTTAGAAAATATCATAAGCAATATGATGTCCTTAATTATTTAAGCTTGACGTATATCTAAAATCTAAGGATTTTTGTGAGAATTTGATAATGAACAAGGTTGATTATGATATAAGTTTTAGAGCTTGGGAAATATGGTTACCATACCTGTTAACATAGTTTTGTTTTAGAACTTATGTTCATAAAATTTAATTATACCATTTAAGTAAGAATTTTCTCTGATAACCTATTGAAACCAAATATATTAAAGAGCTACTATTTAAATAAAGTATTACTCCTCATACTTGAATAACTTATAAGTGAGAATTATAATTTGATAAAACAAAGTAAGTGAAAATGTAATTAGTATAGTAACAATTATTGGTATACCTGTGACATTTACTTCTCTTGATACATTTTTGTCTGATACTTGAATAACCATTATGAGTATCATTATACTAAATAGTGTAAAACTGCTATTATTCTAAGTGGATGTCTTAATATATGACTATCGAAGATTATCTAGTTACATATGCAAACATGATATTACATTTATATGCAAATATAGACAACTCAATTAAGGGTGATACATTGAATGCATGTATCAACTAAAGTATTTGAGTATGAATGTTTGATAATCAAGTACAGTTGAGCACGAAAGACAGTTATGATGAACTATACAGGTATGTCCTTTTCTGACAATTATGTGTTTATATGTTGTTTCACGCACCCATGGTTTCAATAATTGTATATGATTTCATTCTTATGAACATAAAATAGTTAGGTATGAACTCTTATGATTAGTAGATTGTTTACAATAATTTGAAAGAATATGTATAAAATAGATTCCTCTGATGATAGAGAATTTACTAACTTATTGGGATATAATTTATGACATGAGTGAAAGATGGGTCACAAATTGTACAAAAGTATTTAAGATTCTGAATAAATGTATTTACTGAAATTGTAATGATGAGAAATTTGATAAATGTTTTGAAAGTATGTGACAATTGTGCCCTTAGGAAGAGTAGGCAGTAAAATCTAGCATAGGATATAATTGGCTGGCCATAGGGATACATATACCGCGGTGCAAGTCATGGCGACTTGCTTTACTATGGTTGAATCATTGATCTCCATAGTATATATATCAACGTACTGTCATATGTTCATATGTTATACGAGGAATGATCATGAAGGTTATTTCTCATTCTGTTGTGGTCCTGTGGGGTCCACATCCCGTGTATCCGGTTTAAGGTTTTCTGCCAGGTCTTTACTAGGGGCATTAATATGAGAATAAGTTAAAAAGTATAAAAGATACGAAATGTTATAGTTCAGAATTCATGAGCAGAAGAATTATTTCATATATATAGCAAATGGATAATAAATGGAAAGTTACAATATTGATGAACATGTGTTTCTTTAATACTATATAAGCTAGTTCCTTAATTTGTTATATTTGTTTATATATATATGGGTATATATATAATTTTGTTACGGGTCAAGTGCATAATATTTGGTGTGATGTGAGTTATGTTATATATAATGCATCTGGTTTTGATGATTATACGGAAGTAAATTTATATTGCATACTATATTTTAATGATGCATATATATGAAGGAATTACGCCAGTTATTGATGTTCTTTTATGTTTATAATCTATTGGTGAATGTAAAAACTTGAATTAAAGATATTAATTGGCAGTTTTATAAATCTTGATATTTTATTATTGAAGGTTATGTGTTGTAAAGAGTATTGTTAGATTATATTGTTCCCTACTAAGCTTTATAGCTTAGCACGGATTTTGTTATCCGTGTAGGTATCAAGATAGGCTTGTGTCTGATTAGTCAGCCGCTTTGGTTCAACCGTCTGAAGAAGGGATCGAATCTGGATAGTTTACTTTAGAGATGTATAGCGTAGCTAGGTGCTTAAAATATAAAGTGTTCTTTTTTATTGGAATGTTTTAAGGGTTTTAGAATGTAATATGTATTATTTTTTTATTTTTGGAAATGTGATTAATAAAAAGAATGGATGTATGAGATGTATGTAGAAAATTAGTTTTGAATTGTGGTGCCATTGAAGGGCTGAGGAATTATCTGATTTGCAAGTGGGTTAGTTAAGTTTTTAGACGTTACATTGCCGGATTTTTATTTGGTATTCAATCACTTGGACAATTATAGCTTTATCGACTTACTTACTTTAGACGTATTTCTTTTTGGTCAAGCCTGGGTCGATGGGATAGTTAAGATTCAAAAGAAAAATCTTGCTGATTTTGGAATTGTCACTCAGTGCATTGTTCCTCAAAGGATCAATGACCAGTATCTGACAAATGGTCCTTGGAAAAAAAAAATTTCGGGTCATCACATAATTCAGTCAGTCAGATCAATAAGGGTGTTACATAATAAGTATATTAAATTATTAAATGAAATCTTTATAATTTAAAATACTAATTTTTTCAAAGAAATAAATTATGAAAATTTCATATATATATATATATATATATATATATATATATATATATATATATAATTACAATGAACCAAATAGATAATAAGTATATTAAATTATTAAGTGATATCTTTAGACTTTAAAATACTAATTTTTTCAAATAAATAAATAATAAAAATTTAATATATATATACACACACATATATTTGATTACAATGAACCAAATATATAATAAGTATATTAAATTATTAAGTGACATATTTAGAATTTAAAATATTAATTTTTCCAAATAAATAAATAATGGAATATATATATATATGTGGGGGGTGAAAAAATACAAAAAAAATATAATTTTTTGCAATTTTCAGCCAAAAACTCGATTTTTATCCGATTTTTCGATTCAACCCGGTTTTTTTCGATTTAATCCAGTTTTTTGTCAATTCGGTTTTGTACAGTTGAACCAACCGATTGACCTTTCGATTCACGATTAAATCGGTTCAACCGATCGGTCTGGTTTTAATAACTATGGTAAATTGCGAATAATTTGTAGTTTTGTACGTGTGTTTTTTCATTACCTATGACTACTTCGTTCCTCAATTTTGAATTATTTACCTCAAAAATATATCCTACTATCGCGCTGCTTTCTGCATATATGTGCTAGCAGGTAGAAATATCTCATTCTCTTTGCCTTTCACTCCTTTTAAACCTTTTTAACAGTCCATTGATAATTTATCCCATTATTAATTTTTATTTTACTTTAAGATTGTTGGAAATCTCCTATAAAATAGAAAGTAAATCTGGGATTATTTTCTGTAAATTAGGGAGTCATTTTTGGGTCCTAATTTATATACCAAAAATAGGAGATTCGTTTCTTGTATAAAACTCCTATAAATACAGTGAATGAAATACAACTTTTACTCTATTGAAAACATGGTATCAGAGCAAGTTCCTGATCCCTACTAGTACTAACAGAAACAAAACTCTCCTAAAGCATTCCAAACTACCGACATGGCTGATGAAAGCTCTCGGTTAACAGATGTTGCGGAAGTGTCTTCTTCCATAATTTTGTAAGAACTCACAGCTAAAATGGCTGAAATTTTATCTAAGAACTCTAGCACAAGTGTGATATAAGATATATCAACTACTCCAATTGGAGTCAGACTGGATGGAACGAATTATGGATTATGGTCTCAAGTGTTGAAGATGTATATATCTAGCAAAGACAAGTTGGGGTATATTATTTGCCTCAACCTGAGATAACAGATCCAAACTTTCGGAGATGGCATACCGATAATGCTATAGTAAAAGGATGGCTCATCAATTCCATGGATCCATCATTGATTGGAAACTTCATCGGGTATTCTACAGCAAAATTGGTATGTGATGCAATAGCAACCACCTACTTTGATGGAAGTGATGCCTCTCAAGTATATGATCTTCGACGTAAAGTCTCACAACTGAAACAGGCAAGTGGTTCAGTGGAAAAATACTACAATAATGTGCAAGGATTGTAGAGAGAAATTGACTTTAGAAGGCCGAATCCTATGGAATGTCAGGCTAATACTCACCGCTATAACAACATGGTGCAGGAAGATCGGGTGTATAGATTTTTGGATGGCTTGGATGAAAGGCTTGACAACATACGCAGAGATATTTTACAAATGCAACCATTCCCGTCAGTGGAACAAGCTTATGGACACGTTTGACGAGAAGTTATGAGCCAAAATGTGATGGTAGGATCTATAACTGATGAACCATCAGGTTCTGTTCTGACTTCTAAAAGTTTAAGAATTGTAAATCCTTTGATAACACACTCTCACAATAGAAAATCAAATTCCTCTTCCAAAACCAATAATGGGACTGACGAATTGAAATGTTCCCATTGTGGCAAAACTAAACATACTAGAGAGACCTGCTTTAAGATCCATGGCTATCCTGAGTGGTGGCATGAACTACAGTCAAAGAAAAAACGTAATGGAGATGGGAATAGAAATATCGGCAAGAGTGAACAAGGAACCAGAGGTCAAGGTTCAGCTGCTATCAGTGATGTGCATCTCTCCTTAATTTCGGCTCAAGCAAACAATGTCAGTATTGCTAAATTTTATAGCCTAATTATAGGTATGCATTCTTCTGATTTCAGTAAAGGAAATGATCACATCAAATGGATTCTTGATTCAGAAGCCACCGACCATATGACCTATGATGAAAATGATTTTTCACAACAATCCATACCTAGAAGAACCAACATTACCAATGCTAATGGGAGACTTTTCCCAGTAACAAGGGCTGGGACAATAATGGCGACACCTAAACTACCTTTATCTAATACTCTACTTGTTCCATCCTTGTCTCATAAACTAGTATATGTGAGCCAGCTTACTAAAGATCTAAATTGTATTGCAATTATCTATCCTAATGTTGTCTTTCTTCAGGATATTCTAACCAAGGAGATTGTTGGTCGAGGTATTGAGAAGGGGGGCTCTATTACTTAGAGGATGTCAAGACGAGAACAACTCCAGGAACAGCCTGTCAAACTACTGTTAAAAATAAATTCAAGGAGGAGCAAGTGTGGCTTTGGCACTGAAGATTGGGTCATACTTCATTTGGATACTTACAACATGTCTTTCCTACACTTTTTTCAGATATGACTGCTTCCAAATTGAAGTGTGAAACTTGTATCTTGGCTAAAAGTCATCTTGCTACTTATCCCTTGAGTTTCAATAAAAGTGCAGTTCCATTTTCTCTTATTCATACTGATGTGTAGGGTCCGTCTCCAAAGCCAAATATGCATGGTTTTCGTTGGTTTTGTGATTTTTATGGATGATTTCACAAGGATGACATGGTTGTACCTGTTAAAACATGAGGATGAAGTCTTTAAAATCTTCCAATATTTTTATAAAATGGTTTGTACCAAATATTCCACCCAACCAAAGGTTCTTTGTTCAGACAATGGTGGTGAATTTATAAACACAAAGCTCACGAAATTCTTTTGTCAACATGGAATGGTTCATGAGACTTCATGTTCTCAAACATTCAAGCAAAATAGAGTTGTCAAACGAAAAAGTAGTCACATCCTTGAAACTGCTAGAGCTTTTCTTATTGAAGCTAATATGCCTGGGCATAACTAGATAGAAGTCGTCATGTATGTTGTGTATGTGATCAACATAATGCCATCTAGAGTCCTTGAAATGTAAACCCTTATCCAAGTGCCCTCCAACCTGTCACTATGCAGTCTACAATGATGATGCCATCACGTGTGTTTGGTTGTGTCATGTTTTTTCATGTCCAGAAGGACCAACGGACAAAGCTCGACCCTCGTGCTGTGAGGCATATTTTTCTCAGATATGGCATTCATCAAAAGGGATATCGATGCTTTGAACCCACTCATAGGCGAACATATGTAACCATGGATGCCACTTTTTTTTTAATCTAACATGTTCTTTTCTAAGCCATCCACCTCACCTCGTTAGGGGGAGAATTGTGATGAAGAAGTGAGCTGGATGAAATATGAATGGTCAGGATTTAATGAATCTCTGAGTACTGGTGACTCAACCGAAAATGAAGAATCAGATACTACACTAAATAGTGAGACGTCTTCTTCAGATACAACTTTTTCAAATGCTGGTGACTGTGTCTCCCCCCTCTTCTCCAATAACTACTGATCCATCTCCTGCTGAGAATATCCTTGAGTTAAATTCACCTTTTATCCCTTTTGCTCATCAATTTTCTAATATTGTAGAAATTAGTGCTCCTGTTGCTAGCTTTAAATTACCTGTTAGGTACAATCGTGGCATGCCTTCAAATCGGTACTCACCCAAGGTGGAAGATTGGCAATCTAAATATCCCATTGCCAATTATATGTCAATGGGAATGTTGTTTGCATCATTGAAGAATTTTGCAAATGAGCTCTCATCTCACTACATCCCCACAAATGCGAAAGAAGCATTACAAGATCCCAAGTGGACTCAGGCCATGGAGGAAGAGATGGATGCTTTGTTAAAAAATAAAACATGGGCCCTTGTTACTCTACCAGAAGGGAAAAGAACAATAGGATGCAAATGGGTGTTCTCTGTCAAATACAAAGCAGATGGATCCATTAAGAGATACAAAGCCAGAGTGGTTGCAAAAGATTACACACAAACATATGGGGTAGATTATCAAGAAACCTTCTCTCCAGTAGCAAAACTGAACACCATCAGAGTTCTATTATCTCTTGCATCAAACCGTGACTGGCTTTTACATCAATTTGATGTAAAGAATGCCTTCCTTCATGGTGATCTTGGAGAAAAAATCTACATGGATATTCCTCCTGGATACATGGCAAATGTTAAAGGTAACATTACTTGCAAGTTACAGATAGCGTTGTATGGTTTGAAACAGTCACCTCGAGCTTGGTTTGAGAGACTGAGTTAGGCAATGAAGAAGTATGGTTTTGGATAAAGTAACTCTAATCACACTCTGTTTCTCAAACACCGACAGGGTAGGATTATTGTCTTAATTGTCTATATTGATGATATGATCATTACAGGATATGATACAGAAGAGATAGCAAATCTACAGTCACAGTTGGCATCCGAATTTGAGATGAAGAAACTAGGAGGACTTAAATATTTTATAAGGGTTGAAGTTGATAGATCTGGTCAGGGGATTGTTCTCTCTCAGAGAAAATATATGCTGGATTTACTTGCTGAAATTGGGTTGCTGGATTGTAAACTCGTTGATGTACCTATAGTCCAGAACCATCATCTTAGAGACTATCCGAACCAAGTTCCAGCAGACAAAGGAAGATATCAGAAGTTAGTTGGCAAGTTAATTTATCTCGCTCATACCCAACCTGACATAGCCTATGCTATTAGTGTCATTAGTCAGTTCATGCACTCTCCTAGTGAAGACCATATGAGTGCAGTTACTCAGATACTTCTGTATCTTAAATCTTCTCTAAGAAAAGGCATTCTGTTTGCAAAGAATGGTCACCTGCATATTGAAGGCAATATCAATGCAGATTGGGCTGGGAGTGTCTCGGATAGGAAGTCAACTTCTGGTTATTTCACATTTGTTGGTAGAAACCTGGTCACATGGAGAAGCAAGAAACAAAGGGTAGTGGTTTTATCCAGTGCGAAAGCAGAATTTTGGGATATGGCAAAAGGGTTGTTTGAACTTCTCTAACTTAGATCTTTGATGACTGAAATTGGTTTTCCTCCTAAATGCGATATGAATTTGTTTTGTGATAACAAAGCTGCCATTGATATTTCTCATAATCCAGTTCAACATGACCGAACCAAACATGTAGAGGTGGATAGACACTTCATAAAGAAAAACCTTGAGGAGAAGATAATTTGGTTTCCTTTTGTAAAGTCAGAAGACCAATTAGCAGATATTCTAACCAAAGCAGTATGCAGTAAAAGGTTCTATAGCTCACTTAGCAAGTTGGGTATGATAGATATCCATGCACCAATTTGAGGGAGGAGTGTTGGAAATTTTCTATAAATTAGAAAGTAAATCTGAAATTATTTTATGTAAATTAGGGAGTAATTTTTGGTCCTAATTTATATACCAAAAATAGGAGATTCGTTTCTTGTATAAAACTCCTGTAAATACAGTGAATGAACTATAGCTTTTACTCTATTGAAAACAAAGATCATATCAAATGAAATGGTGATAATCTCCTGTCCCATTAACAAAATAATATCTTTTAAATAAAAAAAAATTACCATATATAGACCGTGAAAATTATCCAAGAAAGATCATTTCAAAACTTATTTTTCGAATAGCCGCAAATTAAAAATAGTTAAGACAGATAAATCTCAATTAATGGAGCACAATTGAGAAAAACAATAAATTTTGAAGGATGTAATTTAAAGTAGAGTATATATATATATATTTTTTTTTAAATCCTACTCTGGGGATACTAAATTATCAGTAAATTTCCATGAATTACTATATATTCTAAATTTTCTTCAACTAATTCTTTTAAAATATCTTTGGTAATTTGGGTATGGAAGTTTTTATTTAGGATTGAGGAGCATGTGAGTTGCTGTCGTTTACATTTTTATTAATTATTTAATATTTATAATATAGCCATCCTCTTCAAATATAATACACCAAATTTGTCAACAACAGTTGCTACGGGAAATATAAAATAAAATAAGAAAATGGGTTTAGAAATATCTGGATCTCGGAAATTGTAGCTGCACATTGATTGGTCCATAAT
Organism: Excoecaria agallocha; assembly: GCA_037975025.1. Taxonomy (NCBI): domain Eukaryota; kingdom Viridiplantae; phylum Streptophyta; class Magnoliopsida; order Malpighiales; family Euphorbiaceae; genus Excoecaria; species Excoecaria agallocha. Next base: position 2,262,024 of record CM075822.1, on the reverse strand, counting down.
AAATAAATTACATATACAGTAATTAATTAATTAATTAATTCAGCTTAATTTAATTGAATAGTGGCTCTCAATAATTTTTTTTTTTCTCTGAGACTCCATAATTCATGCCACAAGTTTTTATGCTGAAAGCAACAAAAATATGTTGCTTAATGCTGAGTCATGTTACAAAGTAGGGGGTAGAGTAGCATATCATATGGCCACATTTACTTTGATTTCTGTTTTCACTACATTAATTAATTGGTGTTCAGGCTCAAGATAAGTAATAATTAACCTCTTCAAGCATGTGTACGTATATATATTATCGGGAAGTAAAAATATATTTTCGTTTCTACAAAATAATCCCTTAATCTAATAATTCAATTATGCATATAGAATTCAATCAAAATTAATATATATTGTAAATTTACTATTGAAAATTTTGTATAATAATAAAACAATAGTTACATATATACTTTACCATATGGGTGTGCTTAATTTTAGGAAAAAATTATACGATTTTGATTTTATAATATTGAGATATATTTATCATTTTCTTAATCTGTGTGTAATAAATTAAAAACGATATTTAAAAGGAAATGAAGGAGGTATTATTTTTTCATTGATATTTTGTAAAAATAGCTATTCGCATAGAATGGTTTTTTTTTTTTGGTGTTTTATCTTTTAATTTCTTTTCTCCTGACCTCTGAAAAATTAATTAAATTTAATTCACATTTTTTTATTATTTCTTAAAAGCAGCATATGGGGGTAAACTATTATTGACAAACTATATGGAAAAAATAATAAATTTCCTTTAATTTTATTTTTGAATAATTAAAATTCTCATTTTATCTAGAAATAATGCCACGAAAATGTATTAATGCTAGCACAAGTGTAGCTGATGCTTAAATTAGGTACATTTTATATTACTCCATTATTAAGCGAACATAGTTATGGGTTCAATTATTGGAGTCAAAGGCGACTTTGAGGGATTGAAGTCACCTTCGACCAATTATAAAAATTCACCTAGTATATATTTAGGAATTCAAAAAAAAAACCAATCCTATTCTTTAGAAATTCCTCACGCTAAACTAAATTAGTTTATCAAAAAAATTCACCTATTATTCTAAATTCCTCTAGTAAACTAATCCTGACTTCGTCCTTGATTGTAGTATTATGAATAATATACTATTTTTTAAGTACGTAAATCAATTAATGCTGGATCAGATATGCTGTTTAATTCACAATTGAGAGGGGTTTTATCAACAACATACACTCTATGTACTAAATGAGATATGATATTTCGTTTAAGTGAATTTGATTTCTTTTTCACTTGAACCTACGGCTGCTAGTCAGACAATATTCCATATATATTATGTAACATCCTAATCTACTAAATAATCATCAATCATAATCATAAACCAAGTAAAGATTAGGCAAAAATAATAATTAATAATACATATCATAATTACATGCCACAATAAATTAAATCAAACTTATAAATAAGAAGGCCTAACATAATTAGCCAACAATACATAATGAAATCCTCAAAGGCAACTGCAATCTGCCAGATCTTCTCTTTAATGGTTGTCTAGACACTATAGCTATCGATCCACTGAAACTTATCCTGAAACCTACACGGATAAACAAACTCGTACTAAACTATAAAGTTTAGTGGGAAACAAAACTTTATAGACAATCCTCTTATAATTACATCTTATCTTACACAACTTCCACTATAACATAGGAGATTATATATGTCTACCATATGGATGGGAGTTCTCATCTTTAACAATAAATACCCTGATTATCATAATCTAGAGTATTACTTAACTTATCTTATTCCTAGATACTTGTCACTTCACTATCATCATATAATCTCTTTCTTTATTAACTAGCCTAGTTCATGCACCTTATAGTCCTTTTATTTTAAGGATCCCGTTATTAAGATTATTGACAGAATAAAACTTTCGTTTAATGCATTAAATCTCATTGGTTACATAAGGTATGCATTCAATATTAATTCAATTCATAAGGGATTGCTTATGTCATGGAACCTATATATGAGATACTGTTAGGCCTAATTACTTCATATATATATCATTCGATTCTCATTTCAAGTTCATAATCATGTATTCCCTTCGTGCTATCTTAGCATGGCCAACTAAACATCATACAACATCCTTTCGTCTCATGCATTGCACTCTGGTTTATGTTAGAATTATACATATGCACATACATGTGTAAATGTTCATATACATGCTAACGGATTTGCATGCCATTTCAAAGAACATGTATTACACATCATGATTAACCAACAAAGTCTTCATACCACATGCAAACATTTCATAACTTCGACATACATAAAGATCATTATGTATGTCACAGCTTGTATAACTTTTAATACAATGTTATAAGCTTGTGGCCCATCTATTTATCGTGGAACCCATTGGTGGAAGTAACTCGCACCGGCCCTCACACAAGAACCTTCCTCATAATAGATGTGAGATATCACAATCATGTCATAATGAACATAACATTTCATTTCATAGAAACAACATAACATTTCATTTCATAGAAACAGTTTATAGCCAAAAGGAATTTAAGACAAACAACACAATATGCCATTCATCATGTTCACATTACATAAGTAAAGCAATTAATGCATGTTTTATTTTATCTTGTGTATATTTTATCATCTTTAGTAATCTGTCTAAGTATTAGTTCGAAGGGTGGATAACGGGAGCAATAGATATCCGAAGGTATAAAACAATGGATATCCAAAGATATCAAGCAATAGACCCAAATGGGGCCGAACAATAGTTCCAGCAATGAATAAACAATAAACCTAAAAGGGTCGAGCGATGGTTCTATTAAGGAACAAGATTCAAAAAGGATCAACTATGGCAGCTGCAATGGTATTTCTCTAGATATGTCTATCTAATCCACAACTAAACTAAGATCCGCAGGCTTTATTGTTTTTAAGTATATTTTGATTCAACATATCTTTCTTTACTTATTATAGCATATTTGTTTAATGCTATCATTCATATAAAAAATAGTTGCTACGGCAAATATAAAATAAAATAAGAAAATGGGTTTAGAAATTTCTGGATCTCGGAAATTGTAGCTGCACATTGATTGGTCCATAATAAATAAATTACATATACATTAATTAATTAATTCAGCTTAATTTAATTGAATAGTGGCTCTCAATAATAATAATAATTATTATTTTTTCTGAGACTCCATAATTCTTGCTACAAGTTTTTATGCTGAAAGCAACAAAGATATGTTGCTTAATGCTGAGTCATGTTATTGTAGTATTATGAATAATATACTATTTTTTTAAGTCCGTAAATCAATTAATGCTGGGTAAGACACTGTTTAATTCACAATTGAGAGGGGTTTTATCAACAACATACACTCTACGTACTAAGTAAGATATGATATGTGAATTCGATTTGTTTTTCACTTGAACCAGCGACTGCTAGTCAGACAATATTCCATATATATCATTTGCAAAATATATCAAATTTTAGTTGATGCACAGGAAAAAAAAATGACTTAATTTTAAATTAATCCTAAAAGTTAGTTCACGAGATGAAAATATTCAAGCCATTATAAAATCACTTAATTTTTACAATCAATTAATGGAAATATTAATAAAAATTGAATAAAATTTAAAATTAAGTATATGCATGTGTGATGTTTTGTTTTGTTTAATTATCCAACTTTAGACCAAAGCTCAAGTTATTGGTAACCCACAACATGAAACATCAATTTAATTTTAAGTGATTTCATTTCATTGTCTGGCATGCATTGAAATAGAAATAACAATTAATGTTAGAAGGGGCATGCATATACAAATTTCAAATTACTTCGTCATAGGGTAAAACAAGAAATAGTAGTGAATTAGTTTTCTTGCGTGTGGATTAATGACACTTGCATTCATAAAGTCTTGTCATATTGCCCTAAAAAAACATAAAATTATGTTTTTAATTATGTTTTTAATTATATTGACATATGTAATGTTAACTGATAATTTGAAGTTAAGACAGTAAATAAGTTGGAGTGAAATTGTAAAAAAATCAAATAATAGTTAAATTTGAAGAGAATGCAGCAAAAGGCATTAATGTAGCAAAGATTGAAAACTATGCAACATAGTATTTTGCTCATAACAAATGTCTTTGATTGGTATTAATTTGTTTGCAAGTGATGCACATTATCATTTTCCTGTGGATGGCATATATCATTGGAATTTTGTACTATCAATGGCGGGCCCAATTTATATTGTTTATCAAAGTTGTTGAACTTGGTAATCTCAATTCATGATTGTAATTATTGAAAGCAACTTCCTGATAGCATCTATATTTCATACCATTAAACAAATTAACACTAATAATTGACTGGATTATATTTAATTTGTAAATAAAATAGGAAAAAGCAATAAAAAAAACATAAATATACAAGAAATAACAAGAGATGAGGATGGAATAAAAAATAACTAATACTTCATTAATTTCAAACTTACAACAAGAAAAAAATATTCGCAGTTAAATGGTCAAATGTGTTTGTTATGCGACAAAATAACATATATATGCAAATATCTCGGATTCAAATTTTGAAAATAAAACATTTTTAAATATTTGAAAGATAGCGTTTTGTTTTTTTTATAGATTTATCCGAAATAAATTTCAATTAATTAGACTAATAAATTTGAAATAATATATGATTATATAAAATAAATAAATATAAAAGTGATGCATAAATGTTTTGGCTCAAAGAAGTAATCTGTCTTTACATGCTAATTGGGTATAGAAATGTTTGCAAGAAAATCCTAGTATTATTCTGAATTTGCTTATAGAAAATATTGGCAGTACTTGATAGGGGTACAGTCCAAGTGATGTTAACCAAGTGTAGTGTTAGGATGACAAAATATATACAAATATGTAATGTAGAAAAGGACCCTTTTGATGCACAATAATCCATTTTCAACCAATGAAGTTGGGATAACCCAATTTTCTGATTGTCCATTACTACAAAAAAACAAATGTCCAAATCAAATCACATTTAACATTGGAAATATCCACTTCTTTCTTCAGCGGTCCACTTATCCTAACCCCCCCTTCCAAACATGGACGTATTCTCTTTTCTTCACATCAACTTTTATGTCAAAAAAAAAAATTATTATTTACTACTTTGTAGTTGTAATCATTCATATTAACCTATAAATTCTTTAATAATAATAATAATAATTTTGATTAATTACAAAAAAAGGGATCTCAATCATACGGTAACATATAATGTTGGAGTTTATCTTTAAAATTTTACAATGTTAAATTATAACTTCGACTTTATTTTCAATTGGAAGATTCCGTCGCTATTTCTTTTTCAATAGCGACGAAATCATTCAATTGAAAAAAGAGCCAAAATTGAAAATTGATATTGTAAAATTTTAAAGATTAGGTTTAATATTATAAGCTACCTTATAATCTAAGTTTTGATTTGTAATTAACCCTAATATTTTAATAAAATATGCAGCAACTACATGTGTGTTGCAAAACCTTCATTTGCCGGCCATATGCCTTCTTTCATCAAATGGAATGTTACCTGTACTGTTCAATATTCAATAGGTGGTCCTTCTGTTTTTTAAATTTCAAGGAGTTTCTCTCTCGAACTTTACGATTTCTTTTTAAATTAGTTAATCTGGATTTATTGTTCTTTTTATCAATAAAACTGTTCCCTACTCTTATCATGTTTCTTGTCAATTATACAAGTGCTATGTAAACGTTAGAGATGAAAGTTTAGTGCTGAATGTAACAATGTCCCTATCCTTGATAAGATGTTTCTTTTAACTTCATTTGGCAGTAATTCTACCATGGAACTGGAAGAGCAAGACCTTTATTTCTTATTTTCTTTTTAAAATTAGTGTTTTCAGAATATAAATGCAGATCTCACATCACTCTCTCAAGGTTGTTGCTACCCCTTCTTCAACGTATGCATCATCTGCCCCATTCTATCCTTCAATATAGGAATATTGTCTGTTCAACATTTGTTTTAAGGTAAACTTGATACATTTCAATCATAACAACTCTGATCTCTTACAAACAATGGAAAATCCAGAAATAATAAACCATGGATGCACAACTCTCTACCTAATCTAAACAGCTCACCTCAACTAATTTGCCAGTTTAAAAAAAAAACATACAAATTGTCTTCTTTATAAGGAATACTCTGATATTTATGTCACATAGTTATCACTCCCCTCACAGCCAACCACACGTTTCATTAATTAGGGTTGTGCAGGGCTTCACAATACCAGTCAACCATACAATGATCAACTAGTTAGATTAGATGGACATTTTTATGCTAAGAATAAGCTACATTGCCTCCATATCTTCTCTAATTCTTTATGGTTGATTAGAACCTTCGGCCCTATAATAAAGAAATGTAGAGCATGGAAACATAAGGTCTAAAGTTACTGTGTTCAGAATATTTGAAAAAAAAAAAAAGTTGAAAGCCACTAGGTAATGCTTAAATAATCATCAGAAGACTACTCTTGTATTTTTCATCCATACACAGAGCATGAAACTAAGAACCCATTTAGCCAGAGCACAACTTTGATACAGGTGCAATATGCATAAGAACGGTAAAGATTCATATCTAATGCCACAGCAAATTTCTTCTTCATAAACTTTGGAACCCAACATAGGTTAGGAAAAACAATTTACTAACATTCAGGTTTCAGAATTCAAGATACAAAGTTACCCGTCTATGCATGGAAAAAGGCAATTTTAACCTCCAATCTCTCCTTTTACGGCTTAAAGGTCTACCTTTGTTTTCAGGGTCCCTGTTTTCCTTCACATCTGCTAACTTCCATACACAGTTTCCTGATTCTGTTTCTACAGAATCCAGAAAAAATACACCATCCTTTTCCATATCATTAGACTCTATGCCTTCTACATAGTATACTCTCATGGGCATGTCTTTGAAACGATGTAAATCATCCGGTACCTTCAGTATCCTCTCTGCACCAGCAGATGATACCTTGAAGGAAAAATGTTTATATCATGAAGACAATACCAAGATTTGTACAACCTTGCCCAACATGTAAAGAAGTTGCCAATCATCAATTACCTCAAGAGCCAAATTGTCAGGTATTTCTCCAAGAGCCCCAACTTCATCCAATCTTTTCTTGTATTCTTGACAATAGCTTTCAAGCTCCTCCATGCTGGGACACCCATATCTGATGAAGAAGGCTACCAGAAGTAAATAGTCTATGCATGCCAAGACAAACTATTAATATATGACTATAAAAGAAGGTGCAGTTTGCTCATCATAAAGTTCACCCTTTCAATGGTAACAGACTATTCAATAAATTGAAAACAACTATGCAAGCAATAAAACTGTGTAAAACGGAAGTCTGCTAGACAATTAAATTCTGAACAGATACCTTTATCAGCAGACAAAATTCAGCTCTATTTGAAATTGAAAATTAAAATATAATTAGCCATCCAAGTTACAGAAGAATTGAACAAGAAGAGAGTTGCTCATGCTTTCTAATTTACAAGGGAGTAAAACCTTACTCATGTGACAGTTTATCTAGTCTCACATAAACATATCCATGATTCGTAGTCTTGAATGCAAAGAGTTCCATGCCATCACCAAATTGCAGCAAGACCTCACGGGCAAGAGAGAGAGAGCGTTCACCCCAGGGGACTCCTTGTAGCACAACTCCACCACCATCTCCACCATCACCAGACTACAGTTTAATTAAATGATTCAGGTCAGCAAAGATCAAATAGAATAACCAATTTTTAAGGCAAAGCAACAAGATCATTCAAGTCAATATATGACTATAAACTGTACCTTCGGCTCCACCTCTTCCTCCTCTTCCCACCCATCTGATTCACCCTCTTCATTTGGTTCATCTGCAATATCGAAATGAATGAATCACTAAGCTATGGTGAATCCATTAGAAAAGCTTCAAAAGATTATAAGTAAACGGACCATTTCCTTGAGAGATAAGAACAAAATAAAAGGATTTGGTGACAGGACAATTAAGCACCAATGTTGAACATTCATTGTGACAGAGAGGAAGGGGAAGAAAAACATAGAACAATTTCAAAAATGTTCAGGTGATAAACATGGGAATTCTTGGTGATTTGATTACTAACTCCCTATTCACTAAATGAAACTTAATTAAAATGCAATTTCGAATTCTCTATAAAAGAAAAAAAAATTATGCGACCAAAAGAGTCCAAAATGTACACAAATTAAACGTGTTAATATACCCAAAAATGCAAATGAAAAGGAACTGTGAATATTTCATTTTCTTCTCACAGAAACACTTAAAGAAACCAACAAAAACAAGGGACTTCTATCAAACACATAAATTGCACAATCAGAAAGAGCATATAAACATAGCCTCGGACTCTACAAAAAAGAAAGCGGTTTCTGGAGTAAGAACTTATCAAATCAGTAACTCAATTAATCAGAGAAATCCCAATTTTTGACGCTGGTACGTCGACACTTCAATGGAAAGAAAAAATTGTAAATAGATGAATAAAAACGCCACTTTACACTGAAGCGACTCTTCGTCGGAGCTGCCATTCTCTTGATCATTGCTATAAGTGGAGCTGGTGCTCAAGCGGCGAAAAGTGGGCTGTTTTAGAAAGAAGCTAGGTGAATGAAAACTGTATTGAAATTGAAGGCTTGCATCGGAAAGCTTGGACTTTGAAGGAGTGCGGGTAAAGAAAGAGAGGAATTTTCCGTTGGAGCAACAACTCGAAGAGACATAAAAACGGCGAAAAGTACGTAAAAGTAAGAGTTGATGAATAATCCGACCACCGCCCATTCTTTGTTACCTTCTCCGCTTTGCTTTTCGAGTGACTTTTTATAGGTTGCGCTGTTGACAAATGCTTTTTATAGTAGAACTCCCTTTTTCTAGGAGAAATCATCTTGGTGCGCTTCAACTTTAAAAAATTTTCAATTTTATCCCAAATTTTATTTTATTCGCCTTTATCAAACATTAAATCTCTAACATAATTCATAAAAAAAAAACTTAAGATGGAACTAATGAAGCTGAAAAACATGTATGGATTTTTTGGTTATTTGAATTAGAACATTATTTTTTGCTGAGTTATAAGTTTTTAATTCCAACTTACACAAGTGTTCTTGATATTTTTCTGGTCTCAAACTTTTATTTTCTAGTTAATTGGATCATACAACTTTTTTTCACTCGGACAAAAGAAATACAACTTGTTCGACAGTTTTTCTAATCCATTTGGATGACAGTGAATGATGGTTTAGTATTAAGTTAGCATTTGGATGACAGTTAGGGGAGATATATAATGGTTTAGTATTAATTTAGTGGTTGGTTTGGAAGAATTTTGATCTATGAGCAAGGTATTTGATACCGAACTCATAATTTAATTTTACTTAAATTTTTAAGACTTTGACATAAATGCATTGCAAACATTTGACATGGCTGACATGTCACTTTAGGCAAAAAATAGAGCGACACATAGCCAATATTCCTAGCTGAAAATTACAACATTCCACTTTCATTTTTTCATTTTATTATTATCAGTAAATTATAGGTGTTAAAATGGTAAACTTATAATTTTAAAGGGCGAAATGGCAAATGTGTGCAATTAAAAAAGACAATTTATGTATTAAGTGAATTTTTAAACCATTTAATTGATCTTTATTAAGGTTCAATATATTTTACTCACAAAACTAACATTAGTTGAGTACTTCCATTTAGCTTTAAGAAAATAATATGCGCGAGCACATCTAAGCCTATGGAAAGCCCAAATGCAAGACAAAAAAAAAAGGTATTCTTCCATTAAATCAGTCGAATGTTTGAATGCATAACCTGTGCCATAATCCAATACCATATAATATATATAACTAAATGAAAATGAGGCTACTAAGACGAATGTGCAAGTAACTAAATATCCAAAGATTACTTTTAGCGCACATGAAATAAAGAAAGAACAGCGAATGCACAATGCACAACTTTCAGCCAGTCTTCCCACGCACAGCAAAAATACCATTTGAAGTTACAAGATTTATTCTCGCCTTGGCTCCCTTTTACCTACTTGACATATCATTTCATTTAAAATAGCTCATCTCCCTAAAACAGTAATATCAGAAAAATGACATATACCATATCGTGTAAAAAATAAATAAAGACTGTAAAAACGTATTGGGACATGTAGCATTACTTTACTGCTTAGATCAAGGATCAAATTTGGGTATGTATCAGAACCACGAAGGTTTTATCTCCATGCATACTTCGAGACGTGAATACTGCAAAATCTACACTCGTCACTACTCACTAGTTTGAATATACAACTTAAAAGTGACAAAATACTGATCCATTTCCCAATTACAATCTTCTTATATGCACAGAACGTGGATGCTGCAAATGAAATGACCTAGGATTTCAGATGACGCCCAAAGTTTGCCCCGTTTCCACACAGAAAAAAAGGGGGAAGAAGAAGAAGCTGGATTAATGCAGCTACTCTATGGCTCTCTCAGAGTGACTATTTACAACCGGAGGATAGTTCTAAGTGTATCACAGAGATTTTGAATGGTCTGTTGCTCTTGCGAAGCTTGCAACTCTTGGAGTGGCATCTCTTCATAACACCTGCAACAAATGCAACGATAGGGGTAAATAACAAGCAACAGGTTAAGCTCGCAGTAAACCAGTGCTGCAGTCGCCCACAATTATTGCTTCATATAACCCAAAAGGGAACTTGTGCAAGGAATAAATTGTTTCTGAAAAGGGCAGGTAACTAATCAAACATGCATACAGGAAATACATGTTTCAAAAGTTTGCGCAAGCAAATTAATGGTGCTCTTCAACTTGAAGCACATTGACCATGCAGATATGCTATTGAACAATATAATGACGTGATTGACAAATCTGCAAGTATTACGTTTTATGGTAGGCCAAGGCTTGTGCAAGATTCAGCAGTGTGGAACTAGAAGTTAGTCTTTGGTAGACACTTGGAGGAAGAGGCATCTGCGGCATAAAATGAAAAACGAACCCACAAGGTGTCAGTATTTAGGCATGACTGTGCAGTTAAGAAAGCAAGAGGGGAGAGAGACAGAGAGAGAGAACCTCATTTTGTACCCTTCGACCCTTTTTAGATAATCCGTCACCAGTAAAAAGATCTTGTAGTGCTTCCACTGCTACAGTTTCATTATTGTCCTGCTGCAAACCTCCAGGCACATCGTCAGACAATAGGGCAATAGGGGATATATCCGTTGCCTTCAAGAATGGTATGGGTACTGTATTACCAGCCGCATATATGGACCAAAGCTGCACACAATAATTTCCAACTAAGCAGCAAGTACAGTTGCAGGCCCGACTTACAAACAAAACATACAAAGCCAAAGAAAAGACTGTTGGCACAATGGTGCCTCTTCTTAGTGAGATAGAGGCGCACGCAAGAAAGAGAGAGAGAGAGAGAAACCACCTTTCAAGACATCTATTTTGAACTCAAAATAAGAGATCCTGAATTAAATTGAATCTCAAATGGAAAAACAGAATATAATAAAATGCTGTTGCTGGTTACTGTAAGCTAACAAGTTAAGAACTCCCAATGATCATGAATTCAGGTTAGCTTAGGGTCTTAACAGCAGAGAAACTTGAAAAACTAATATCATAGACAGTTATATCTTTTATCCATTATTTTTTCATAAACAAATACTTAGCGATGAAAAGGACCTTGTCTTGCAATGCAAAAGCTTTTCTGCTGACACTTTCATTCTTCTTCAAGGTGGAAGTGCCTGTAACCCCACCTCCTCCGGCCTTTGATTGAGGTATGCCACTCCTCATGAGGTTTTGAGCATATGAGCCAGTTAATGAAGCTGATGTCCTCGTAGTCTCTAACACAGGATGTGATTCTCCAACAAAAAGTTTGTTTCCAGCGACATCTGTTGCATTATCCACCCTATCATAGTTGAAAACATGGTGAAAATCAGAATTGATGAGGACCAAATAAAGAGAAAGAAAAGGCAAGGCCAATTCATGTATACCTAAAAGAAACTCAAATTTAATTTGCAACATCACTAATATAATCCAATATGCTGAAACAGTCCTCTGTGGACAAACTTAAATCTCCATTTTTTTCCTTATGCTTTTATCTTGGAAAGAGCTATATATTGAATATACATTAAACTTAAATGGGGAAAGAAGTACCAGGAGTTTGTTGGTTTGCCTCCTTTGCCACTAACTGAAGGGCTTTCAACATTTCCTGGATCCTGAGAGGGCTCTCCAGCACTATGAAGTTCAGTCTGTGCCACTTTTTTTCCCATCACGTCTCCATGAACTACTACAGTTCCATATTCAACTGTGTATACAAAGGAAATACGAATTAAGCAAACGTGTTACCTTAAACCACAACTGCCCCACCCCCAGCCAAAAATAGAGAGAGAGAACCACAAGCAGTAGTCATCCACACAGATACCCTCAAGTAAAAGCAAATTATAGTTAAAGCCCAATCCATTTTAGCAAAAGATATTATCATATAATCTAAGACACAAAGTGAACATCAATGTGCAACCCCAACTGTTAAAAGTATATCTGTTACATTGTTCTGTAGATCCTATTGGTTCTATGATATCTAAGAATCATATTAATACTAAAGCTTTTCTTTCCTACTAAGGAAATTTAATGATTTCATATCGCTCAAGTTGTTTACCCATTGGAGACACGGTTTCTCAAGATAAAGCCAAGAGAGAAATTTAAAATTGTTTGAATGTAATTCAACTGCAATAAAAATTAAAAATCATTGTTACATTAATTACATATTTTTTAGTTTTACCAGTTTAATTTTAATAATTGTAATATCTACTTTCAGATTAAGAAGTTCATCTTGATGATAACCAGACTACCAAGCACTTCATTTAGTAAGGCTAAATTTAGGATGCTAAAATCAAATGAGAGGGCCGAAAACCTTTTTTGAATAAGAAAGGCTTAACAAAGACTAGGGGGCCATGTCCCCCTAGAGTCACCATTCCCTCCACTTGCTGTTCCCACAAAAACAATAAATACTATTATTTCTAGAATGCCATGTAAACTCTCATACACCGACACAAATTGTACTCTTTTACCATACATCCAATTCCGAAATTTCCTAAATGTTAAAAAGTCCTGATTGGTTTCATGCAATTGATAATCATTCATTGGAACAAAGCTTCCACTAGGCAAAGACTACCTTCTGTTATAGCAATAAAGGAAGATCTCTCAACGCCCATCCCCAAACTCCACTCACCCAACCACACAAATAAAAAGCCCCAGTCTCCAGGTTGTTGAAAAGAATTTTAAGCAGTCATTAGACTTCATCACTGGAGCTCAAAACTCCTGACTGTTTGGCTGGAAACCCACACTGGCCAAAATACTAATCCTTAACAGAAAGTGTGCAAATGTTATTTTGTTCACTATTATAAGAAGTTCAAAAAAGTTAAACCCATCTCGGAAGATCAGTAGATGTGGTTTAGGTGACTGATCCATCACCCATTTAGGAGCAGCCTTGGAGCACATGAACAAGTGCAACCAGGAAAGCCACACTGGCCAAAATACTAATCCTTAACAGAAAGTGTTGCCATGTTATGTTGTTTGCTATTACAAAAAGTTCCAAAAAAATTAACCTTGCCTAGGAAGATCAATAGTTGTGGTTTAAGCCCAAGTATCAGAAGTGAAGTGGTGGACTGATCCATCACATGTTTAGGGGGCAGCCTCGGAGCACATGAATAAGTGCAACCGTTACAAAGTTGACCAGCAAATATTTTGATTACCTTCAGCTTTCTAGTAATAGTCATCCTTAGCATAGCAATTCTTTGCAATTGAAGCATTATATAGATATGAGACATGCAACGAGAACACTCAAGACAGGACCTTACAGAAAATAAAAATCGAGGGGGGGGGGGGGGGGGAGGGAGAGACAAAAGAAATCTTCTGTATTCTTTGGCAGTTTAAAGAGTAGTTAATGTGAAACAAGCTTTGTCCTCCTTAAAACATATAATTAGACTACAAGTATCAACAGCAAGTGGAAAAGGATACCTTCGCCATCCAGTTCCACACCACTTTCAGAGTTGCATATTTCAGCTGCTACCTGAGGTCTCTTAGATGGAACAGTATCTCCATAATCCTCATTCAGTTTTGGACTTACTGTAGGCTGTTTCAAGTGTTAAAAATGATATCTGATTTGTAAGAACTTAGGCAGAAGGACAGTACAGTTCTTGGCAGAGTGAAATTCTGCTGTACACTTACTTCTAAAACAAGTGGCCCAATATTTTGTGCTTGGAGAGCCATTGAGGCCCTAATTTGCCTGGCCTTTTCAATCTTTGGAAACATCGCTGAGGCTCCATATTTGCACTTCTCAATAAACTTATGCTGAGATCCAAATAGAAGAAAAGAATTCAAGTGGGCAATGATGTAAACCATTTTTTTATTCGAATAAGAAAAGAGACATGTACATAACCCGTGATTATTTTCATTCCAGAATTGAAGAAGATATATAGGACCAAATTCACAAGCGCACACAACATAATAGTTATCCATATGATTCCTGCTGAATTTAAGGGCCAATTGACAGTCAAGGATATGTGGTATAAGTTTGAATAATCAAACACCAAAGTCAATCAAAACGAATTATTTCATGTTTTTGTTTATTACTTCTCCCCATACCTTCAGCATCTCAGATGCAGTTGGGCGCAAACGTGGATCCTTTGTAAGGCACTTTGCAACAAAATCATGGAACAAGAGAGACCTGCCAAAGAAAAAAAACTAGCCTTAAACACACCAACAAATGCTTTTACAATAAAGAAATAGAATGGCAACATGAAGAATCATTATTAGCAAATTGCAAGCCAACCATTTTTCTTTATCCTCAAGCATTGGAGCAGGCTCAATGGATATCATGAATAAAACCTGTGACAGCCAATAAGCATATCAGACAAATCTCAAACACTTCTTAAATTGACAAAGAAAGGGAATGACATTGAACATCAAAGCAAGAAAAGCTAAAACTATGCACAGGATGCGTATATAACAAGATACAAAATTACAAATGACAACTATGAGTTTCCATTAATACCCCCATATTCCCAATAAGTCCACTAACAACTCTTACTTGTTACACTACCCAGAGTTTAGGTTCTAATAGCCTTCTCACATTGGACGACATTTTTCTTTTTGTTAAAACATGGACAAGAACTGGCATTGCAGAACCATATCAAAGTTTGGCCTATGCCATATGGGCCATATAATTTTTGCAAATGCAGCTGGTAAAATATGAGAGCTTTGTTTTGGATAATTTCAAGAATCTATGTTTAATTTTTCAAGCATAAGAATGTGAGTACATAAATACACCTTAGAAACCAATTTGAAGTAAAATGGATACTTGATAACTTGCATTTCCCATGAGCAGAAGTCCATTTAATCAAATGGCTAAAAAGAACTTCCATAATCCTTGATTTGGAAGGAGCAGCTGGAAGAATAGAATTGCTAGTCGACCCCGTTGATCCCAGTACAATATTTAAGCTAGCCAAAATATTTGAGCATCTACTGCCTTTTCACACATTTATAGATTACAAAGTGAAACAGTCAAGTATAGCATCCACATCATATCAATCATTATTGGACATATCAGTAGAAGAATGTGAACAATTAACAATAAAATTAAAGAAACAGCAGGAAAATAAAAGTACTAAAACAATTCCAAAACCTAATGCATTTAGATTTTACTTTTTTGCTCAGGCTGTAAACATCAGATAATTACATAACATTCTATATAGTGACAAAACTTGCTTAATTAAAAAAAGGGATGAAAAAAGCATAGGAAAAAGACAACCTGGTGCTATTTATTCACTTGAGTCACCATTAAAATATATTATAACTAAATCAATAATAGAATTAATAGTAATTGCAAAGAAGTCATAATTAACCAAGCCCATCATCATGTATATAGTGCAAAAACCTTTTTTTTCTCCACAGCCAGGATTTACAACTGATCAATTAGAGGAGGCTTGCAAACCCTTCTCTAAACAAAATAGTGGAAAATTTACAGTACCCCTTTGACTACCAGTGACAGCAAGCAATATTCCTTGCATAGTGTCAGAATAATTTTAATGCTCTTATATCCCAGATTTTATTTAGAGTGATTTAGCCTCTATTTTTTCTCAGTTAAACCACTGAATATGCATGATCTAGAAAATGACAAGGCAATTACCATTGAAAAAGAGGGCACAAATAATAGCCAAAAGTGAAACTGAGTGAAGTACTGCAAATATAAGAATTCAGGACTTCAGTATAATATACTGACCCTCATAGGATGCACTGTTGATCTTGGAGGAAGTCCCTAAATTAAAAAAAAAGAAATGAAAAGAGAGATATTAAACTTTGATTTTCTGCAATTAAGAAAACAGAGATTACACTTAGATTTCTAGGCAAGTATATGTATAATCACAACATCAAATATGACACTCCTCTTTTCTTATATGTTTCCCTTTCTATTACAAGCCTCATTTTTCTGAACATTTTCAATTTCAAATTACATTTATTTCACCATTATAAATCTTAAACTTTTTTCCCTTTCTCCTCAATCACAATAGTTAATTGCTCTTTCAGCCCTCATAAATATAACATTTACAAAGAGTAGCCACATTTTCCCTGGTCAACTATAGACTATTGACAATAGGATCGGATTGTGATCCCCAGCCCAATGTCCAACCCCTGCAAAGGATCGAGAGAGAAAGAGTTGTTTCAACCTGAATTTAATGCAATTCCTGTCCAATATGCCTTGCTTCAGCACCCCATAGAACACATGGAATTTTTTCAATTATCTTTTATTCCATTAGGTTCAATTACAAGTAATCAGAATTCATGACCTCTCCCAATTGATGTTGACTGCTGCGAAAACTTCAACTTTTGACCATTGTACTCAAACACCGGGCATAATAAATTGTATAGTTTTCTATCCTTTACAGAATATAAGGCACTTCCCACAGAATCACAATGAATAAAACTCAACAACAATTTAATCCGCCCTCAACCCCTAATAACCACCACTACAAGAGTTAAAGAACAACTTATTAACACATTGCATATTACTGAAAAAGCTTTAACAGAATGAACCTTCTAGCTTTTTTTTCAGACAATTTCTTGAGATTGATTCACCAAATGAATATACCTCAGCCATTTCAATTGCAGAAACACCAAGAGCCCAAACATCCACCTGAAAGGAAAAAAAATTAAATGATATTAAATTGATAACATAAAAAAGAAAAAAACAAATATTTTAGCCCTGCATGTCTTGTCTACTAAGCGCTTAAACTTTTATTCATTCAGATTCAGAACTCCAATTTTTATTTCGCAAGAATTAAGCTGTTATTTAGATAGAATAAACAGTTAATTGATTGGAAAACCTCAAAATTTAGAAAATATAAAAATTGGCGGACTTAATTTAGACATCATCTATATGCCAATTCCTCTAAGAAATCTAACCAATAACGTGATTCAATACAGCCCAAAATTTTAAATCAGAATTTGATGTTTAAAAATACTTAGGGTCAACCAAATTTATCTTGGTTCAACTTTAATAGATTTAAGGCCTGTTTGGTAGGACTCTTACTTTAACTTTTGAGCAGTAGAAAAATCGAAGTAAAAGAAAGAGCTTTTGATTTGGTGTTTGGAAACTATTTTCTACAAGAATTTTTTATTTCATAAGGGCTTTTGTATTTGTTTGGATTGAATATATCTCAAGCTAATATAACACGGATAATGATTATTTTACCATTTAATAATAATATTATATTAAATTTGTCATTAAAATATATAAAAATATCACATCAAATAATAAAAATATACCCTAATTATTTTATTCAACAATTTATTTCGATAAAAAGTAAATAAATTGTACAACACATGTCAATTATTATTTTTTAATTGACAAAGTTATTACTACCTTATGAGAGGAGGCAAGTGCCATGTGTAAAATATCTAGATCATTTATTTTGATTAAAAAAAGGAACATAAGCCAAAAATGACAAGATAATAAAAAATTAATTAAAATGGGAAGTGGAAGGAATTTTACTTTCTTATATACACATTAGGATAAAATTGGAATTTTAAAAAATTCATTAAAAGGGAAAATGGCTTCCCTTGCTTTTCCTAGGAAGCACTTCCAAAAAAAGCCAATATGGAGTGGATTCTTCCAAAAGGGCTTGTAACAACCAGAAGCCTTTTAAAAAATTTAGCCAAACGGATCCAAAAGTGGCTTAGCAAGGTTAAAAGCCACTTTTGGCTTCCTAGAAGCCCAAACAAACAGGCCCTTAACCCTTAATGTCTTAGGCTAGACCAAAAATATTTGTACAGAAATTAGAATGTAGTGAATTACACACAATACTATAGATAATGGGATGATATCTTCTGGGTAGGACCAAATCAGTACTTTGGCACTACTACTTGTTCCCGAACTCTAACATTCAAGCTCCTCTCACACCCTTGCAGGCTGCCTGGCCAATGCCAAACCCTAAAACCAACTAGAATCTGGCCCCAATTAAGAAACAAGTTTCTTCTTAACATGAGAAGTTCCATTTTAGCCTTAAGGTCCCATCAGGTGTACAAATATTATGTTGAATTTGGGTAAGATCTAGAAGAATATCCAGCCAGTACTTGTCCATAGTGAAACTTAACAGGAAATGACAATTTTCCATCAACCTAATCCAAAAACCTGCATCTTTTGTTCCTAGTTAATAATGTTTCAGGTAAAAAAAAAAAAAAATCAGCCAATAATAGAATGACCATGTCTTTTAAGTAAAGTCCATAATTTCAGATGATGCCATGTCATTTTAGACAATTTCTTAAACATTCTAAGCCTTTCCCTTAGTTTTTGTGGTATCAACGACAATTAATCTCATCAGAAAATAACATCAAATGATGCTGCAAGGTATTGCTGTGTCCTTCAATTCATATGATTTAAGCTTAATGATGCTCAGGATCACTAGCAAAGTCCATTCATCGTGATAAATATATCCATAAACTTTGAACCATACAACAAGTAAATGACTGTACTTAAATAGAATGACTAACAATAAACATTCATCCCCGTAAGTATCCACATCCACATTTTGACACTATCATCACCATTATTATGTACATGCATTTCATGGCAAAGCAATTTTAGCGTTTGTTCTCCTGCATAATCCCTAAGCAACTATGCCTGGTCTAAACTTCCACTCAGAATTAACAAATGCTTTGCCAATTAGTCCAGTGAGTATAATTGTTTTCGGTAGTTCGAAGACGACCGAATCTAAGAACATAGACCCATATCAAACAGAGGAAATAAAATAAGTGAAAGCAAATAATCTATTATTAAATCCTAAATGTGATGGAAGAGAATTCAAGAATGCGCTAAAGCCACAAAATCAAATCCAACATTCATAGATATAATACCTTTCCATCATAACGGTTTTCCTGAATAACTTCTGGAGCCATCCAATGTGGAGTGCCAATAAACTGCAGATAATACAAATATTTCTAGAGACGGATTTTCAAAATAAAGCATGAGTGAATTAACATGAAATACCACACAATCAAGATAGATAGCAACATGTGCTATAGAATGAGCCAAGTGCTGGTAACAGTGAGAGAAATCAAGCAGAAATGCACAAATATTTGGCAATTATTATACCGTATTGCGCTTTGACATGGTCCTTGTAAGCTGTGCCGCAACTCCAAAATCACCTGCTCAGAATGTACCAAAGTAGCATAATAGTCTTAAATTAGTTTGCCAAAATGGAGGATAATGCTCTATCAAAATCTAACGTTTACGTAAATCAAGCCATTAGGCAAACAGGAATAAAAGGAGATTTGGTAGAACCAAAAGCCAAGAACAAATCAGTGCTCTGAAATTTTGAGTTTTGATAAGTGTAAAGTGATGGGAACATAATAAGATCCAAAAATCACCATCATTTATTTTTGTGTCTTGTCCACAAAATATTACTATCTTTATGATGAAAGTGGTACTCACCCAACTTGACTTCCCCTTGTTCTGTTAACAAAATATTACCACCCTTAATATCTCTATGGACCTTGAAAATTGAATGCAAATAGGCAAGGCCCTACACAAATTCAAGGGGAAAAATAAAGAAGGAAAAGAAATTAAACCAACAGCAGATGTAGGAGTAAATGAACCAAAAAAAATTGACAACCAAAACCAATTCAACAACTTGAGCCAGCTCACAGGATATTACTTTCCTATCGCATACAAATGACCAAATTTAGTCTTAATAGTACCCATGTAAATAAAAGCTAATTTTCTAAAGCAAAGAAGGTAAGGTAAAGGTTAACAAAATCAAGAACTCTTCCACTCCAAATTCTTATTTGAATCTCAATGATTTATTTTTCTAACCAAATATAGTCAAAGATACCTTCAGGGCTTCTCTACATATAAATGCTATTTGATACTCCTCCAAAGGTTCTTCAGTAACATTCATCAAGTCAGCAATGCTTCCACCTCCACAATACTCCATAACTATCTGCAAAAGTCAAGAAACTTGTCTTCCCAATATACCTATTCAAAAAGTGTGTGGATGTGCATGTGCAAACAAAAATATAAATTGCCATTATAATGCTTCCAACAGGTGAAACCCTTTGAACAAAATTGTAGCAGCCTAATCTTAAATTAATAAATTAGCTCATACCCAAAGATATTCCTCCCCTTGATAGCTTCCCAAATATCGAACAACATTTGGGTGGCTACACTGTTGCAACATCTCAATTTCACCTCGAATTTCTTCATATCCCTCCTCCTGGAAAAAAGTAACATTGAAAGTCAATTTCGCTACTCAAAAATGCAAACAGCTTAAGAACTAGATTATATGTGAAAATCAAAGCATACTCACCCCCTCGCTTAATGATATAACCTTGATGGCAACAAGTTCTGAAGTTCGTAAATCCCTTGCCTTGTAAACAGCCCCGTACGAGCCCTTTCCTGGCACCAAAAAAATTCAAGTCATTAAAACCTTTCCAAGAAAATTTCAGGAGCTGCAGCTTAATAGTAGGAATCCTTTATCAAAATCCCATTTTAAACTTATTCACTCGCTACATTGAAAACATAATTAACAAAAAGCACATGAACAAAACTTTGACTTACTCGAGATCCTAGCGCAGCTCACAATAGAATAGCTTACCATATGAACTGAGATTATATAAAGCATGCATACCGAATGTATTAGGCTTACAGTTTATGCACCCAAAATGCATAACCAGATTACAAACATGTCCAAATCATGACATAACAAAAAATGCCGCAGCAAAATTCAAGCGTTCTTGTTATGCATCCAAACTTAAAGGCCACATGGCAAATTAAATGAATTACTAAGGTGAATGATACTCAAGTCAAAACTTATATCTATTGAGATAGATTTCAGCTAAAAGCACACGCACCAAGTTCATTAAGCAATTCGTACTTTGTGGTGGGATCTTCTCTGGTAACACTCTCTGGAATTGAACTTGATGACATTTTGCTCTGAAGCTGCCTTGTCTCCTCTCCCTGAAAAGACGGAGATCCACTCCCTTTCTTTTGCTTCCCAAACCCAAGATCCCCCACGGCTTGCATGCTCGCCACCGCCATCCCCATCGTCGATCCACTCTCAGCTTTACCAGTTCTCCTGACCATCGCCCCACTCACCGTCGGCTTCACCACAAATGTGCCAAATCCTTCTCCTTCATCATCGCTATCGTCTCCCGCTTCCATTCTCTTACTAAACGGCGAGCTTGGAGGCTTCCTTAGAGACGCCGAATTTGAAGACGATTGCGTTGGCGGCCGACTCCGACTTGTTTTAACGATCATGGTTCCAAAGTCGCCGCCGATTTCGTCGTCAAGAGGATCTCCACCTCCGAAATCCTTGGGTAGGCGTTTAAGTAGGGGAGGGAGAGAGTCTTCGTCTTCTTCTTCTTCTTCATTTTGGGATCCACCTTTGTAGACCATAGTTGCGTAGATGTCATCGTCTGGTGCTTGGGTTTTGGGGTCGGGTTCAGGTTCGGAGTCGGAATCGTGAACTATAAAAGTGGAGTATATGTCCGACTTCTTTGTGGTTTTGCGGTTGCTCCGGCGACCGGAGGGCGGGTATTCCATTTTTCCCTCACAATGGAGTGAGAGCGATGGTGACCGTTGCAGGCAGTCGCAACTGAAAGTAGCAAATGAGAGACTCAACTCAACTTGGGCCTTTCTGTTCCGGCCCAGTCTTCAGCTCCATAGCTGCTTGCTGCTCTAATTCCACATCAAACCCAGTGCCAAGGGGATACTTACAAACTAGACCCTTAGAACTCCAACATCTTTTTCATTACAAGTGGAATCTAAACTTATTTTAACTTGGCATGGAAGTCAGACCATTTTTAGATCAATTTGAGATTAAAGACATAATACATGGTTCAAAGAAAAAAAAAAAAGTTGCGAAGAAGAAGTTCAGTTAGCACATGATCCCGCTAAGCTAATTGAATTCTACTGTCTATATACGTAAATTATTTATAGTTTAAAAGGCTAATAATCTAATTACTTTTTCATTTGATAATATTTTCCGTCCCATATAAAAAAAAATATACTGTCTATATAATTTGGAGAATGTAATAGTATGAGTTTAGTTAATCGTAATATTAGGGTTTTTTTTGGTATTAATGGTTTAAGTTTATTCTTTAAATTAAAAGTTTTGAAAAAAATAGTACAAATACACCAATTGAAATAAAAGATGATAAATTATTTTTTAAATGGCTTGATTGTTTATAGAATTTTATTAATAATACCACTCTTACTTCTACTGAAAAAGGTTTCTCAAAGTTAAAAATCCAATGAAACGTATACAGGCACACAAGTGTTGAAAAAGGGAGCGTGACTATTGCAAAGGAAATGCTGAGAACACCAGTTAACTCAAAACAATGCTTCAGAAAAATATCAACTAAGCTTTGATAGAGATGTCTATGCATATAGATTTTGATTGAACAATCCAGACAATACCACCAACCTATATATTACATCACATGACGCAGCAAGTTTTGCATTTGATTATAAAACGATAGAAAGCATTGCTTCGTCTAAACCACATGTTTTCACAAGAATCAACAAACAGTTTTCCCAGTATGATGAGATTTAAGATATATTTCAGTTACCACCACCACCACCACCACCACTACCAAAGAGATATCCCAGGGAAGATCCACCACCAGGGGCAGCATGGACCTTAGTTGAAGGTCGATCCTGAACCAGTAAGAACGTCATTAGAATGCTTGGTGAAAAATTCAAGAGCTATCCATGCAAATCTCAATGAACCATATGCATTAGATGAACAGTAAAAAAGCAACTTAGGGTTTTTAAAAGCAGCCACCACCAACAATTGCTCAGGCTTAAAATTTTAAAATAGTTCATCACTGTATTTTTCCAAGTTCCAAAATAATCCTATTAAATATTACTCGAAAGAGAAGTAATTGAATGAATCTAATCAAAACCATCAGTAGCTTGCAAATTGTTATAATATTAATCAATTTAGATCACTGACTCAGAAAAGATAAGTCCAACTCAACTCTTGCAGTAACTATCACCATTTTGCTAAAACATCTATACCTGTTACAGAGAAAAGGATTAAAGTACAAATTACTAAAGTAAGGTCATTCAAGTTCTGGTACCGATAGTAAGTGCATAAAGCAATCAATGACGAAAGTATTCTCTGGAAGAACCCCCAAAAATTTCTGGTTTCTTCCCATCCAATTAAATCCCCAGCAGATACTTTTTGCAAAATCTCATTCCCATTTCACAAAGCAGACTAAAGTTTTGCATTCAATTGTAAGCTAATTCCATGAACTATTGAGGACTAAAACAAACTACATTTTAGCAAGAGAGATTGAGAGGGATAGCTACAGCCTGAATACAATACATCCAAGCATACAAGTCATGTCATGGAAATATTGGCGATTTGACTTCGAAAGGGCAAACAAGATTCACAGAATTTGGAAGTTGCAACTGTGGTTAACATGAATCACTAAGCATAGATCTAACCACGAAAATTTATAAAAGAATTCCCACCTATTAAACATTCTGAATAGCATACCCCACAAAGCCCAGATATTTACAACTACAAGACCTTCTAGGCCAACAGACATTCTAGACGACAAATTAAATTAAAGAGTTAATTCCTCTGTACTTGTTTATGAATGACAATCCCTCAGGCAGATAGTTCTCATTCATTTTCAGGAAAACGAATGAGTTTCATTGAAATTCAATGAAATAGGCTGTTTCCTCCAAAAGTAAATCATGATAAATCATGAACCTGGGCAAAATGTACACCACATTAAACACTTGACTGAACAGATTCAAAATATAGGCCATTTATTAAATTTGCAAAACGAAATTAACATAATTACTAAGAATCATACCGTGAGAAAGTTTCCAGTGTTCTGGCTATCTGCCCGCATATAGTTGTTAGCAGAAGTACTATTAATACCAGCAGGAATCTGCTTGTTAACATCAACTGGCGGAGACACAACTGCAGGTTTGGATGGAGGTGGATCGTTTACTGCCTGGCCATCATTTGAAGCAGGTTTGGCAGCAGCAGCAGCTTTTGGAGCCTCTCCAGTCCCAAACAGGTAGCCCAATGAACTTTGCCCCCCACCGCTGCTAACTCCACGACCCATTCTCTAAACTTCCTGGATAATGAACTTTAAAGTCTTTCACAAAGAAGAAAGAAACAAATCATCAGAACTCGGGAACGCTAGGTAACTCATTTTCTTGTAATTATGATAAGTGTACTCCATAATGCAAGGATCAGAAAAAAGTCACATTATTAAGCTTCACAACGACTTAAATTACTAAAATTTTAGCATTCAAACATCACAAGATCTTATTTGCTTGACAGTCACTCAAAGTTTCCTAAATTAATTCGAACTCAACATTCAAGCAAAACGTTTTGATATTGAATAACCTTTTGGCTGAACTCAAAATCTCACCTTCAAGCGTCAGATCCGTTAAATATACCAAAAGGTTTTAACACTGGGGCTCAGGATCTAAAATAGGAAAGTGTGAGAAGCAAAGTTGAACATGACTCTGTTTGGCGAATCTACCTCATTTCACTTTCAATACAAATATGATGAAGAAACCGAATCCAAAATCAACAATCATCCAAATTCTCTTTCACAAAACTAAAACTAATAACCCAAAAAGAGAAATATCACAATCCAAAGCACAGAACAACTGCCAGATCTAGCAAATGATATTACAATCTTAACTCAAACATAACCACTTGAAGTACTGAGATTCAGGTGAAAAATTAGCAGCAATGTGAAGCCAAATATGAAATCATAAACAGTGAAAGGGAGGAACGGAAATAGCAAAAACTCCGTAAACTTAAGAAAGGAGGGTAGAAGTAAAGAGATTAGGGTTGGGTACCTTACCTTGAAAATTAAGAAGATTAGATCTGAACAATGGAAAACACAAAGCAGAGACAAAAAGAGCACGGGCAACCAGTAACTGAGCTCAGAACGACTGAAAGCGAAATGCTAGCGTTATATAGAGAATTGGATAAAGAGTTTGATTTTTTAAATTTCAAACCCATTTTCTATATTTACAGTTGCTTATTTTGATTCACCCAATTTCTTTTTCTTTTAATTTTTAATTCTTTTTTCACATCTTTATCCCAACCAAAAAATATATAAATTAAATATATATATATATGAGGGCTCAGTTTATTTAACCGCCGTTCATGCTAGTGTTTAATGATACTTCGTGACTAAAATTTCTTCAATTTTTTTTATTAAACACTTTTTTTATTTTTATTAAAATTAAAAAATAATAAATAAATTTAAATTTAGTATTAAATTACATAATTAAAATTAAATTATTAAATCTGATTGATTCTAACTTTATTAAAAAATAAAAATAAATTAAATTATATTAAAAGTCTAAAAGTGACAAATAAATAAAATTTGAATTTTACTTAAAAGTGACAGATAAAAAAGAATGAAAGAATTAAAAAAATTATATAACATTATAACTATAATTTGATGTTATATGTATATATTTTTTATTTAATATTATATGTGTATATATAAATATTTGACTTATAACTATTGTTAATGTTATTTATAAAAAATTATTGGTGTCAAGAATTTAAAAATTTATAATTAAGAAAATATATTGTAGTATAATTCTTAAAAAAAAAGTATATTACAGTCTAAATAAAACAAAAAATTAACAAATCAACCATCAAAGCGATCAGAAAAAACCATGGTTATTAAATTTGGGTTGACTCGGAAGGTCGGATCGGTTGAACCGTGACTCGGCAAGCAATCCGAGTCGATTCAACATAAAAATCGGAAAGGGTAAAAACTCGGATTGACTCGGAAAAAATTGGGTTGAACCGGTGACTCGGTGACTCGGATCGGATTCCGGTTCAACCAAAAAAATTTGCATTTTAAAAAATCAATCCCTAAATTCCCAAAAAATACAGTGATATAATTAAAAACATAAAATTTAAAGATCCTATAATGTGTTCTTTTAACTAAATCCATAACAAATTATTATATATATTCAAAATATACAAAAATAATGTCTATAATACATATCTAAATGTAGAATTAAATCACCACAAAAAATTTTTATGTTTAATCCTAACAGTAGATAATTTTTTTAATTATTATTTTTTATATATAAGAGTTTATTATATATAGATCGAAAAAATCCTTTGATAGTAATTACAACTAATGAATTGGTAATTATGATTGAAAATTTTGAAACGATAGAAATCTTTGAATATATAATTAGTTTATAAGGAATAAAAAGCTGGTCAGAAATTGGATTAAGTTTTGATTACTTAAATTGCATGTTAATGGAGCTGCAATTAGATATTGATAAGCACCATCCAAGGACAATTAATGTTGACTAATTAAGTATCACCATGTTGCAATTGGTATATAAGTAGCATACAAATAATTTTAGAAACACAATTAATTTTGTTGGTCTTAATATTTTTACATTGATATTTATTAATTAATAAAATTTTCAATGTCTTTTGATATATTATATTTTTATTTTTTTATAAATAATTATATTTAATAAAAAGTAAAAACTCCAAGTCGACCCGATCCAACCAATTGACTTTTGACTCAGTTGGTAGACCGAGTCGATCTCCGAACCGATTCTGAAAATATTGGAAAAAACTCAAAAATGCTTGGAATAATTTGCTACCAATAATTGATTAAAAAATATTATCCAATGCCTTTAAAGCGACAAATTTGTTTGTTATAATAGTGTAATGTTGTCAAAGTTAAATGTAAAATTTATCTAATTTGACGGCTCAATGTAAAATACTTTTAAAAATTCAACGATGGTTTTGCCTTCTACGGAATATAAAAGTATTTGAAAAAAATATTTCGTAAGTTTGAATTCATACCAACTTTTTTAGGCATATATATCACCTGAATTTCGTTTCATAGTTTTATTTAAATATTTAAATTTTAATAATAATAATTTAATGAGTATTTAAATTTATCAATTTTATAAATAACAAGAACAAATTTATATTGATGGTTCACATGTTCCGACAAACAATTTATATTGATATAGATTTTTTTTTTTTTGAAGTGTTGATATAGATTTAGTTATAACTGGATTAGATAAAAAATAAATCCAACTATAGAAGGTGAGTCATAAGACAACCTATTTGTCCTTTTTTTTATTTTTTTAATATAATTATAACAATCAATCAAACAACTATTAAATAAAAGTAATAATTTTAATTAGTGATTTTTTTTTTTATTAAACTCTCAAATGTTATTTATAGAAAAATTAAAATGGCAAACAATTCTTTTAAGTAGGGATGAGCATGGATCGGTTAATCGGTCCCTTAATAATTTTCTTAAATCAGTTCTTTACTATTGATTAACAGCTATATCGATTTCGATTTTTAACTCGATTTTTTCTGATTAATTTATCAGTTAACCATTAAAAAATTTTAATATATAAATTTAATAAATTATATAATTTATAATATTATTTTTAATAGTTAAAAATGCTTTAAAAATTAAAAAAATATTAATTAAATATAATACCCATTAAAATAATCAAAATAAAAATAAAATTTTCATAATTAATTATAAAAATAAAAAATATTTAATATAAAACTAACAATTGAATATTAATTATGCACATAATTTTAATATTTATTTACTAAAAATATATATTTTACAAAATTATATATCATAATATTTATAAATTACATAAAAATTAAAAAATATAAGTGTAAAATTTAAAATATAATTCATAAAATATATATTTTTGATTTCGGTTTCTGATCGGTTAACCATCGATTTTTAAAATAAAAATTATAAATCTAAAATTTTGGTTCGATTAACCTAAAAATCGATTCAATTTCGAACAGATTTTTTAGTTAACCTAAATTTCGATTATTCATATCCATCCCTACTTTTAAGATCAAATGTATTTTCAATGTGTTCTTTTTTCCTTTTAAATAAATTCATAACGTAA
This sequence comes from Excoecaria agallocha, assembly GCA_037975025.1. Taxonomy (NCBI): domain Eukaryota; kingdom Viridiplantae; phylum Streptophyta; class Magnoliopsida; order Malpighiales; family Euphorbiaceae; genus Excoecaria; species Excoecaria agallocha. Next base: position 2,233,492 of record CM075822.1, on the reverse strand, counting down.
TTGATTTCGTTTTAAATACTCTATACTTGGCCATGTATGTACCTATAAGTTTCTATAGGTATACATTTTGGACAGTGATGATTCTTATCATTAAGCTTCTATCCGTGATCCGACTTGTAATATTTAAAATGCACTAATTTTAATTTGATCCAATTTTTACGAGCCCAACGGACCGATTTATGTTTGAATTATTAAAAAATCGGATTGGATTTAAGTATGGATCGGATTAAAATTTGATAGGTCAACGCTTTAAATTTTCAAAAATAATATATATTTATATTTATTATTTATAAAATTAATAAGCATATTTACTAAATAAGTAATTTAAGTGTTCAAATGAATTACATAATTAAATTCATTTACTTATACATGTATTAAGCCATTTTTTAACTACATCTAAGAGGTTATATAATATTTGAAAATAAATTAAATTATTTTTTTAACAACTATAATTGTTTACAGCTGAATTATGTTTCTCTTTATTGTGTGTATATAAAGCACCAAGTAAAATAAGCAAATAAAAGTACTTTTTTAGGACTTTTCTTTTTCTTTTTCGAAACTTCAAGCCTGAAAATTAAAAAAAATAAAATTAAATTAAATTGTATTGTGTTGTGTTGTGGGAGGTTAGATTAATATACTTTCTAATTTAAGTTATGAGCGGTGGATCATGTGGGGCGGGTGATCCAGCACCCCACGTGTATCATGCTCATGAGGTGTGTGAACAACCAATCAAATCAGTACTTTACTCACAAAACAAATTTAGTAATTTACTCTTCGGGCTTTTGAAATGTTTCAATAATTTATAATTTATTTAATTGTAACTAATAAATGCATTAGTAACGCTAAGGCTATTTTTATCTAAGAGAAATTATAAATCAGCTAATTTTAGAAAGTTAAAATTCATCTTTTATGAAAAAAAAAATTCATCATTTCACAAAATTTATTTTTCTAAAATTAACATTTACTAAATATATGTTTTTATTTTATAATCAATTTTTTATCCAATAACTAGCTTTTTATTCTTTCAAAAATAATATCAAATGCATCCTAAGTGTCCGGCAATTTTTTTACTTTAGTTTTTAAATACTAAAAAAATAATGAAAATTAGAACTTTTAATTTACTGTCTGAAAAATATTTTCTAAAAGAATATATTGGGTTATAAAATTTTGTATCTCCGTTTGGATTAAATATGTCCAAAATTAATATAATACGGATAATAATTATTTTACCACTTAATGATAACATTATATGAAATTGTTATTAAAATAGATAAACATATCACATCACATATAAAAAAATAAAAATATTTTTATTAACAATTTATTGTAAATTTTAATAAAAAAAGGAAATGAACTATGCAATACAAACTGATTGTTCTCTTTTTTCCCCTACAAAAAGGTAAAATATTACTGCTAATAATTTCTTCTTGGTTTAAGAGAGTAGACAAGTGCCATATGCAAAACATATTGTTTTTTGTTTTGAAAAGAAATTGAAAAATAAGTAAAAAATTAAATAAATAATTAAAAGGGCGCATGAATGAAATTATTAATTTTTATGTACATATTAGGATAAAATTGAAATTTTGAAATTTTTATTAAAAGGGAAAACAACTTCCCTTTCCCTTATTTTTTTGAAACGCTATATATATATATATATATATACACACACACACACACTCTTAATCAACTATTAGGAGTGGATTAATATCTGTAATGACTAAATATTCTGAATTTTATAATTGGAGAAAAATTGTTTAATTTATCACAAAATTATCAACATGTGTATAAAACAATTATATAACTAAGAGATTGTAGATGTTTCTTTAAAAAAAAATAAAAGGAAAATAATCAAAAACAAAATATTCAAATCATTGAGTGTGGATTAAGAATTTATTCCGTAAAACTGGAAATGCATGTGTCATAGATGGTAGATAATTAGAAATAAAAGGAATTTAATAATGAGGCTTGCATAGTAATTTCGCCCATTTTAGGATAAATTCACCAAAATACAGTAATTTAATTTCCCTTTCCCTCACCTAAAGCATTGTCATGGACCATGGTTGTTATCCGTTAGGTTCTACCCTTCTTAAATAATTTGGTGGACAATGCAACTCCACTTTTCATTTATTTTTTTATTAATCATCCGCTACCTGAATCCCACTGAACCGATTAAATTCGGATTCGGGACGTCGTTGCAAGTTAAGGTTTCTTATCCCTCCCATGAAATGTATCGGAAATCGATTCCGATACCTCTAATTCCTAACTTAACCTGTATTACCATCAGACAACCACCCCATGGATTTCACTTTTCATTTATATATATAATTATTATATTTTTATTATTTTTCTAACTATATATATGTAATGTTTGTGACTTGTGAATTAAGACAAACATATTTGTGTTATTAAGTCCTTATTTGGTATTTGATTTAGGACTAATTTATATTTGATCACTTCCTTTTTCCACAACTGCCACCTAAAGTTTTTAATTAATGAAATCATTTTTCTCAATTCACCGAAATAGAAAAGCCTCCAGAAACACATGAATCATGATGATAGTAGGGTATTTTATTTATTTATTTTCCCTACGGATATGTTAGTTGTGAGGAAGTTATCAAAAATATTATATTGTAGAAGAAAAACCAATAAAGGTACTTACAGGTATGCTATCTAATTTTTTTTTTTTGGTGGAGTGTGTTTTTAATGGACCAATTATTGAATTAAGAGTTTGAGTAGGAAAAACTAAAAACTTACACACAAAATCAAGAAAAATTATATGTTGGGCGTTCAAAATCCTGCTGTATATTATAAATGGGTTTATTACTTCAAATAAATTTATGAAGCAATCCAGCAAACAAAATAATCTTTGAATTGGAGTTCATGTCTTGAATGAAGAAAGTAATTTGCAAGAACCTATTTGTGAATATGACATGGAAACAAAAATTGGATTTTAAATGTTGGTTTAGTAAAGTCATAAATACTAGTAAGTCTGCAAGGCAAAATGGCCCAATAAAAATGGACCCAGACCCACATTTTCCTTTTTAATTATACAAAATATGCATATACATTTAAACCGTTTAATCGATCATAAATATATAATTTAATGTTCGAAATACGCAAGCATCGCATGTTGGTACACACTGAATTACCATCTCTCATAACATTTTTTTCGTACGATACCATTTGTGCTATACTACTTTTTTAATTCTTAAACTTTATGTATGATATTTAACACTTGACCAAATATATAAATTGATATTGTAACTTGAAGGGTTAATTTCAATTTAACTAAAAGGATTCTTTCAAAGGGGTCGAATGATATTGAGATTAAATACAAGTGTTCGAAATTGACACTAAATTACCATCCCTCATAACTTTTTAATTCTTGTATTTATCAAAAGGATTAATCTCTCGGTTAAAGTGTTTATTTGGTCAATCAATAAATTGAAGTGTTTAAATGAAAAATGATATCAAGTTTGAGGATCAATTTATGTATTTAACCTTAACATTTTTACCTAAATTATGTATGGTGGTTCTGATACGTGTGAAAAAATAAATTTAAATTTAATTCAAATTTTAAATTTAATTTGTGACGTGAAAATTTTTAACATTATTATAAAAAATATTATATTTTTTATAATTAATTGATGTGAAATACTTAATCATTTCTAAAAAATTTCCTCCGTTACCAAGTAGATACAATTGTAAAATTTAACGATGAAATCAATTTTAATATATTAAATGTAGTAATGGAGTAATGAGACACTCATCTCACATGCCCTACAATTAAAAAAAAAAAAAGGTTTACTTTTTTTTTTACTACAAAAAAGGAATTTTCCTTAATCACATGTTGTCCAAAAATAATGAGAGTTCCTTTCAAATACATACAATAATGAAACTAAAAGCATTAATTAATGGAGACATAAAGGTGCCAAAGTTTCCAATGCACCAAATAGTACACACATAAGCAACAATTAAGGCCATTGCCATATGTACCCATATGTTCATGTTGCTCACCTCTTTGACTATATATATATATATATATATATATATATATATATACAGGATTTATATATATTTAGACACAAGATTTACTTCGGTAGTTATCCTTCTAAAATTTATGTGAAAATTCAATTCAATATTTAAATCTTGGGAGATTTGGAGAAGCATCCTATGCAAAGCTTGGGGCTTGGAGAAGAAATGTGCATGATCAGAACCTTTAAGCAGAAAAACTTGCTTTGGAGGATTGGATTTGATGATTTGGTCTTGTAGACACGCAGAAATTTCACAATCTTCTTCTGTTTTTATATAAAATCTTGGAACCGAACCATACTTCTCCTCAGAAACACACACCTTCTCTGTAATTGTTGAAAATGGAATTTCTCTCATTGATACTAATGCCAATGCTATATCATGTGTTAATTACAAAAATACCATTTATTATATATGTTTTTTGTTTATTTCAGAAATTATATATGTATGTATGGAACGAGAATAACACCTTAGATGAACTTTGATTAAACAGTAATTCTCTCAAAAATTGCTTGTTAAGGTGAATAGCAGTAGGAGGTTTATCCTTCCCATTGGCATACAAAAATAGCTGAGCTTGTTGCATCAAATCACTATACTCAGTCTGAAATGGCAGCTAAATGTATGTTAATACTAATTCACCCTTCTAAACCAACTTAATTATGAGAAATTGTCACGCTTAACTAAAAGAAAGCTATATTTAATACTTAAGGCCGAATGTGCAAATCGTCTTTTAAAATTTGATAAAAAATGTAATTTAACTTTTAAAATTTAATTTGGTACAATATCACCATTAATATTTTAAAATTTGAGCAATTTGACACTTAAAATAATGGTTCCATCAGTTGATCATCATCCGTCTGTTAACCTCTCATGTGGCAACATAGATGACATGTGACACTTTAAAATTCATACGACATGATGTGGCCAAAAAGAAACACGTAAACATACACGTATCCAATCCTTGAATGCTATGTGGCATCCATGTCGCCACATTATCAGTCAACCGACGAAAATTGGTCAAATTGATGAAACCATCATTTTAGGGGCTAAATTGCTCCAATTTTATAATATTAAGGGTGACATTGCATCAAATTAAATTTTAAAAGTTGAATTGCACTATTTACTCAAATTTAGGGGGCGATTTGCACCTTTATTCAAATACTTATTTATAATCAACTATACTTACTAAATATTATTTTGCAATGAACAAAGTATATATTAGAAAGAAAATATACATGTTGGGATAAAATATGAAGGGCACTTTGTCCATTGCACGGCATTGTTGCGGAGATAAAGATATATTTAGCAATATTAGATGGAAATAATTCCATGACATAGGATAAACAGGCCCTGCCAATATCATGTCCGACCAAGATCGCCTAAACAGTAATAATTATTTTAATACAATATAAAATCAAATTCCATTGAAATAGTTTTATATATCACAAGAGAAATTGACAAACCTTTTCTCCTTGCTTTAGATTGTTAAAAATATCGATTAAGGGTTTTGTATATTGAGATATAGTTGTGACAGTGTTTGTGTCAGGAGAATTGGTGCCAGATCCTGTTAAATCAATTGCATCAACTTTGTATCCACTTTCTTGCAGAAACGTTATTATTTTGTATCAACACCAAGCTCCAAATCCACCTCCATGAACTAGAATAAAATGCTTGTCAACCTTTGCATCCTAAAACAAAATATTTAACTGCTAAGTTAATTTATAGTTGATTATATTATGTTCTTTTTAAGAAGAAGAATGATTTAGATATAAACAGGTTTTTGCAATCAATTAATTTGTTTAATTTTTTATTTATAAAAAGAAAGAAAGAGTAGAGATTCAAATTCGAGACATTCCAATATAACCATTTAAAGCTGGAATGTCTCATTAAAAATAGAGATTTTATTAATTAAACATGTAATGTGTTGCATTATTTTTAACGTATTCATATTTATCATATGCAAAACGCTATATAAAAAATATGATTAAAGATAGAAGCATTGATTAACCTCTATCAATACATATAGCTTTCCAGCATTTTTCAATTGTTAAGTTGTGTTGGTTTGTTTATTTATCAATTCTTCAATCGTTAAGTTGTGTTGGTTTGTTTATTTATCAATTCTTTATCATTGGTCCTACCTGCCAGATACCAAAGAAGAGGAGAATCTGAAATGGAAACCCGCTTACAAGCCATGAACATCCGATTGGATGAATAAGAGAAAAAGAAAGGAGAATTGGCAGCTTGTGTAAAGGAACTCACCAAATCAGTCACTGAGATCCATACCTATTTGGCTACCTCTCAACCGAGTTATCAAGTGGATAGGAAAAAGGAAGATGAATTTAGAGGTCAAGTGCTTAATTGGATTAAATGATTGGATAAACAATCGTTCAATACAGAGGAGGTTAGTTCCCAGGAAGAAACAACAATGATAGGGGCCGAGAATCACCATGGACAAGGTTCATCTCAGCGAATGAATTATCACCTTAATGAAAACAACTTTACCGGCCCATTTGCCTTTTTTTTTAAAAAAAAAAAGTAAAACTCTCTACCTTCAATAGAACAGATCCCCAGGGATGGGTAATGAGGGCTGAGACTTATTTTAGGATAAATCAAATTCCAATGGAGATGCGAATCCAACTGGCTGAACTGAGTATGGAAAGGGCAACGATAAATTGGTTTACCATGCTTCTTGATATAACTCCATCACTAACTTAGGAGTAGTTTAAGAAGGAGATTACGCGAAGATATGGTGGGGTTCATTCTTCTAGTCCTTTTGAAGAGTTAGCCGATCTTAAGCAAGTAGAGAGTGTAGAGGAATTCATTGAAGCATTTGAAATGGTGGTAGCAACAGCTTCGGGCTTCCTGAATCGCAGTATGTGGGATATTTTATAAGTGGATTGAGGAAAGAAATTAAGAGATGGGTGAAAGTGTACAAACCAGAGGATATGGTGGAAGCTATGAGGCTCACTCGTTCAATTGAAATTTCGTTGCAAATCGGTAGAATGGGAATAAATTCTTCAAAGTTGTTGCAGAGTTCAACGAAGGGAAAAAATAGATATACAAGACTCAAGTGACTAATGGGTCATGGGCTGGATCCAATAGATTTGGGTCATCACACACAACCTATTTCTCACCTTCGCCCAACTCAAAACAAACACACAAACTCCATTTCCATCTAGTCAGTCACCAACCCTCCTTTCTCTACTGATTCCAACCGATGGGGAGATTGGAGATCAGGAATTCGACACCTCACCAAGATCAAGTAGGAAGAGAAACGAAAAAAGATCTTTATTTCCAGTGTGGGCAGACTTATTCCCCACAACATAAATGTCCTAAAGCCCAATTAAATGTCATGTTTCTAGGAGATGGATATGAAATTGAAGACGAGGAAGAATTTTATGAAGTGGGGAACGAAGAAGAAAAAAATCCAATTGATGGAGAAAGCAAGGTTCTTGACTTGAGCTGCCTTCACCACAACGTGGATACTCCAGCAGAAAACGAAAGGGAGCTGAACACCATCAAATTGGTGGGAACTATCAACGAAATTCCCACTGTGATGCTAGTCAATAGCCGAGCAACATATAACTTCATTTCGTCTCAATTGGCAGCTATTTTAGGATTCCAAGTAAGTTGTATTAAAACTCTTGGAATTAGGCTTGGGGATGGGAATTTGATTAGGGTGGACAGGAGGTGTACTAGAATTCCGATACAAATAGAAAAATACAATTGTTCAATCGACGCACTTGTAACTGATCTTGGAAGGCTGAACTTGATATTGGGGGTAGAATGGTTACGAATGTTGGGGGACATTAAGGCTAATTGGGCATTGGGTTGCCTGAAATTTGTAAATCGGGGGAGAATAGTGGAGTTGAAGGGGGTGAATACAGGGCATTAAGAACCGATATCCTTACAAACGTGGTTAAAGGGACACTTATCACAGCTCATGGCTGAAGAAGACAATTTCCCTCATGTGTCCTTGGAAATTTTGAACCACTTGCCTGACCAACAGAAGCAACAAATGGGTGCTCTGTTCACAAAACACAATTCGGTTTTTTATGGGTGCTCTGTTCACAAAACACAATTCGATTTTTATGGAATTGGAAGGGCTGCCATCCAAGAGGGCAATAGAACACTCGATAATACAACTTGGGAGGAAGAATTTATCATTTGCAACCAATTTCCTCAATTCAGTCTTGAGGATAAGATTGCTTCTCCACCCGATAGCAATGATAAAGAAAATGCTACCAACCAAGAGATTTAAGCCCACGGATCCACAATATAAAGAGTTTATGCTAGGAGATTCAAGAAGAAAGTAAAAGATGAGATGGAGAATGAGCTGGCAAAAAGTTAGGATTGGAAAAGGAATAAGAGCAAGGAAGGATATAGCGGGGGAGATTGTGAGGAGGGGTATGTTGAGAAATTGTTTGTTAAGCAGCATCGGTTGAGTAAGGGAAAGGAGAGCAATTTGTTTGGCTATTCATTATTGAGAAAATTACCCCAAATGCCAAATTTTTATCATTTTTTTTTCAAAAAATACAACCTCCTTTATAAGCTTTCATAAATCTTACTTTTTAAATTTTCATTTTCAAAAATACAACTTTTTTTCACTTCCTCCTTCCTTATCACTTTACTTTTGATGCCTTTGCATTCTTCACCTATATGCCTTCGTTCTTTCTTGTCTTCACTTCAGGTAAGAACCCATGAGGCTCAGGGGAGAAATTCGGTGGCTCATAGTACACAACATCTTTACCAGCATCCTGAAAATAGTTTTCCAAGTAAATTCTCAAATCCTTAACTAAAACAATACCGTTTGCAATCCTTGGCAATTCCAACTTGTAACAAAGTTTACAGTAATCAATCAAATCTAATAGTGCCTAAACATGAAAGAAATGTTTTGGTATATCATCAGCCAAATCCAAGAAAATATGAATTGAAGCATTTCTATTTTTTCTCTTGGTTGATCTGATTATCAACTCATCAGTTATATCTTCAAAGTCGTAAATAGTTTCCCTTGCTTTCTCCCGGAAAACTAAATTATTTTCATTTCTGGCACTTTTTCGTAGTTTGGTTTTGAACCATTGAATTAGATCTTCGACTTCAAGCAATGAATCAGACTTTTGGATGAAAAGATTGGAAACTTTTTCTAACACTTCCAACAGGATTTCCCTTAACATGGGATAGGTTTATGAGTTCGATTGTTCAGGGTTTCAAAGTAAAGAGAGCCATGAGTTACAGTAAATGAAGCTTCAGGAGCTATATGTGGTGGTCAATGACTTGTTTGAACACACACACACACACACGTATATATAACAATAGTCTTCTAATATTTCTTTGCATGGAATAAATTTTTTTTGGAGATTTTATAGATTTTTTTTACAATTGTTACATGTAATTCATTTTTGTCTATATATTAGCGAAGCCAAAACGTAAGACAATAAGTGGTTAATTTGTTAACTAAAAGAAGCCAAGAACTACTAAAATGATAAGATATGAAGTAAACTTTTCAGGCCATGCATTAACTTCATTTTTCCAAAGCCAAATAGGAGTTCATTTCTAATTAAATTAATGTCACAATAAATCAGGATTGCCTTGGTTTCTGATAAACTTATGAAAAATTTAGATACATATGTAAAATTTTCTATTGTAGTTTGCATAGTGAGATAACCAGAATAACATCACCCACTACTCATAGTGATAAAAAAAATTAAGGTGATTTGAATGTATAATAAGAATAACAGCACCCACTCATGGTGATGAAAAAATTTCCATTATAAATGGTCAACTAATAGTACACCCTTAAAAATGTCTACACCTAGCAAGCTCTAGTTTTGGTCCAAAAGCTAAACAATTTATTATTTCCTACTGTATCTTTTGCTTTACTCGCCTTCCATTCATATCACCATCTAAGTTCACATTCGTATGTCCACGTATGATGATAGAATGCTCTCAAATTTTAGCCACGTATTGCAGAAGTTCATCCAGCCTTACCTTGATCTAAAATCCTAACTACTGCTATGCCGATGCAATGTGTAATACCCCTCAGTATACCCTAGAAGAATTATCACCAATTAATTATTATTGTTTATGTTTAATTAAGTATAATTGTGTATAGAGGGACCCAATTGCATAACTAAAGGGAAAGATTTGGGGTAAAAATAGAAATAAAGGAAAGTTAAAGGATCAATTAGTAACTTTTGTATCTATGCAACACTTGGGCCAATTAGAAGTTAGAAGAGAGGGATATTTTGATGGGGAGAGCCGGCCACCAAGGGGATTCATTCACCATTTTCATCTCCTCTCCACTCTCCTCTCTCTCTAGATTTCTTTGAATTGGGATAAGGAAAAAGAGAAAGATTTACTTGGTTTTTGAGTTAAGGTAACACCCTTATTCTTTGATGTGTATGATTCATAGATTAGCTTGCTGGTTTTTCATAGAGGTGTCTTATGTTTATAGAAGGAGAAGCAAGCAAAGGTAAAGGAAAGGAAACTCTTCAAGGTTGAAGAAGAGGAAGCTCAAACAAGGTATGGGAACTTAGGGTTTTATATGTGTGTAAACTTTTATGATTTTTTATGAAACAGATCTTAAGTGCCTCTCTCATGTGTTTTGTGGATGATTATAAGCTTGGAAGTGGATTAGAGTTGATAATTTGCATGATTTGGTTAAAAACATGAAATATGTCTTAAAGATCATTTGACTAGTCTGTATACTTTTGCTCATATCTTGAGCTATAGTTGCCCAAATGATGAAATTCCAATTGGTACAGAAACTAGACTTGTAAACCTTGATTTTGTTAGAAGAGACCAGAATCTGATTTGCACTTCATGATAGTGAAAATCGGAATTGAATTCTGACTATGGTTGTGAATGTGCCCTTATGAACAGTCTGTGGTTTTTCTTGGATATCTAAAGATTTACAAGCCCTATTGAGATGATTTTTGATGTTTTGAAAACTAGAAACATAGGTCTACAACTTTGTTGAAGGCCACTTTGATTGAAAATGTTGTTTTATAGGTTAAAAATGGCATAGAACTCGAGACTGGGAATCGGTCTCAAGGGTGTTTAGGGCTCACGGTTACCATGAATATCATAGTAACCGTGAGGTGCCTAAATTTTTAGTCCGAACCAAAAAGGATGTTCTGGATCACGGTTACCATGATTCCATAATAACCGTGACCCATTCTCGTAGCATTACTACACGATTACTATCATTCCATAGTAACCGTGAGGTAATGAACTTTTGGTCCATAAGCAAAATCTATGCTATCTCACGGTTACTAAGGAATTCCTAGTAACCGTGACCCGAGTACAAAACCCTACTTCACGGTTACTACTATAGTGTTGGTAACCGTGAGGTAGTTCGAATTTAGTCCAGAATCAAAAGGCCTTATGGCTCACGGTTACCAGGAATTGGTAGTAACCGTGACCTCTCCTGTATTTTGAAAACTATATGTTCTTTGATTCCTTTTAAAATACAGACTTGTCTAATCTCTTTTCAAGCTTATAAGTCATCCTAAGTTGTAATTTACAGCAAGAAACTCTCTTAAAGTTTCTATCTAATTGAAAGGTAAGTTCCATTACCTTAAAATAGAAAGTATATGAGTTACTTCTTTACAATGATAATATGTGATTGTTTCTCTACCTTGAGATAGCCTGGTATGATATTAAAGTTTGTTACATTCATTAATGTTATAGTGGAACGTGTCACTATAAAGTTTATAAGATGTGAAATGTAATGGAATTAAGCCTGCACTTAAAGACTTGGTTGTGGATAGATAGGCATGCCTATAGGGTTATAGTTGCAGCTGCTATAGTCTGACTCTTATGAGTCCACAGTTTGTCTCTATATGAGACTATAGTTCTGACCCAATGGGTCCACAGATTTAATACCTTTGGGTATTCACAGATTTGATACCTTCTGGTATCCATAGTACCCGTTATCCACTCCCATAGGAAATTGAGCAGGCAATTGAATAAGATAAATGAAATATGTGCACAGTTGATAATTTACATTAAATGATCCATTGAATTAACAATCCTTCTATTGTTCATGATTTCTTTACAACAATAGTCAATATATTATTCATGTATACTACAATTGCATGCTTGTGGATAATCGCTATGAGTGGTTATCAATATATATGCATATATTAGTTGTTCCCCACTAAGCTTTATAGCTTAGCACGGGTAGTTATCCGTGTAGGTTCGCAAGGTAGAACGATTGGTTAGGGACAAAGCCCACAATCTTCAAAGCCAACATTGGATTAGGAGGAGTGATTTGAAGTATGAAACTTATTTTGTGTCTTTTGGGGTAGTTAAAGATAAATTTGTATGTAAAGGCATGTAATTATTAAGTTTATGTATATGATTTTCTCTAGTATGATAAAGTATAGCCTCAAATCCGTCATAATTGATATAGTATGTATGTGGATAGCAGATAATTCATAATGAACTGACAGGACTAATGGAATTGATAAATGTAATTAGTAGCAGTAATTAGGGTTATCAAGTATAGTCCTTACACAATGTGCCTGCAAGAAAATCTTAATTAGGTAAACAACGAGAGTTGAGAGAGGTAGAAGGGATAAACAAAAATGAACACATACAAATTGAACAACCAAGACAAATTTGTGAACTGACATTACAGCAACATTAAAAAAAATTATGTACCTCCTATATCATCTTTTTTTATAAAGCATTTAAAAAGATCCAAATAAATTGGACACTTGTTCCAGTGTTATTTTTTAGATGGACCTCAGACAAACTATAGTAGTTACCATGTACTATTTAATTGAATTACCCAACATCGATTGAGGATGAAAAATTATGATAAAAATGAAAGTTAAGTGGTTGAATATAATAAAACTACACCACATATTGGAAGACAACAGGTGCACCCAAAACAATAGCTCCAAAAGCATTTAATAAAGCCCCTGCAGAATTGAAGATACAAAAAATTATGGCAAGTAGATGGACATAAAACACAAGGACAAAATTTTGTAATAGTAAGGGATAAGAAAAAAAAAATTTAACAGTAAAGATAAGAAAAACTCCAATCAGATTCATTAACAAAATGGTGTAATTAGTAATACTCTGTATAATTTCACCAAGCCTATCTAGACATAAGCTAGATCTTAACAACTAATAGGCTGTGGTCCGGATAAGAATATGTTAACAATATTGAGATGTGTCATTGGAGCTCTATAAAGAATGTGTCAACAATAAAGATAAGAAAAATTTCAGTTAGAATCAAATAACCTATCAGTATAATTATTAGTAATCTATATACAACAAGTAAATATACTGTGTACATCAAATACACATACTGTGTATAACATATACACAATGTGTATACACCAAATACACATATTGTGTATTGATAAGTGTGAATTATGTATAGTTTTTAGTATGTTTTAAGTGTTGTTATTTAGTTAATTTGGTTTAATTTTGGTTAATTTAGAGTTAAAATGTTAATTTGTTATTTCTTGAAGTTAATCCAAAGTTTTGGTGCTTTCCAGATATATTTTGCTAAGAAAAGGGCTAAAATGCATAAAGACAAGTTATTATAGGCAAAACTGCAAAATTGGAAAAAATTAAACGAGAAAATTAGCGTGAAGTCTAGAAGGCAGACCCATGGCCACGTGAAGATTGCACCAAGAAGACCCATGGCCACGTAACCACGCAAAGATGAGTGAAAAGCAAGGTGTGGCCAAGTGCAAGGAAGGGAAGTTTTTGAGGCATGCCCACATATGTCCTGTTTGATGAAGATCACGTGCCCACGTGTAGAATAACAAAAAAAAACCATGGCCACGCACAAACTCTCCTATTCGAAGAAGGAATTTCTCCGGACTTCCCGTTTAAGTAGAATTTGCTTCCTATTTTATTTCTGGAGTTAAAGAAGGATTCTACTACGTTTTTGGCCTATAAAAAGGAGTCTGAAGCACCAAAGAAAGGAATTCAATCTTTCAATTAAGCAAATTATCATCTTAGTTCTTTAGTTTTAAGCTTTTACATAGTTTTCTGTTTTCATTATTTTCTTCAAAGCTTTGTTTTGATTTAAGCATGTTTAGTGAGTAGTTTTCTTTAACTTTTGCTAAAAGATACTTAAATCCTTAACTTTTATTGTTATGACTTAAGCTTGTGCTTCAATTTAATGCAAGTTTGATTATTTCTTAGTTCTTAAATATAGTCTTGTCTTTATTGAATTAAAAATTGGTTGTTAACTTGATTAACATTGGTTAGTGATTGATTTTGAGTTGATTATTGATATGCATGTTCTTGGATTAATTTATTGAGATTAATGCATGATTATAATCTGAATAAGTTATAATTTTGTGTTAATTGAAGTAAGTTAAGATTCAAAAAAGTGTAATTAAGAATAGGTGAAAGTTAAATTACTTGAAAAAAGGATTTAATAGACATCTAGGAGGATTAATTCAGATCTTTATGCTAAGTGTTGAGTTTATCTGAATAAGAAAATTTTAACGCTTGGAATGATAATCTTGAGTAAAGTTATCTGGGTTTATTAATCTGAATTCTTCATAATCATTTGTGTTTTTCTTTTGATTAAGTCATAATAATATTGGTTAAGGTGGATAGCCCTTCAGTGAAAGTTGCTTCTAAATATTGATTTTTACCTTAATTATTTGCTTGCTTTGTTTTATCTCTAATTATTTCAACTCTTCAATTGTTTCATTTTATCTTTAGTTTTAAAAGTCTGTTTTCAGTTTTCAACTTCAATCATCACAATTTTTGAGATTTCTCTCCTTTCTTCTTCACACAAATTCCATTTTAAAATTAAAATCATTCACACAAACACAAGTTTCCCTTAGGTTCGATATTTTGGATCGTAATTATATTTTCTTATATTACTAGCCGATCTAGTACACTTGCTAGACACCGGTCATGTACATCATGTACACACGTTGTATGTACATCAAGTACACACACTATGTATAGCATGTATATAGTGAGTGTACATCATGTATACAGTGAGTGTACATCATGTACACAAGTGTGTGTACACCATATACACACACTTTGTATACAATAAGTACACACATTGTGTACATCAAGTACACAATGTGTAATCAAGTACACACGGCATGTACATGGCATCAAATACACACGGTGTGTACACTAAGTATACATGGTGTATACAACAAGTACACATATTTTAACATAAAAATTTCACTTGCCACTTATATGTGTATCAACATTTATATACAATGGTGCCAATTAATTGTAAAAAAAATAATGAATAACAGAATGTAAACATAATGTGTTATTATTTTCAAAAGCTTTGGCTCTTGTTAAACCCATAATACAACAGTCAAGTACCCCAAAAGGAAGCACTCGCAATTCACAGTATGACTTTATAGCTTTTGCAAGGCATTGCTTTTCGAGGTTCTCTGACTTTTGCACAAGACTCCATAAATTATAGACAATGCATGACTATAAAAATTAGATCTTTTCTTCCTCCTAATAAGAAAATCAATAGAAACATAATGGAACAACAAAAAGGAATAAAACCCTTTAAGGATTAGCTAAAGAACAATGGACTGATGCAGTAAAAATCTTTCCTTTTCTTATTAAAGACATAACTTATACTTGATCCATCTTGAAGAAGCCATGGTAACACAGAGCAAGGCGGGGCGAATAAAAGACTAAAGAGAATGAGCGATAAAGGGCACACACTTAATACAACAAGTACACATTGTGTGTACATCAAGTACATGATGTACACACGGTATATATAACATGTACATACGGTATATACAGTTAGTATACACTGTATATATATCATGTACACATAGTGTATACAGCAAGCACATACCGTGTATATAACATGTATACATGATGTATATAACTAGTACACACAGTATATACAATAAGTACACACGATGTATACATCAAGCACACTATGTATACATCATGTATACACCAAGTACACGCCGTGTATATAACTAGTACATATTGTATACATGATGTACACAGTGTATACAGCATATACACACGGTATATACAGTAGTACACACGGTGTATACACCAAGTATACACTGTGTGTGTATACAGCAAATACACATAATGTATACATCATGTACACATGGTGTATACAGCAAATACACACTGTGTATATAGCATGTACACACGATATATACAACTAGTACACATAGTGTATACAGAAAATACATACTGTGTATACAGCATGTACATACTGTGTATAGTATATGCTAGTACACACGGTATATACGACATGTACACACTGTGTAAACATCAAGTACACACGGTGTATACAACATGTATACAGCAAGTACATATAATTAGAATCATATTTTACAATTAGCAAATGTATACAATAAAGAAAATAAAAAAATTAATTACATTTTTTTAGGCTTGAAAATCATAACTCGGTATTTCAATTGCATAAAGAACCATTTGAAAATTTATATAGATAGATTCTAATTTTGCTAGACTTTTTTACCCATATTCCTTCCAACTATTCTGTAGCCGATATGCATGTTTTGGACTCTCTCCCCGAGGAATGAAAACTTGGCTTGCCCATGAAGCTCTATAGGTCGCCTATATTTGTTGCTTCTTTGTTGTTTAAATCAGCTTGGCTCGTCTTTTTTGTCCCAAAAATAAAAAGATCAATGAAAGATGAATTTAAAAAGAAAAAAATTATCTAATATATAGTAAATGATTAATATGAAATGGAGAGGAGTAGCAATTAAAGTTGGCAATTAACGCCCATTATTTGCTATATATATTATTGATTTGTCGAAGCCTGGTTGATGATATCATAATTCATATAGTTTGATTATGCCAAAATCATTTATCTTTAGAAAAGGAAAATAAAGAAAATTTATTATTTAACAAAAGTTTCACATGTGAACCACCAACAGATCGAATCACGTATTTTAAGGGAAAAAGAACCAATTTGTCAAGTATCTATTACATTAGATCATCTGAGTAAAAAGGTGGGTACCTCACAAGCATTTCATACATGATAGCACTAGGTGACCAGCTGCGGTTCATTACAACCATTAGTACAGAGTACACATTTCTGAAAACAAAATTGGCAATTATAAACCAGAGAAGTTACTAGTTAATAAGAGCAGTATTGACCCATGAACCAGAGAAGTTTCTAGTTAATAAGTGCTGGGTCTTTTCAGATATATTAATTTCAAATTAAATTTTAACATACAGCAAACTTATGGCATTATTGAATTAGGACATGCTTTATATTCTTATATTTAACAAGACATTGTCAATGATGGTAAATGCAAAAGAAGGCAAATAAGGACTATGAGCAAAGTGAAGTCAGATATAAAGATACTGAGTTGATCACCTTCTTTTCTCGAATGACAGCTCTTGGCTCCCCTTGGATCACCATGTATTTTGTGCCACTAAGATACAAACCAGTTGGAGCAAGTGTTCCAGGTTCATTAAAATCATTCATAATGGCATTGATTTCTTCAGGCTTAAACTAAATAAAAGTTCGACATCAAGGAAACGACCATGAGTATTAAAAAACAACAAGCTAAAGTAATTATCAAGCAGAATTAAAGCTAATTGAAAGATCGAATACACCCATATATCAACATAACTAAGAATACATGACAGATCACAAACAAGAATACCAAATAAATCATATCAGATAAAAAACAACAGGTTATAACAGAAATGGAAAGAGCGGTATTGACCCATGAAAGAATTTACAGATTCTAAAACTTTCCTAAAAAAATATATTTCTGAATCTAATCAACTGCGGAAGCTGAAACACGAAAAAGAACTGAACAGTTATGAGTCAGTAGATTGACGACGACCGTCAAGTCGCCGTGGTCTTAAATCTTAAAAATCTGAGAAAATAAAGAAAAGTATTTGAAGCAACTCAGTAAGTTCCTAACGGAAAAATATTTCTAGAATGAGGGAGAGGGCATCGAAAGAGGAGAAGGGAATGGCAACCAGAGAGGGGAGGAAGAAGGCAGCGAGTTTTAATGGGGAAGCTAGACTATTAGTTGATAAGGAAGTTAGGAAAGTTAATAAGGAAGTAAAAAGATATATATTTGAAATTAATATTAAAAATTTTAAAAATTATATTAATGAAAAAATTATGAAAGAATTGTATTTTTTATTTTTTTTTTATTTTTTTCTGCATATTTTTGTAAAAAGCCCTTCATTATTCAGTATTGGCCCTTACGGTTATTTTTCTTCATTATTGTTTTCTTTTGGTTCTTATGCAAAACAGATATTGCTATGCTGTAATTGATTCATCACATATCAATGCATATAGCTTTCCTGTATTTTTCAATTGTTAAGTTGCGTTGGTTTGTTTCTTTATCAATTCTTTATCAAATGGCAACTTTGAAACACCAAATTATATTGGATAAACAGTAAGGTAAAGACGTGTTTGAAATTTTCAAATGCATCTCAGGCTGATGACCTACATTTGTAATCTGACTGCTCATCATTCTACACTTCATCTTCCCCCCCTTTCTGATTATGGAATCAACTTAATAGTCTACTGCCCCATAAGTATACTATCATTCATTGGCTATAATAAATGATTTGGGAACATCTTCATATCTGTCTACAATTGACTAGTTTCTCTGCGAACTAAAAGCATTGAATAAGTTACAACTGCACCACTAATTTTGAAAATCAGTATTTCTATCTGATAATATTTGCATACAAACGGAGTTACCTTCACCAACATTCACGTGTGTTGAGTCCCCTCATCATATGCTCGTAGGAGAGTGGTTACACACACTTGTGTTAATAGTAAGCAAAGTTTTTACCCTTCCAAAAACGAGTACCTTTTAAAGGGCAGCAAACATTATGAAGTAGTCAAAACCGAGCCCTCTTGGACTCCCCCATTGAAAGAAAACTTCAGACAGTGGAAGATCTGTTCACTTCATAAATACGGGCTTTCAGAATCCACATATTAGACCACGATGCTAATCTTCAAGAGACATATATATCCCAATCCATTTAACATAGTACGACAACAGAAATGAAATCCTTCTTCATACTGGCATGCCAAGTTGATTGAGCATAAGGATACCCTCAGTATAAAGCTGCAAATATCCACAAAGAACCCACAGCATGAACCAAATAACAGCTGAGCGTTAAGACTGAGAATCCTCCAAAGTTCTGCCTCACTCCCTGATCCATGTGTCTGAAGAGGAGGACAACAAAAATCTCAGCCAGGATGAATCATCTACAGCTGCCATCATTTGTAAGCAATTCCTCCTGATCCAGCTGCAGGATAAAAATTAGCAGAACAAGCCACAAGTAGATGTCAGAGGTTGGCCAATTCACATTTAAGACAATTATCAACAAGAGGGTTCTGACATTAAAGATTTAGCAGTCTAGTGAAGATTGCATGGCAGCTCACAAAGACATCAGGCCATACATGAGTATAAGAGCAGCATTCACTTTAAAGATCACAGAAGTGTAATTATCTGGTTATATATTAGCTGTGACAACTCGTACCAGAAATTTTAACTCTGCACAACATAATAGTGAGGAGCAAGTTCAGTCAGCCACAAATAATCGACTCTGGTTACATTGCGGATGTATTTGTTAGTAGTTTGGACTAACTCATTGTAAATTATGCACTCTGCCTTTGACTGGAACAACACAGAAGAAGGGTGAATCTGCACCACCTGACCACTGGCCAAAGCCCTGTAAATCCATTTAGTTCAGCAACAGCTAGAGGTCCCAGCAAGGGAAAATTAAGAGAGTGAAAAGATAAAATGAGGAGATCAACAGAGAAATTTGGCCACAGTGGAAGATCAGATACTGTTAAAGGATCAGACAGATTAGCCTAAGTGACAATGTGAAGGGCACAGCTTATGTGAATGTAAATTCAATACCTGTATGTTCCCTCGGGCTGCTTCAAAGCTGCATTAAGGAAAAAGGAAGCAGCAAGGCATCTTCTGAATTGAAGCATGTCATCTCCACAGGAGGAAATATGAAGGCCCATTTGTTCAATGTGTCCACGAATTTGACTGGAAAAGCAAACAGCCAGGTAAATTCTAGAACACCATTAAAGGAATTACAAAGATAAAAATGAAAGAATTAAGAATGAAGAGTGAATCCTTTTGGTGAAACAAAAGTAATAAATACTCTACCAGTGAATGTCACGTGCATGTCTAAGGGAACGATTATTAACAAAATTCTCTTTGCACCATTTTCTCAGAACCTTTTCAAGTTTCCCTTTTACGTTTTTTCCATTGGTGATTTCCATCCTTCTCTTCCCCAAAAGTTCATCTGCTGCTCGATATACATTAATCAAAGTAATATGATCTCCATCTGGACTTGCGAAGCACTTCATTTTACTTCTTGCCTGCCCATAGGAACACAAATGATGCATTTTAACTGAAGTTGCCATCACAGTGGGGAAAATAGCAGGAATAGCAAAGTAATATGGATATAGCAGTCCAGAAGCATCAAATATATAACTTTAGCAAGATCATGAAGCTGCCATAAACCTCTTTGCAATACAGAATCGACTATAACAACTTAATCCCCAAACTTCTCAATCAAGCCCCAAGCTGCCAAAGCTCAAGAAATGCATGGACCCATGGCTTAATCACTGAATACCTCGAAGATTATGAAACTGCAATAGAGCTCTTTTTAATATGATATGGACACCATTATACACCCAGCAATATAGACAGTAACAAATTATCACCAAAAGTCTACATTTAGCAGTCCAAGATGCCAAGACTTAAAAATCACATAGACCTGTGTTTCTATCACTCAGTCCCAATTTCTCATACAATCCCTTTGCATGATAAAAACCACTTAGTCATCTTGCTCATGCTTGACACAACAAATCACTCAGCTGAACAAAGCAAAATGGAAGGACGAGAAGAAGAAGAAATATCGACATCTTCAAGTTCAGCATCTTCAAGTACATAACTTTGATAATAAGGCATATAAGCTTTTTGATGCACTTATGATCCCAATAAAAAGGCATTTACAAAAGCACACCTCGTCTAGCTTCTCACGAGGACTATAAAAAATAGATTCTACAGATAGCATTGCTACAGTTATTAGCATTTCTTCCAAGCAGTTGAACTGATTTGCTGTGATGAGAGCTTTGGAATAAATAGGGTTTAAGGGAAGCCGAGCCATTTGATGCCCAACAGGATCTGACAGCTTACAGTCATCTGTCAAAGCACCCAGAAGAAACAATTCCTCCAATGATTTGATGATAGCCCCCCTGTTCAAATGCATGACAAAATGAACATATAACACATGCCTTTGGCATATTAGAGGATACATTCAGTAACAATAGCACTAGTATGCCTTTACAACAACTATACAGGTTTCTTGAAGTTTACAATTGAAAGATTCCTAAAAGAGAATAGCGACTCCAAGTATTACAGATTATAGAGGCCAGTATATGAACACTCAAAGGCCACAGGTGATCAAACAAGAATTATCATTCCCTATTCCCGCTGTTTTACATA
Source organism: Excoecaria agallocha (assembly GCA_037975025.1). Classification (NCBI taxonomy): domain Eukaryota; kingdom Viridiplantae; phylum Streptophyta; class Magnoliopsida; order Malpighiales; family Euphorbiaceae; genus Excoecaria; species Excoecaria agallocha. Next base: position 2,211,977 of record CM075822.1, on the reverse strand, counting down.
CAGCTAGAAGACCAAAAACCCAGACCAGCCAAATGCAAGCTGTCAGCAATTTTGAATAGTTTTACATTCTGATGGGCTAAACAATATAACAGATGATTGTGAATGGATTCATCAGAACGAGAATTGGAGGCATAATAAAGGATTAGAAGCCTTAGAGAATATTGCAGGAGGTGAATGAAAAATAGATGAGCAAATTCCACAAAAAAAAAAAAAGTCCCAAACACAGTTAGAAGTAACTAACCAAAAACCATTGATGTCAAGTCTCTCTCATGTAAAAAGATGATAGCTCATTCATACTCATGCACATTAACGTAAACACAAAGTGCCGCAACTAATGGAACTACGACAAAAAATTAATAACTCATTACCTAGATGGTTTTTCCATAAAGTCAAATCCAATTATATCATCAACCCCTAGGGCCTTCAGCTGCAAGATCACATTTGACAGGTTGCAACGCTTAATCTCTGGCTTTGTAGAATCCTCGAGTTTCTCAAATTCACTCTCTGGGTAGAGACGAAAGCACTTCCCAGGTCCTTCACGCCCTGCACGCCCACTGCAATAAAAGATTAACAGTTATCCTCAACTATAAGTTCACAAGAAAGATTACTTTCAGCAGTCACCCACAAACATTCAATTAGACAACAGAGAGATATAAGGCAAGAAGAGAATAGACAAGATGACAACCATCCAGTTGCCAAAAAGTTTCTAATAGAACTGAATAGTTAAAAGCAAATTAACTTAATTTTTTGTTACTTGTTCGACAATCAACCTAAACCAACTAATCTTATACTTTTGACCATAGAAGAGGAGGTAAGGGGAGAGGTGCATATTGAGTAACAGAGGATCCCAAAAAACCAAAGAAGATAAATAGAGTGTAGATGGTGCTCATAGTAAAAGCCAATCATGTGAGTAAGTCAAACAAACCACAGAACCTGTCATATCATAGGGAATTCAATTACGGTAAAGATCATTGACAACCGACATAGTCAACTATACAGCAAGATATGTAATCAACTAGCAATCAGTACACTCATTCTTCTTGATATACTTGAAAAACTCTGTTTGATTTAGTCTTTCATATGTGAACACTTTTCTCATTATTCCCCCAAGATACTTTAGTATGTCTACCTCCTTTGAACAGCCTGAGCTTTTGATGTTGGAATGATTATCAACGATTCCACTCCTTTGGTTGGATCATACGAACGTGCTTTTACAAATCCAGGATCTACAACATACTTGATTCCAGGTATTGTCACGGATGTCTCGGCAATATTTGTTGCCAATATTACCTATATAGCTCATCAAATGAGAAATATTAAATAACAAGTTCAGAGTGCAGAAGGCATATGCTTGGAGTATCATTTGTTTCATGGAAAATGCAAAGGCATCCAGAAATAATGCATTTACAATCATATGCATGCATGTAATCATTACACATATTCATGTATCTTTTTCTTTGAGTAGATAGGCATGGATAGATAAATTGTTTGTACCAGTAATCGTGATCTAGTGTTAACTTATATATTGTTCTTCTCCAAGGTGCCACATATAAGGTCAAATTGACATCATCAATTTTTCATCATGTCATGGTAGCGAGAACATCCAAATCATGAGTGCACATTTATATGTATTTTGAATGAAAGAAACATTCGAAGGTATTCGTACAACAGATGGAGCAGAGCAGGAAATGGAATTCCAACCAGAGTTATAAGGCCAACAGGCAAGGGACATTATTTAATGGCATAAAACATGCACGGCAGTTATCTAACACCAAGAAGTTGCCTACTAAAGATTGCACATAATATTCTCTCAGTTCCCTAAATATAGCATATTTTTGTGCATGGGATCAAATGCATGAGCATTTCATCAATACAGCTACGCCCCTCTAAGGCTTAATCCCAATCTAGACCATGCATCAACAATCATAACAAAAATGCCACCCAATTTGTGCACTTAATAGAAACCAACTAACATGCAGCATTAAGCTACCTTACGATGCCCAGGTGGAGCAGGCATGAAAACTCGCATTTGCTGCTCTGATGGAAGAGATGAAAATATTGGGATAGTTGACAATTTTCTGCTGTTTTCAGGTAGCTGTTGGAGCCGCTCTTGCACAAGCCTTTCAACAGATTCAATCTCTTCTTGCCCAGTGAGAAATACAAGTATGTCACCAGGCGCCTCGTCCAAGTGAATCTAATAGATAAAAGTAAAAAAGCATAAGAAACCATCTGATATAAGACAGACAAAACTTTAGCAGTAAGTTTTATCCGCTTAAGAGCTAACAATGAAATAACTAAACAAAAGAAAATATTGGCAAAAGATTAATTCCAGCCTATTTTACAGTCGCCTATTATGGATTATAGTGGGAACTCAACAAATAACATGAATCACACTTCATAACATAAAAAATCAAGTCAAAAACATGATAAAAGGACTTGAGTTATCAAAGGAGGTACTAAATTATTTGATTAAACACATTCATAGAAGTACACAACTCAATTAAACTTCAGAAAAGCACCATATTACAACCTGAAAGATAGTGATCAAGGCTGCATCAAGATAATCGGACTCAGCATGGAGAGTATACAGTATATCCACATGATGTTGACGACCTTCAACATGAACAGCTCTGGCACCACCAAAGTACTCAGAAAAAACACGTGCATCCAAGCTGGCAGACATGATGATTAACTTCAGTGGAGGGAGTTTTCTGTGGTGGCATTGCTTGGGAAAACTAATACATTGAGCGCTATTTTGTCTCTCCTTCAACGTGTCATTGTTTGCCTTCTTATCATCAACAGTGTCATGGTTGGTCACAGATTTCAACCTCGCATTTTGTACATTTTTAAGTAAGCCCAGTAATACATCAGTGTGGACAGTTCTCTCATGAGCTTCATCAACAATGATGACAGAATATCTAGAAAGGTAAGGATCCAATAGTGCTTCCCTATAAGTATATTAAGACCAACATCAGTTTGCACCCAAAACTTCATCTTTTGCAAATAAATCAACATTGAATCATATAACTATTTTGTTTTTAGCATTAAAGAACTAATAAAACTGTGGTTTCCTGGTAATACTTGTAGTAAAAGATGAAACTGAAATTGCTATTAGCATTTTGAACGCAATTGGTTTTCCAGTTTGATTTTGGTTTCAAGCATAGATTTCCCAAGAGTTAAGTTTCTCTCAACATCCTTCCTGGTAATCAGCATCAGACCAACATAAACTTTCTTAGAGCAATGGATTCGAGCAGCATGGAGTTAGGTCATGACCCAACCAGATTTGTTCCTTCAATTTAACATATTAAACTCAGTTCCATGCTTTTCAAACAATGGAAAAATATCGTTTAAACAATTTGATATATCCTTCCAGAAACCTTATAGATGTTGTAACTAAAATAAATAATAAATAAATTTAAAAAAAAAACATAAAATTGGTGATAACAAGAATAGATGCAACGATATTTCACATAAGTTCTCATAATTCATTTTCCAGTAGGTCAAATGAATGTAGAACCTGTTATGTGATACAAGATCCCTAATACAGGCAGGGTTGCAAGCAGTGAATCAAAATATCAACATAGCCTGAGAGAAATTGCTCATATTATTATTACCTAAGCAGCAATCCATCAGTCATGTACTTAATCCTTGTAGAGCTGGAAGTCTTGTCATCAAATCTAATGGAATATCCGACTCTTTGGCCCAACTCAACCCCACATTCCTCTGCTACCCTTTTTGCCACAGTGACAGCTGCAACACGCCTAGGCTGAGTAACACCGATAAGTTTCCCATCGCGACAGAACCCAGAATTAAACAGAAACTGAGGTAATTCTGCAGTTATAATAGAGAACAATGGCAACTTAACTTAATGCAATTCAAAGTCGCATTAAAATAAATAATAGAGGTTAAGCTTACGAGTAGTTTTTCCACTTCCAGTTTCACCAACAATGATCAAAATATCATGAGCTTTAACCTCCTCTACAAGTCGTTCCTTAACTAAATGACAGTAAATACAAAAAATTAGCAAAAATTTCAACGCGAACCCACACGTAAACAAAAAAGAAAGAGATAAAACCAAAGAAGAAAAAGAGAACAACCTGAAGCAATTGGTAGAGATTCCCTCTGCCGCTTGATCCTTTCCCTTCTGCATTTGGATGAAAGTCAGTTAAAGTTTTTTTGGGGGAGGGAAGAATAAGAGGAGGTTTACCTGTCAATAGGGTTGGCATTGGAGAGAGGTTTACGGGTCTGAGTGTTTTGCGCCATGGAAGGCATCTCTTACTTCGCGATATTTGACTCGGAGAAGAGAAATCCTTCAAGTAGGAGCCAACAGTTGAGACAAGGAGTGAGCTTTCACACCGAGGAACAGCGCCGGCGGCGAAATATTATGCCGAAGGTAATCCTTGTTGGTCCGATTCATAATGAGGAGCTAAATACTTGAATAGAATTCTTAATTTGAAAGGCCAAAATGCCAAATAGGTCCTCCAAATTTGTCGAAATAGTAAATGCAATAGTTGAAAATTAGATATGTTCATCTACGGGCTTGGACTGAGCTCAAACGGCCCTATTATTTAAATGGTAAAGCACAAGTTCAAATAAGTCTGTAATTCTAAAAAAAAAAAAAATACAAATTTAAAACTATAAATTGATAAAATATCATAAACTCTACTTATTATAAGTATTTACTATATAAAATATCAAATTTTCTCCTCAATAAGAAGAGAATATTTTTTAAGCATAAGTATTGCAGGCCGAATCGGATTAAATCCGCAATTAAGAACTCGCAGGCCCAATTCCTGCCCTTTAATAAGTGGGTGTCAAACAAATTCGAATTAAACTGGACTTGCATAAAAAATAATTATTCAAATCCATAAATTTGCATGCTGATTGAACTGATCCAAATGGATAACTGAGCCCATAGCCCATGATTACCTCCACTCAAGATTCAATTGTACTAATTTTGTTAATCCGGAAACCCGACCCAAAACTGATTAACCTGAAATCTAAAATTCATATATTTTCCTCACCCGATCCCACCCTATATAAATATCGGACCCCTACCCGTTTAACCCGATATTTTTTGGACCCCGAACCGATTAACCTGATTTTATTTTTTTAATTTACATATTTAAATTAAAATCCTAAAGTAATACAAATAAATAATATTAAATACCATAAAAATACAACAAATTAACAATTTTAAAATTACATTAAATATATATTATATATTAATTAATATTGTAGAGAAATTAAATTTTTTATTTATATATTAAAAATATAGGATTGTTCGGTCAGATCAGATTAGTCGAATTTTCATCCGACCCAAAATATATTTAATATCAATAACCGAACCGACCCTATTAACCTGATTGATCCCATCCAAATGCATCAAATCAAGTTGGTCGGATCGATTTTTGCACATCCCTAATTTTGACAGCGCAAAATAATATTGGACAGTATGATAAAAAACAACAAGTCAATCAAGACAATGGTGGAAAGGGCTTTTTCCTTGACGCAACTATCGTATTAAATTCAAACTTCAGAAATTACACGGAACAACGAGCAGGTTGGAAAGCTAAATTTGAATATTCTCATTTCTCTGCGTGAATACAGTTAAATAACTGACATTATACATGAGCAGCATATTCAAATTTGAACTCAACTCAAAATTAGATAAGTTCTAAATCATTCCGACTGTTATAATATCACAGAATTTAAGTTCTAACAATCGCGATTAGATCAAAACTTGTTGATCCATCACCACCAGCTCAAACGCTGCTCTACTGGCTCAATCACAGAATGGCAACGGAAATGCTTGGTGAAACAAAGCTGCTGCTGGATCATCATGGAACCATTCACTGTCGAAAAGTGGATATTTCATGTTTCAAATTTGGAAATATGCTAACCAAAATTCTAGGATCAGGTAAGTGTGGGTTGCCATTGAGGTCGGAATACGAAGTGCTGTCAACAAGTGGCTACGGAATGTCTATTACAACACTTCCCGCAGATGCCTGGTTTGCTGCACGATTACTCCCAAAATTCTTACGATTGGATTCCCTTGCAATTCTGGATCCGAACTGCATAGATAAAAAGCACAAGAGAGGATTATCACGTTAAATTTGAGTACAAAGCTAGAAGCAGAATCAGAAATATCAATGCCAGAGCAGTTGATTTGAATTTAAACATGGAACTGTGCAGTTAAGATGATCCAGGTATGGAATCCATTCGCTCTTCTTCCTCCAACTTACAGCTAAATTAAAATGAAATTTTACTGCATCATATATAAGATTACTGAACGAACTTAAATAGAAATACCACAGACCTGGATTGCTCTTTTAGGAAGAGCTGCTGCTTCAGGCAAACCAAGCATTCGTGCAACCTTCAAGACAGAGAACATACAATCAATATTTAGCCACCGCTCAACACAGGACAAGAAATATTTATGAACCCTGCGCTTGCCAAGAAACTGAAATCTTAACAGCAATGGGAAGCAGCTAAGAGTAAAATTGAATTTATGTGAGAAGATAAAAACCGCTTATATTTGACTGTGATTATTAAGAATTGAGTTGGAACCTGCCTGGTGCTTGACATCACATTTTTGGCACCTACGGTTTCTTTTTAATCTAACAAGTGGTAAGACATTTGGCATAGGATATCATGGTGATCAATACATATGGATTCTAATGAACAAAACCGTAGTAATCACATTCTATAAGACAGAAAGTGTATAAAGAACAAAAGAAATGTGGAACTGACCTCTCTCAGGATCTTCTTATCACCTGTTCCACTTGGTTGATTAAGGTTTGCGATCTCCCATAAAGGAATGTCAAGAAGAGTCCTAATAACATCTTCATCCAAGAAAGGAAATCTAGCCTGGTAAACGAAAATTAGACATCCAATATGCAATAAAAGGACAGGAGACGAGAAGTGATCATTATCTGAGCTGTCAGCAATACCTCTTTCCCATTATCAGCAATGCATCTATCATCTCTCCCCATGTTTCGTCTCCATATTCTCTGCATGTCCAATTTCATCTCTTCATGGAGCCCAAGCCAACTGATTAGCATGTGAAGAATGATAAATAGTTTTTGTCAATATTTCAAATTCAAAGGAAGTGCGGAAAAGATTAAAATAAATCACCAACTTTTTATTTATTTTTCTGTTGTTCATGAAGTAGATGAACTTATTTGATCAGTACATGTTTTAAACGTCAGATTAAGCTACTAGTACCACTGCAGTAGTTACTGTTTGTGCTGCAGATATTTTATGCTATCATTGTCTGTCCTACTCATCTATTTGGGAGGGGCAATTAGTCTTGAATCGTTAAGGGGGCTCATAATGCTGTTGATAATGCAGTTCGTTTTCTCATTTTCAAGTTTGCTTATGCATGTGTTTCTGTGAGGAAATGCTACATTTTGCTTCCATATGGGCTCTGTTGCATTCCTGTTCTTTCACAAAATATGCCAAAGTTTTACTGATAGAATCAAAAATAGGGCCCAAAAAAAAAAAAGATTAATTTTATAAGGTGTAAACTGTTATGGTTTCAAATTGTGGATCGAAACACCAGGCGATTAATCAAGCTCGTCAAAGGGAGCTTGAAACCTTTGAGCCAGTTACAAGGAACAAGAACCTTGGAATTTGTTAAAAAGAGTTGCCTACCTATTTGTACTTTTCATACCGGAAATTATGACTTAATTTTATTGATTAAATTTACCTTTTTAAATAGAGGTTACAAGATCAGTAATATCTAATAAAATAGGATTTATATTTTAACTAGGAAACTATGGATTCATTCTAATGAGGAAATATTAAAACAGGGAATAAGTCACTAATTGAACATAAATCCTATTATAACTATAATACTACTAAAAACAAAACTCACTATAACTAAAAATATTGCCTTGATAAACCCAAACCCTAGAACTGTAACAGAAACCTTGGAGATAATAACATGACTTCTAAAATAGACAAGATAAGATACATATTACATATCAATTCGAGGACCACATAAAGGAAAATAAATGGGTAGTCATAACAAGTATACAATATAGGCTATTAAAAAATGATCGTATGGAAATTTAGTGCACTCGTTTTTAAACCATACCTTCCACATCTATATTTTGTTCTATGCCTTCCATAACCAGCACACTGCTCATCAGCACCAGAGCCAACCAAGACGATTTTGGCCTTAGACTTGTACATATAGCATTGTTGATTTTCATCGTTGTTGCTATTAGTTCCTTCGTAGACACAACCATAACCGCCTGCAGCCAACCACAATGCAATTCCTATGTTCAGGTCCTGAAACATTTATTCCCTTCAAGTCAGGAAGGTGACCAGTGCATTTCTAATATATTTAAAAACCTAAATTTGCAAGCTGATTTTACTTCCAACCAGAGATAGTGCAACAACACATAAAAAGAACAATCAAGATGCAATGAATTGATATGTAAATGACAATCAAGATGAAATGATGCCCATGCAATCACAAAATGCTGAAACCCGAAGCATCTATTTCAGTGAACAGCCATAGAAATTAGGAAGTTAACATAATCCCAGCTGCGAAGCATCTAGTAACTGGTGTTACACATGGACTGGTTTGGTTGTTTTCCAAACCAAGCTGGTACATACAGATATCCAAACCAAAAACTATATGTTAAATAGCTAAACAATTATTAACTATCCAGCTCTAACTAATAGGTTAAAAGATTCTCAGTTTTTGATATTAAAAAAAAAAATAGCAAGCAATTCTTACAAGTTAAAATCACCTAAAATACATTCTAAGAATCCTAATACTGTAAAATAATCCATTTCCCAACAACATATGACCAATATTTATACCGAGTATTTCAATTGATACAAAATGCTCAAATATGTTCACATGCTATATTAATGAACAAGCAGTTAAACATTCCATTTTTTCCCCTCACGTTCCATAAATTGCACCATGCAATGGATTATTACTCAACTAAACAACAAAAAGAAAAAGCCACTAAAATCAGTAATTTAGTTATCAGAACTTTTCAATTCATTTTTTTGGTATTTTTTTCTCTCCTATTAGAAGAAGATTTATAGAATAAACTAGTTTATAGAATGAAACTGCTTACCATATAGGTATTTGAGGGGTTAATTAGAGACATTACATGCTTCGTTTCCAAAGTCAACTTTGAGAGATCAGCATCTATCTCTACAAGCTTCCACCTGCAACGCCAGTCACAACTCAATTTGATGCAAGGACTACCATAAAGAAAGTCCACTTAGAGAAATATCAAAAATTAGTGATTTTTATTATTATTTTCATCCATCTTAACTTGTCATTCATTATTGATGCCTCTCCAATTATCATTGCATTCTATTACACATTTACCTTCCATAACTGTACAACTAGCGTCTCTAATTTTCCTAAGAACTCAATATTTGGCATGAAATCTTGAACTATTCTTAATTTAAGTTACAAAGAGCCAAAGAGATGGAACATTAGGTCCAAAAGAAACATCCGTCTGTACCTTCTTAATGGTGCAAGTCTTCGAAGTTCCTCTACTCCTGTCTTAGCAGAGATTCTATCAGGTGCCAACTGACCGTCAAAGCTCACATTAAGTAAATCGATTGCATCTGCCAAAGATTTTTTTATTTTTTTGAAAATACATCATCCATAAGACTGAATTTTGACTGGTTGCCTTTGTTTTCAAGGCATTAAATAGAGAAAGAAAGAGCTCAAAAATCTGAATTTTGGAAATATTGCAAATGTTTTATATTATTCCAACATCATTTACTGTTTCCTATTTGAATTTTTGCCCTTCAATATATTGCTCTTAATTTTATCGTCATTGGGTTTTTCTTCCTTTTGCTTTAAAATTTAACCAAACCACCATACCACACATGAATTCATACTAGATTTTTTCAGGCACCTTTGAAAAAAAAAAAGGACACTGATATCATGTACAATTTGATAATTGTATTGACTTCCTTTTTTGTACAGTGATGGGCTTAAATATAATGGACCTAATTTGGGAAATTAAGGCATAGATATGTAAAAAATTATTGATACGGATATTATTACAGAATCAGTAAAAGAATAGTCAAAATCCATAAATCAAGGCTAGAATCACACAATCCTTAAAATATCCAACAACTAAAAGAGAAGCCACCAGAATCAGCTATATGATAATTGCCCTACCAGAGGATATATATCCAAAAGCATAGGAAATGGGCAATTTACATGGACAGCCACAAAGTCAATGTTGCCCATTGAAGAAGGAATAAAAAAGAATATCCTTCCCCATTTACACATATAAGCAACTTAACAATTTTGGACCATTCAAAAGGTGAAAGCCCTTTGTGAACTCCAGCCGACAGCTATAAAGAAACAAGCCTGTGAATTCCATAAAAATCAAATGACAAAGCTAAGGATAACAAAAGTGAAAGAAAATCATGAAATTAAGGCATGCAAATGAAAACCACTTGCCACTCTTGTTTGAATAACCAAAACAAGGGGGTACCTATGTGCTTTAAACTACAGTGCCCAAAACTAAGAGCCCTAATTTGAGCTTTGAGAGGAAAAATGACAGAGACCAGAATGTTAACTTGATAATCATCACGAATTCCACATACTACGAGGTCCAAAATAGAAATAAAAGATCAGTCAAAGCCTTTTAACATAAAATATTGACAAGCAAAATCTGAACCTCAAGAGACAATCGGGGAAAAAGGTGAAAAGGAAAATGAAAATTCCAATTTAGTAGGGATACTTACAACTGGGATCTAGGCACTCATCTAATAAGGCTGCAAGTATCATAGAATCCAAACCACCAGAAAATAAAACCGCCACCGGAACAAGTTGCTCTTGGCTACTATCAGATTTTCCTGCCTATTCATCAAAACCATATGGCTAAATTAAAGTGTATATCACTCAACATAAAGATTATTGAAGATAGATGAAGTTGATTGAAGATTGTAAATCAAGCACGGATCTTAATCTCTGCTTGGATTACTAAACAATTTTTTTGGGGAAGGGCGATAATTCAGATTATGTTCCTAACTTCTACAAAATTTAAAGGAAGACTGCCAATTCTAGAAACTTTGTCCTGACTTGAGATGATGCAAGTAGCAAAGTAATATCTGAATGATATGTTGGTCAAAATAAAAGAAGAATAGTTTGAAAAATATACATAAGAAATAATCTGAAAAAAAATAAAAATGTATATTATATAAAATTCAATTGAATATGAACTCAGAGTCGACACCTGAAAAATTTTATGCAGTGATGTGCGCAGAATCACTGCTTTCCTCAGAGCATTTAATAAATTCTGAGCTGCAGATGAAACTGAGGATTGAACAGGCCCTACAAGCACTTTAACATTATAACCTGATTCAAAAGAAGCTAAATGCATGATATGCTCTTCATTAATCGCTTACCACATGAAAAATGCAAGTCTTCTGGTTTAGGTTCAACAGAGACTCTCTCCCATTTAATCAGATTGATTAGCATGGCACTAGCCCATTCATGTTTTTTCACTTCACCAAAAATGCATCCATCCAGTTCTGAAATATTTAATGATACACTGTATACCCCACATGGAAGCTCTGTCCAAAAATTGGGGCTGGTAATATCTTCAACTTCAAATCCTGCATCCAAATGATGGCATGTATTAGGCCATTGTCACTATTATACCTCGATCAGCATTTTTCCAAGAAAAGGCATGTTGTAGTTCCCTGAAGTCCACAACTTAAACGAACATCAGAACTTCACAGATCCTCAGTATTAGGATAACTATATTTTCTATTGGACACTTATTTACAACTTATTCTTTTTCTACCGGAATGCACTCCAGTAATATTAATATACACGTTCAATGTATGAAGAAACCATTGAAAGTGAGCATGGCAATCGTAAAAGAAACAAAGTAAGACCTTCAAGAATTTTAATTTTACTGATGAATGAAAATGATATCAACCAACTCAAAACACAATAAAAAGAATATCTTAACTCTCTGCGCTTTTTTCTTTAAAATGCAAAACTTTATTCCAGATCCAGATTGTGCAAACAAAGGTCACCCAGCCACCAAGATAACCACAAACATGAAATCAAAGGATCAAGATAAGGAAAGCTCTACCAAGCATTATATACCAGAAGGTCCAGAACTCTGACCAAAAGAAGAAAATGGTGATACGGAAGATAGCAAAAACCGGGAGTCCTTGGCAGTTGGCCAGTGAGTGAGAAGGCTCCGTCTACCAAACCCATCTCGACCAAACCATAGGGTTCTTGAGCTATCCTATACATGAAAAATATGCAACTTCAGAGAAAAAATAATGCACGTAAAATTAGTAAATAACTAATACCTCCTCAACCACCATCAAACTAATAGAAAAGTAGAACCCCCAATTACCTGCCAATAGATGACAGCCCAAGGACCTTTGATTATTGAAAGAACATCCAGAACAGACTTTTTCCCTTTTCCACTAGTAAAGCAAGCATTGGTATGTCCAGGAGAAGTGCAAGAACAGCACTTTTCCAGAGCTTGCATAAGAATTTCACCATCATTGCTATCATTATCAATATGAATTCCTCCAAAGATTTCACCTACAGAAATCACAATGCTGAATTACAAAACAAATCCCTTAATCAACTTCCAAACGTAAGCACAAACTACAATATAAACATAAAACTACCATTGTAAATAAGAATATTCCTATAAGAATCGACGAACGGCTGAGTTATAGTAGCCAGTCCTCTAAGTTGCAATGTGGCGCCAATAAAATGCAGTTGGCCGACAGAATTTGGAAATTGCGAGCCAGTTTCTCCATTTTCAAAATCTAGCGATCTCTCAGATTCGTCGTTATCAAGTAAAGAAGACAATTCGTGATCCTTAGCATGGACTGTAACATTCTTGGCACTCAAACTATCGGGCCCGCGTCTCCGGAGAGCAAATTTAAAATCATCGACTGAAAGTACAAAATTTGAACCGCTTGACGATTCAGGTTTAGGATTTGGAGATGGATATTGAAGAAGAATAGATGATAATTCAACTCTGACGCCAGAGACGATCAGGGCGATTCCACACATCTTTCTCCCTCTACTCCAGGGTTTTGGTAATTCTGCAGCGGCCAATCCCTTAGTTAAACCCACTAAATAATATATTATCTAGATAAATTTTACATTTTTGGAATCCAATCAATGTTGCTTCGATAGCATAGTGGTAGTGCGTTCGCTTCGTAAGCGAAAGGTCGCGAGTTCGATCCTCGTGGGAGCTTCGAAGTATTTTCAGCATTATTCCATTTTCTATTAGTCCGTAACTTATTGAGCGATGGTTTTTGGGTCCAAATTTTCTAAAATTGCATGTAAACTATCAGAAAAACTTGTGATTCCAGGAAAGAACTAAAATAAGAAAAATCATAGGAGATATATAGATGGTGATAATACAAATGAATTATTCAATTCTCTTCTAATTCTCTTATTTTTAAATGTATTTTTGGATAACTCGAATGGTTATCACGGCGAAAAAAGGCGTGACGATGATTAAGATTAGAAATGCGATAGTGAAACATCCGAAAAATCTTGCAGTGGTAGAAATGGACGACTTAGCTTGTTATCTTTTATTTGATTTTGAAATCAGTGGAATTGAAGTATTTTTAATACTTTTATGCAGAATTGAAGATTCATCCATAGGTCAATTTTAAATCTATTGAATTGAAATTGTTGATTGGACAAAAACTTGACAAAAATGTCAGCAAGATGATCTTTGAGGGAAATGTGTGATATTTGAAGGATGCATTTTTAAACTAAGTCTATAACAAAATGGATGTCAAACTCCAAAAAAAAAAAATGAACCTACCCATCTAACCATAATTTCTGAAAATAAATATGAAAAATACGTTATCAAATTTATGATTTATTCCTTTTTTTTATTGGATTCTTTTTTTTTTTTTTTGGATAGACTTAGAAATATAAAATGAAGTTGAACCTAATTGAGAGATGTCTGATCGGATGAAAAATGTTTTTCGAAGTGATCTTAAATTGGGACCTGGGGTTAAAGAAAAAAAATCATTCTTTGGTTCAATATGTTAAAAAAATAAAGTACAGAAAGAAATTTTAGAAAGTTCAAAAGTATTACCATTTGTCATTTGAACTCTTATATAGGCTCTGTTAAGTATTTTTGATGTAACAATGCATTTGAGTATTCATACCAGTTTGAGTCTAACAAGTGAAGGATTATATGGGCGTGAGATTTCCACCATATCTTAATTAGGAGAATATGGACTTGACCATGTGGCGATTTCTTTGGGCTTCTAGAACTTCTCATATAAGGTATGAGAAGATCATATCCACTCATAAACTTTTACTTTTAAACCACAAAATAATAATGTATTACCGGTATACATCAATTTCTTAACTTTCGTATTATTTTATTAAATTACTATTTAAATATAATATATATTAAAATAAAAATTTAAGAAATTTGTAATGCTTCAAATTTAAGTTGACCAATAAAATTTGTTTTAATTAGTAAATAATATTTCGATTCAGGTAAATAGGGATATAAATTTATCAAAAAATTATTTTAACTTTTGAATTAAGTATATTTTAATTAAAATACATTAGCAAGTTATAAATAGTAATTAAAGTAAAAGACATTAAGATAAATAAATATATAACAATAATTAAAATAATAATAATAATAATAATAATAATGATGATATAAGAAGACCATATATTGTTTCAGATTTCTATAAACTTTGAGATATATATTTACTAGACATACAAAAAAAAAAAAAAGAAAAGAAAGAGATAAAAACAAGAAGGGACAGAGAATGGGAGGCAGGAGATAAAATGGTTGCTGGTCAGCCACCATGCTGGCCCTTCTCGACGGCGATGACTCGCGCGCGTCGTGGTCTTTCCCTCATCGACGTCCAGCTCCACCATGGCGTGTTCGATCGTTTGTTAGCAGCTCCGATTTTCTCTCTCTCCATCAAATGGTTTCTCCTCCTTCCGGCGATTGGCAGCGGCGGCTAGTGACACCACCATCACCGAATGACTCCTCGCAGCGAGACGAATCTTCTGGTGCCCTCCATCGCCCCTCACTTGCCGGCGATTGGTAGATCGGAGAGAAGCCGCTGACTGTTTTTGTGGGATTCCGACCAAATGATGCGGCTGCAGTGTATGGGTGGCATCGACGGAGCTCCGACGAAGCTCCGTTCACCAATCTGGCAAGCACAGTACGGGCAGAATGGGTAAAAAATGTAGAAATTCGATACCAAATGGTAAGTAACTATCAAATTTATCTCCATAAAATTATTTTAAATAAAATATGAAATTAACTTAGAAAAATCGTTTATTATATTTTTCTGGGAAAAAAAAAAATTTCTTCCGAATTACTTTAATTGGTGTGATATAAATTGATAATTGAGTTTATTTAGGAATTTTATATTGGAAATTAATAGTTCAGTTTTTGGCTAGAATGTTAAAGGTATAGAAATGGTGCTACACTATTACAATTGTTTTCATATGATGATGTTTCACTGTTATCACATATATATATATATATATATATAGGTTAGGCATGTTTTCTCTATTTTAATTGCTAACTCTTAAATAATAATCAATTAGTTAGTATTATTTTAATTAGAAAGTAAAATAGAATTATAAATTTAAGGCAATTGGTATTATAAGTGTAACATAGGCGATAAAGGAATTGTTATAAGCATGTATATATATATATATATATATATATATATATATATAAATGAACTTGAGCTTTTAAATTGCAATAAATAAATTGAATTCTTGATTTGACAATCCGTAGTCGTTAATTTAAATGCATTGAGTATGCGTTTAATTTAATTGACTAACAACTATGAATAGAAAATGTTTACGAGTTCAGGGATTGACTGAATTATATGTATACATAATTTGGGAATTTTGGATGTACTTTTATAGACTTAATATAAAATATGGAGAATCGACTAAATCTCACTTCACGATTGACTTAGCATGCAACTAAAATGAGAAGTGAATAAATTAGTTCAATTTGCCGAATAATAGATTATAAGAATAATATTTTCAAAGGAGAATACTTATCTGGTGGTAAAATTGTGATTATGTGTGAAGTTCACATTGAAAGCTTGAAGTTCCAAGTGAAATGATCAAGTATTGTGCAGATATATGTTAATTTGCTTGTATAAATTTGGAAATAAATTTGTTGTTCACCTTTAATATGTTTTGGTTTTAAAAGGGATATGCTTGAGGCTAATATTTTTATGTGTATGAATATGATCCCTTAAAAGGTATGAAATTCTCAATTATGTTAGGAAGCTTGTGTGTGTGTATGACATTGACTTGTTTTTAGAGGTTCATACTAACATTTAATTTAAAATGACTAAACTAACCTAGAATTAAAAGACTGGGATATATATATATATATATATATATATATATATATATATATATATATATATGAGAAATATATTGTGGAATAATAATTATAATAAGACGATTTACAGCGATGCACGGCTTATAGAAATGAAAATGCATATTGTAACGTCTTAGAAATCGCCGATCACGTGAATAGTATTTTTCGATGTAAATAATATTAGAGAACATGTCCTAGAGTCCATGTAAAAGGGATGAATTTCATGTATATATAAATTCATATTGTTAATAAAAAGCATCGTTCATTTATTAATGCTATGTTTAAATACATGAGTTGTATATCTTAAATTAATAAATGAAGTCATAGATATTATAAATACAATGCAAAGTCAATCATGAAAGTGTTCATGATATGAGATGTCTATTGCATGCAAGTGTGATAATATTTAAATATCCCTAATCATAAAATTAACAAGATAAGACATTGTTAATCCGGATAGACTAGCACATATTATGCTTTTTGAATAGTTCAAGCAGTGGTTCTTATAACTGTGATTATGAAAAATGATCAAAGCTAATACATGGATGCTTATTAGAAGAACAAGTTCATTGGAGATATACAAAGAGAATCGTCACATGGATATTAAATCTATATCAGTGAGTAATTTCTTCATAGCGGTTGTGCAAGTATCCTTAAACTTGAGATAACCAAGGTTATCTTAAGTAGTAAGTGATATACTTTGACTACATAACTGATTACTTCCAACTGGGAGTGAACATAGTTAGAAGGTTGGGTATATCATGGCCTATTTGAAGATAGTTGAGTAATCGATAAAAGATTCACCATCACAGATTTATTAAGTGAAGTTATCTCTCATGATTCTATAATTGCCTTATTCAGAAAATCTCTGGCCAAAATAATATGCCAAGATAGATAGGGATCTATAAAGGGCATTTTAGGAACAATAGTTAAATTAATAGAATATACATAATTAAATTTATATGAATTGACATAAATTCATACTCAGAATCTAATTGAGATAAGAGTGGTGGAAGGAGTAATTGCACGGTAACTGTTTCTATAGAAGGGTATAGTCAGAATCACTTGACTTTTCTGATATTTGAATAGTCATGATATTTAGCTAGAGGTCACTCATGACTTGTATAATAGTGTATCATAAGTATCAATAAGAGATTGATAAAATGATTTAAAGAAATTTAAATTATATGAGTTTTGAATATAACTCATAATTACATATTATACTGTCAATATGGACAGAAATTCAATAGGTCACACACATACAGAGTAAAGGATAAAATGGTAAAATGACAAGGATAATAATATTTGATATTATTATGGGAGAAGAGAAATAAATAAGAGAATAATTAATTAAAGAGTTTAATTAATTATGCTCAAGTAGAAATGTTTGCATAACTTTTTAGAAATATTCTGCAAAATGAACCTAATTGAAATATTATATTTCATAATTAATTATTATTGGACTATAAGTGTTATAAGACTGATATAATAATTAATAGATCAATTGAAGAAATATAAGAGGTCCAGAGATTTGATTTTTGCGTAGAAACCTACCAGAGGATGGGTTCCATGCTAATTCCAAATAGAAGGACTTAGAGGCCTAATTCTTAGACTAAAATAAATTAAATATATTTCATAAGTGTTATAGAGCCTATATATTTAATTTGGATTGATTTAGAATTAATTTGGGTAATTAAATCCAAGTATATACATAAAGGATCTAGCTTATGGGTTATGTGCAGGATCTTTTATGAAAAGACTTAAATTGGATTTAATTGAGCTCAAATGAATTAATAATATTTTCATAAGTCCAATTAATATTTCTCCAACAATTTTAAAGAGCCCAATTTCATTATAAATTTGAATTTTTTAATCTAACTATAAAAATTCAAGATAAAGGGATTTAGGGTTAAGTGAATTTCATAAGAAAATAAATTATCTATTTTTCTTTAACCCTAGCCGTCACTTCTCTTCTTTCTAGCATCAATGAATTTCAGCCACCTTATTATAGCAATAGTTTTTTATTTATTTAATTCTTCTCTAGTGTGAATTACGATTGGAGGTGTTCAATTTTGGACACTGTGGTTTGCGACAACCCGACAAAAAAAAAATAATTGTTCAACAAAAATTAAATGTGATTTTTCTTATTCTCATTAATATTTATATTGTATATTCATGGCAATATCAGATATATTGGTTAAAAATTTTAATTTTTGCTTATACATGTGATGTATGTAACCGATTAATTTTCAACATAGTATCACAGCCACGATTTTGCCATGAATCTATAATTTTATATTTTTTGCAGAATAGTTATGATTTTTGAGTTATTTATTTCATAAACTTTAAAATATCAGTTTTTTTTTGTTCATAAATGAAAAATATTGATTTCTGGATGTATGTGATCAAATAAATAAAATGAAAAAATAAAACGATTCTTTTATGTAAAGAATCATTCTTTAGGCGTGGAGAATTTTTATTTTTCAATAAAGTTAAGGGGCTGTTTTAAATAAAATTTTTATTGATCCACTTTAAAATTATTTTGATGATAATTTATGTGTTTAATATGTGATATTAAGTCATAGGATCAAAAAAAATTAAAATCAAACAAGTTTTGCATGAAAACTAGTTTAACCGAAAAGTTCGATAAATTGGTGTTCTTAGTGTGTTCGTGGTAAGTTCATATTTTGAACGATTTATAATCTTCTCAATTTGATATATCTGATATATTAATGTGTTTTTAATTAATTGGATTAATTAAAATCAGCATTGAATTAATTAGATTAAATTTAATTCATTAAAGTCACTTAATATGATTAATTATATTTATGGGTTTGATTTAAATTAGTAAATGATTTGATGGGCCTAAGGAGCTGATTTAAATTAAATATTAAAGACTTTAATTAAATTTATTAATGGGTTTTAAGGGCTGGAGTGGGTTTGGCTCATTCCAAAGTCCCAAATGATCCAAAAGACACAAAACTAGTTTGTGACACTTTTTGGGTTTAAATTGTAAGTTTCGGCCTACCCATTGTTTTAAGCCTAAAATTAATTCTTTAATTATTTAATGTGATTAATTAATTAAATAATCAATTGGATTAATAATTAAGGTAAGAACACATGCATGCAAAAAGATTACCTAAAATAGAAAGTTTTCAAAATGAAAAATTTTTCTAATTTGATCACATTATTAAAATAACTCAAAACTAAGTTTCAAGAGTTGAAACATAGTTTGTATTCTATTATATGGTTTTACTTTATACATTAAAAATGCATATAAAGGTGTATGATTGGCATGATTGATAGTTATGAACAAGGTTCAATGTGATTGAGCATAATGCATGTTTTGGCCTAATGAGGACTTTCATGTCCCGGCCACTTATTTTTTATTTGTATTTCTTTTTCAATTTGTAATATGTAATTAGATTACTTAGATTAGAATTAGAGATATGGAGACCATTATCAAGGAGCAAGATGGGCCGGATAGAGATCCAATAAGATTGAAGATAATGTAATTATTTTTATTTGTTTGAATCATGCATATTATTTAGGTTTGACCTTTTGATTTTCCTTTTGGCTCAGGGAGGTCAATATAGTAAAATCCTAACTATACCATATTTATATGCTTATATTTATGCGATAGATATATGATGCATACCAATGTATGCCAACCATGTATAATGAGACTTAATTAACTAAAATTTCTCAAACTAATACTAAGATATATAAGCCTTCCATTAATTGGAGAATCAGAGTTATTTATAGCATGGGTTGTTAATCACAATCACGCTTACATTATATTGAATATGTTCGAATCTAATTAAATGGGTCATCTTAGCTAGCCCATTAGCTTGTTAACCATGGTCAAGGCTAATAGTTTTAGAGGCAAGATTAAGGAATGCATATATGATATGCATGTTTCAAGAGTTGGTAACCTAATGATCCAATAGTTGTGTATAAATACAGTTGGTATAGAGATACATACCTTTTAAGGGTATGGAGTTTGACTTGTTGACCACAGTCAAGGTCAAATTTCATATCAAGGATTGGATATTGGCCCACTAAGAAAATAATCGAATTTTCTCGAATTATATAGTGAGGGTTAATTGATTCGCAATAAAATAGTGAGAGTAAATGGATTAACTAAAGATCTAATTAATGCATACATATATATGAATATATTCTCATATATTTTTCTTTTTCACCTCTATGTCATTATCACGAGCATATCAAATATAAACTTATGATTAATCTTGGATAACAAGCTGGTTGGCAGCAATTATTCTGATTGGATTAAACAAGTAAAAATTATTCTCAAAGCTGAAAAGATCCATTATATCTTGGATAAAGATCCACCCCCAATTCCATTAGACGATGCCATTGATAAGATTAAGGGTATTTATCGTAAATACATGGAGGATAGTGAAGTAGCGGCATGTCTGATGCTGGATGCTATGTCCTTAGAGTTTCAAAAGCAACATGAGATGATGGATGCTAGAACCATTGTTTTGTATCTAGAGGAGCTTTATTCTTCTTAAGCTAGAACTGAGCAATATGAGATTGCTCGAGCTCTGTTTAGCTGCAAAATAGTGGAAGGCACTTCAACTACTACTCATATATTAAAGATGTATGGGTATATTGAGCATTTGAGTAGACTTGGCTATGTAGTGGATAATGATCTATACATAGATTTAATCTTATACTCGTTGGCTCTAAGTTTTGTACCTTTTGTGATTAACTTCAACATGAATAAAATCCAAGTAACAATTTATGAGTTAATCAATATGCTCAAAACAGCTGATGGATCCTTTAAGAAATATTCAAAAAGTGTCATGATTATCACTTCTGCTAAAGGTAAGAAGCATAAGAAGAAGATGATGATGACCAAGGTACAGCCAAAGCATGGTGGGATTTTCAATAAGAAGATTACCAAAAAGGAGAATCCTAAAGGAACTTGGTTTCACTGTGGGAAAGATGGTTATTGGAAGCATAACTGAAAGGCCTATCTAGATTCTCTCAAGAAGAAGAAGCAAGCTGATGCTTCTACTTCAGGTATTCATATGATTAAAATAAATACTTATTCTATTGTTTAAAAATAATTTTGGGTATTAGATACCAAATGTGGATCTCATTTATGTAATGATCTACAGGGACTTAAAAGCAGTAGAAGAGTTGGAAAGGAAGAAATATGTCTAAAGTCAGCTACTGGATAAAATTTCTCTACAACAATTGTGGGGACTTATCATTTGCCTCTTCCAAGTGGATTAATACTGGAGTTAAATATCTGTTATTATGTTCCAGCATTATCTAAAAGTATTATTTCTTTTAGTTGTTTATCAAACAATTATGACATTTCTTTAAAGGATAAATGTTGTTACATTTTTAAGAACAATATATTTTATGCTAAAGCTATCATTGAGGATATGTATTAGAAACTGCTATTTATATGTTAAATAGAGTTCCTAGTAAATCGATTGATGTTACTCCATATGAGATATGAAATAACAAGAAATCCACACTTTCTCATATGAAAGTATGGGATTGTCCTGCTTATGTAAAGAGGACAATGTCAGACAAACTAGATATTAAGTTTGATAAATTCTTATTTGTGGGATATCCAAAAGAAATGTTTGGATATTATTTCTACCATCTCTTAGAACAAAAGGTGTTTGTTTCAAGGCATGCTGTCTTCTTAGAATGAGAGTTTCTCCTACGAGAGGACAATGGGAGTAAAATTAAATTTGGTAAAGTTCAAGACCCACAAATAGAAGTAGATTATAATGATGAGATTACAGTTGAACCTAATTATATATAAAATCCTAGAAGATCTACTAGGATGCGTTATATCCCTGTGAGATATGGATTTCACATTGATTCAGATAGAGGCATAACTGTAGTAGAGGATAATGAGCCTACAAGTTATCAATCAGTTTTAAACAGTTCAGAACGTGATTTATGACTTAAGGCTATGCAGTTTGAAATGGACTTCATGTATGAGAATAAAGTATGGATTTTAGCTCAACCACCTGAAGAGATAAAACCCATAGGGTGCAAATGGGTCTTCAAAAAGAAGACTGATGTGAAAGGTAATATAGTTACCTATAAAGCTCATTTAGTAGCAAAAGGTTATCGTTAAAGAGAAGGAATTAACTATGATGAAACATTTTTTCCTGTAGCAATGCTTAAGTCTATAAAAATACTTTTAGCCATTGCAGCTCATTATGATTATGAGATTTGGCAAATGAATGTGAAGACAACTTTTCTAAATGAAAATCTGACCGAGGATGTGTATATGACACAACCAAAAGGGTTCACATCACGAGATGACAAAAAGGTATGCAAGCTTTAAAGATCCATTTATGGATATAAGCAAGTCTTTAGGAGCTGAAACATATGATTTAATGAAATAATCAAAGAGTTTGGTTTCTCACAGAATGAAGATGAACCTTGTGTGTATAAAAGGGTCAATGGAAGTGTAATTTTCTTTCTAGTTCTATATGTGGATGACATATTAATCATAGGAAATGATATTTCTCTTCTTCAATCTGTTAAAATATAGTTATCCAAGTAATTCTCCATGAAAGACCTTGAAGAAGCATCCTATATTCTAGGAATAAGGATCTATAGAGATAGATCAAATAGGTTGCTAGGTCTTTCTCAAAGTACATATATAGATAAAGTATTGAAGAGGTTCAATATGGATCTTTCTAAGAAATAGTTTATACCCATGGTGCATGAAAAACACCTTTCTGGGTCCATATATTCGCAGACACTAGAGGATAGAGAGAACATGAATAGAATACGATATGCATCTACAATTGATTCTATCATATATGCTATGTTATATACACGTCCAAATATAGCATTTGCTTTGAGTATCACAAACAGATTCCAATCCAATTTTGGAGAGAAACACTAGGTTGCTGTCAAGAATATCCTTAAGTACTTCAGAAGGACTAAGGATATATTCTTAGTATATGGAGAGAGTAGTTTGAAAGTAAATGGATATACTAATGTCAGCTTTCAATCTGATAAAGATGATTGTAAATCACAGTCTAGTTTTGTGTTTATAATGGGAGGATGAGCAGTTAGTTGGAAAAGTTCCAAATAAGAAATAACAGTTGATTCCATGATAGAAGCTTAGTACATTTTTGCTTCGGAGATAGCTAAAGAAGCAGTATGGATCAAAAAGTTTATATCTGAACTAGGAGTGGTGCCTAGCATTGTTGATCCAATTCCTTTATATTGTGACAACAATAGAGCCATTGCACAAGTAAAGAAACCACGATCTCATCAGCGATCCAATCATGTTCTCATATGCTACCATCTCATAAGAAAAATAGTAGCTAAAAATGATGTGAAGATAGAAAGGGTACCTGCAGATGATAATGTGGCGGATCCCCTCACTAAAGTATTTTTCCAGATTAAGCACGATTACCATATAAATAACATGGGTTTAAGACATATGAGTGATTGGCTCTAGTGCAAGTGAAAGATTGTTAGAGAGTATGCCCTACAGCCCATGTAAAAGGGATGAATTTCATGTATATATAAATTTATATTGTTAATAAAAGGCATTATTCATTTATTAATGTTATGTTTAAATACATGAGTTTGTATATCTTAAATTAATAAATAAAGTCCTGTATATTATAAACACAGTGCAAATGCAATCATGAAAGTGTTCATGATATGAGATGTCTATTGCATGCAAATGTGATAATATCTAAATATCCCTAGTCATAGAATTAATAAGATAGGATATTGTTAATCCGTACATACTAGCACATGTTATGCTTCTTGAATAGTTAAAGCAGTGATTCTCATAACTGTTATTATGGAAGATGATCAAAGCTAACATGCAGATACTTGTTAGAAGAACAAGTTCATTAGAGACTTGCAAAGAGAATCCTCACATGGATATTAAATCTATGTCAGTGAGGAATGTTTTTATAGTGGTTGTGCAAGTATATTTAGATTTGAGATCACCAAGATTATCTTAAGTAGGAAGTGATATACTTTGACTCCATAACTGATTACTTCCAACTGGAGATAAACATAGTTAGGAGGTTGGGTATATCATGACCTACTTGAAGATAGTTTAGTAATCGATAAAGGATTCACCATCCCAGATTTATTAAGGAAAGTTATCTCACATGATTCTATAATTGCCTTGTTCAGAGAATCTATGGCTAGAATAATATGCCAAGATGGATAGGGATCCATAAATGATATTTTGGGAATAATGGTTAAATTAATAGAACATACATAATAAGATTTATATGGATTGCCATAAATTCATACTTAGAATCTAATTGAGATAAGAGTAGTGAAAGGAGTAATTGCATGGTAACTGTTTCTATAGAAGGATATAGTCAGAACTATTTGACTTTCCTAACATTTGGATAGTCATGATACTTAGCTAGAGACCGCTCATGACTTGTATAATAGTGTATCATAAATATCAATAAGGGATTGATAAAGTGATTTAAAGAAGTTTAAATCATATGAGTTTTGAATAGAACTCATAATTACATATTATACTGCCAATATGGACAAGAACCTAATAGGTCACACACATACAGAATAAAGGATAAAATGGTAAAATGACAATGATAATAATATTTGATATTATTATGGGATAAGAGAAATAAATAAGAGAATAATTAATTAAAGAGTTTAATTAATTATGCTCAAGTAGAAATATTCGCAGAACTTTTTAGAAATGTTCTGCAAAATGGATCTAATTGAAATATTATATTTTATAATTAATTATTATTTAACTATAAGTATTATAGGAGTGATATAATAATTAATAGATCCATTGGAGAAATATAAGAGGCTCGGAGGTTTGCTTTTTGCACATAAATCCACCAGATAATGGGTTCCACGCCAATTTCAAATAAAAGGACTTAGAGGCCTAATTCTTTGACTAAAATAAATTAAATATATTTTATAAGTATTATGGAGCCTATATATTTAATTTGGATGGATTCAGAATTAAGTTGGATGATTAAATACAAGTATATATATAAAAGGGCCTAGTTTATCAGTTATGTGCAGGATCTTTTATGAAATAACTTAAATTGGATTTAATTGAGCTCAAATGAATTAATAATATTTTCATAAGCCCAATTAATATTTCTCCAACAATTTTAAAGAGCTCAATCCCATTATGAATTTGGATTTTTTAACCTAGCTATAAAAATAAAAAAAAAAAGAGATTTAGGGTTAAGTGAGTTTCATAAGAAAATAAATTCTCTATTATTCTCTAACCCTAGCCGCCACTCTCTCTCCTTGCTAGCATTAAGGAATTTTGGCTAACTTGTTATACCAATAGTTTTTGGTTCATTTAATCATTGTTTAGTGTGGATTACGATTTGAGGTATTTGATAACTCAATTTCAGTATTTAGTTTTAGTTTAATTTGAGTCTAGTTTTCATTGATCTTTTAGCATCTTTTACTTTGTTTTTACTAGCATTTAATAATTTATCCGATTCTTAGTTATTCTAGTTTTTGTGTGATTTTTGAGAGTTTTTGACAGATTTTTGCGATTTTTAGGTATCTTACGGTTACCAAGAATTTCCTAGTAACCATGACCCGTGCATTCTGTCAAAACGCACCATTTTGAAGCTTGTCACGGTCAGCATGGCAATTGTACTTGATAGGCTGGTAACCGTGACCTATGGAGTTTTTAATATAGAAGCAAGAAGAGAAGCATCTCACGGTTACTAAGGATTTCCTAGTAACCGTGAGGCAGGTAATTTTTCAGTCCAGAATGAAGATGAGAACTATCTCACGGTTACTAAGAATTTCATGGTAACCGTGACCAAATCTTGAATTTCAGCTCCGAGCAGTCTCACGGTTACTAAGGATTTAGTAGTAACCGTGACCCATTTTAATCAAAAGAGGGTTTTTCATTAGAGGTCACGGTTACCACGAATTTGGTAGTAACCGTGACACATGTTGACCTTTATAAAGCAGAGTTTTCTGAAATCGAGGAAGGAGAGTTTTTTTTGGGTAAATTTTAGTTTTTAGGGTTTCTTTCTTCTCTCTTTGAGCTCTTGGTTTATTTTACACTAAAAAATACATAGATATATTTGAAAATAGTGGGATTTACACAAAAACACTTAGATTAAACATAGATATATAGTTTACAAGTATAGATCTACATATTTTGAAGCTCATTTTTCCTGTAAGCTTTGGAGAAAGAGATTGAAGAGCTTGAATTCAGCTGGGTTTTCTTCATCATGAACTTCAAGGGTTATTCTATTTTTTTCTCTTTTCATTTTATTATGGATTGTGAGTAGTCTTTTCTGTTGCTTGGGGATCTTTGAATCCCCTACTCATAATGTGAATATTGAACTCAAATTGATTTTTTACATGAATGAATGGTCTATTTCACAAGTACTTATTTATTTATCATTGATTTTTCGATCTATTAAGTTATTTTGTATCCATGGATGAATGGTGTTTATCATATGTCTTGATGGGTATTGAGCCTAATAGATTGGAGTTTATGAATGATTTAACTCAGTTTTTCCATCATGAATATTGTCTATTTTGGATGGCTCCGGAATGGGACTCTAGATGTGTGATATTTGTGATTTTAAAACTAGAGTAGGGAGCCAAATAGATGGGTTTTGGGTTGCCTGGCTTCGGAATGGGACGGTAGACCGAACTTAGGATTTTAGACCCGGGTTTAGGCTAGTTGTTGGGCTGGCTCCAGAATGGGACGTTTAGCAACTAGAATAGCTGGCTCCGGAATGGGACGCTTGGGTTAAGAAGGGTTATCCCGAGTTCATTCACATATACTTTTATGTAAAAATTTATTCACATTTGCGTATGGGGTGGATAAGTGAACCCGAGTAACGCTTTATTTCTATAGATATTTACATTTGCTAATTTTTCAGAATTTAATACACTGAATTTAAATTTCTCTACTTTACATACTTAAGCTTTAAAGTTGCATTATATAAATCAAACAACTCATACACACAAACAATTAGGAATTTTTTAGCATACAATTAATCTTCACAGTTTTCACACACATTTTCCTTGGATTCGATATTGAGGGTCATAACTATACCCCACTTTATTACTTATCGATCTAGTGCACTTGCTAAGGTCGCAACAGTATTCAATCTTGGACACTATGGTTTGCGACAATCCGATGAGAAGGAAAAATAATTGTTCAACAAAAATCAAATGCGATTTTTTTTATTCTCATTAATATTTATATTGTATATTCATGACAAGATCAGATATATTGGTTAAAAATTTTAATTTTCGCTTATACATGTGATGTATGTAACCGATTAATTCCCAACAAATAGTGCCATCCGGGATCTACCGGCCCCACAAAATTTTTTCATCATTAAAAAGTACTATTCATAACGAATCCGGTGGTATAATTTGGACTGAAATTGAGGTCAAATAGATCTCCAAAAAGGAAAAAATAAAATAAATATCAAGATCGATATAGTTGACCGAAATCTTTGACTGGCTTAAAAATATTTTATGGACTTCATAAAATTATTCTGATTACATTAATTGACTAAAAATTATGTATATGAATTTTTGGAATGATAAAATGAATTTTTTGAAGATTTTAAAAATTCAACTTTTGGATTGGTTAAAATTTACATTCGGGGATAGTTTAATATTTAAACGATCTCGGATTGATCCAAAATTTTAAGCATGATCTAATTAACATTTTTAGGAATATTTGGTATAATTTTTATCAAAAATTGATAACTAAAAGTATATTGGCCAATTAAATGGTGACATATGATATTGGACCCACTTAGTACTTAATTGATTTTGTCCTAAAGTAGGTAAACATTTAATGTGGGCATAAGATATATTATCTCTTGGTTTTTGTTGGCCAAAGGCCATTATTTTTCCATTTTCTACCATGGCCTTCATTTTCCTCTTCTTCCTTCATTTTCTTTATTTTTAAGCTTAATTCCTAAGATTTTCCAACCTTAATCTTAATAAAATTATTTCAAATTGCTTCCCTTTATCTTTGGCTACTATGGGTGGTGAAAGAAGCTGAAAATAATATAATTTTTCAAGTGAATAATTTGGTGAGTTGGAAAAAATTTAGTTTTATTTAATAAATAGAGTAATTAAGTGTTGGTTATAATATTGTGTGAATTATTTGAGAAAAAAATTGACTTAATTTATGGTGAATTTGAACATGAAATTGCTGCCAATAGAAGAGCAAGGAGAAGTAAGTAAATCAATCAAAAATAAGGAAAAAGGCAAAATTATTAAGTGATTTGGTAAGTGAATAATTTTAAACCTTTTAATTTCATAATATATATATATATAATTAAAAAAAATATAGCTTAATTATTAATTATGAAATTGAGCTTAGAATTGTGAAATTAGATAATAAATTAGTGGAATTGTGGTATTTAATTAAAATTTAGACAAGTTTAATTTTAGGAAAAAATTTGGTTACATTTAAAAAATTAGGTAATAAATGTAATTTTATGGATTAAAATGAAATAAGTTAAAAATATGTGGTTTTATGTTTATTGTGATTAAATTGAGTAGAAAATGCAATTTATAAGAAAATTGGAATGAGGTAACCAAATAGGGACTTTAAAGAAATTTGTGTATTTTTAAGAAATAAATCGGAATAAGTATATAATAGAGTATAATTAACCTATATGACATGCAAGGAGCATGTATTGGAAAATAAAATAATAAATAAATGAAATACTTGTAATTGGACCGTGTGATTTTAATTGAAAAACTGGTATTTCTGAAATACTGAAACTGTTTTTAATAATGTATATTAATTATTATCATGAATCGGTAATTATGCATTATTATAAACTGTGTTAAATTGTAATTATATTTTGCCCTTAGTATTATGTGTGGAATCGAAAATTAGAATATACATGACTAGCCATAGGAATATTACTGTAATCGCAGTAGTAAGTCGTGGTGACTTGCATAGTGCTAATTTTGATATGGTTGCACGACTGTATTAGAGTATTTGAAAAAAAATGTGTGTAATTGATACTATTGGAGTACTGGGATCCATGTGGTCCATAGTTCTGCTTATTATAATTAGTGATATATTTACATGGTATACTAAGGGTAAGAATATAAAAAAATATTGTATTGGCTAAAGCATAAAAATACCATATGAGTAAAAGCGAAAAAGATACTGCATGAGCAAAAAGTGTAAAACTTGAAAAGAGAATAAAAATACTAAAGTATAAGGGTAAAATATATAGAAAAATACTAAAATCCAAGTGAAAGGTATAAAAAAACCGAAAAATAAGTAAATTAGGATATATTTACCTAGTATACTAAGGGTAAGAATATAAAAAAATACTGCATTGGCTAAAAAATAAAAATATCGTATGAGTAAAAGCGAAAAAGATACTGCATGAGCAAAAAGTGTAAAACTTGAAAAGAGAATAAAAATACTGAAGTATAAGGGTAAAATATATAGAAAAATACTGAAATACAAGTGAAAGGTATAAAAAACTATAAAATAAGTAAATTAGGATAAAAATGTAATTTTGAAACTTTAGGGATTAAAGTGAAAATTTATCCTTATAGTGTGAAATCCGAATTTAAAGTGATAAAATTTGAGAATAAAACTTAAAAGTCATAATTGATAATGAATTTCTCAAGTAAGGGCAAAATAATAATTTTGTCAATAAAAGCAAAGTTTAGAATTTAATCAAAAAATTTGTATAATAATGAGATTAAGCGATGAAAAAAAATAATGAAGTACAATTATGAAGAACATGTGAATGAACTGTAGTAAAATTATGGAATTTTAAGTTTATGTTCACCACTAAGTACTTTTGTACTTAGCGTGTGGTTTTGTACTGCATACAAGAGACAGAGACTGAGTATGCGCTGGAAAGAAATTAATGCTAGAAGAATCCAATATTTTGTGTTTTCTTATTGGCATGTACATATGGATGTTGCCTAGTAGGACAACATGGCTAGTTTTGGGGATTGTATACAGTTTTGGGCTTATATATATATGGCATGTATTGTAAATAAGGTTGATAAGATAAGTAAAATAATTGTACTGTATATGTGTATGGTTATATGTACAATTTTGGAAATGGTTGTTGTTCTTTATTTGGCTGATCTTGCAGAGTATATATTCATTATGGAGGTTGGGTTGGATACTTGTAAATATTTTAAGAGTATTTTGTAGCTTTTGCAGGAAGGTAGAATTTAGATTTCAGCCGTTATGCTGCTCAAATTTCTGTAATTTTAATAATAGTATATTCAGTTTGTGTGATCTGCGAATTAATGGTTAAGAATATGAATGTTACAGATGGATAATGTTATGATAATTTATGAACCACCGCTGTGTAGTGTGACACCAGTATTCGGATCAATGTTCGACTATCAGGTGTTACACGTATTCTGTTTTAAATGATTTATGGGTGGTAACTGCATGAACTAGATTAAATTACATATTCAAAAGTCATGATGAGTGCATAAGGGTGATTATGAATCTCTGTGAATAACTTAGGCAATATTTCTTATGCAAGAATCATACTTGATAATCAATCAATTGAAAAATGGTAAAGTGGAACATTTCAGTGTTCTTGGCATTAAATGGCATGGTTTAATTATATTTCATTGAAATAAATACAAAAATGTGAAGTATTATTAAATATTAAGCTCATATGAAAATAACTTACGACATAAAGTAAGTAATATATTGTGATCAAAACAATTAAGATGTGAAAATATAATAATTTTAATGCTCTTAGTGTGCAGTGGGTGATCCAAGACTTTATGATAGTATGGCTAGCCATAGAAGCACTTATCCGTGGTGTTCTGTATACTGTACTGCTACTATGTTGAGAAAATATGAATATATTGTTAGCCGACTCATTTTACTGATATACTGGAGAGTAGCATCATACCCTAGTGGTACGATTACTCCCACACACCGGATTCGCTCATTCGCTTATTCGATTCGTGGTTTCCTACTATTGACAATTAGGGGCGTAATCATAAATTAATTGTGTAAACGAAGTAAAAAGAGGTAATTATAGTATTAAAAATATCATAAATACGAGTAAGAGTGAAATAAGATGAAAAATGATATAAATCAAATTTAGTAAAGTATCATAAGTCATAATTTGAGTAATAATATTAAATATAATCATGATTACAAACTTCTTAACACTAGGAAGTGATAAGGTAACGTGGATTTTAAAGTAAATTACGAAATGCCTTATAATGCACAATGTAATGAATATTCGAATGCTGTACAAATAATCATAGGTAAATGATTAAGGCTTTATGTCAACTAAAATATCGATATGTTAGTATAAGTTAACACTTAAATTGATTACTTACTTGAGTATTTAATGACATGATATATATATATATATATATATATATATGGGTGAATATAAAGTAGGAAAACTTATTCGTTCATTTTAAATAATTGAATATAATTAAATTATGAAGTGTTATCTGAGGCAGCAATATGTGCGCCTTGCATACCAAAAATATAGAATTATATATATGTGTTATGATGTTTACATTGAAAATAAGTATTTATTAAAGTGTGGTATACATGTCTACATTTTGATACCAATAATAACCTATGGACATATGAAATAATTAAATATAAAATTTTGCCGTGTCAATTATAAACTTGATAAGGTTAAATATAGTGTAATAAATGACCCGTTGACAATGAAAGGTATGAGTAAATCACGATATTTTCTATAAGAATACATATATGCATTTTCTAAATGCATACCTATTTTCTAATTGTTTGAAGTTTGTATGTGTTATAAGCTGGGATTTATAATCTTCATAAGTTTTATAAATTGGCATATGTGTATGAAATTTATGAATACATTTTTATACCATATCAATTGAGAAATAAATTAGGTAGTCACCACTAAGCATATAGCTTAGCATGTGATTTTCTCCGCTCGTAGGTTGATTTGATATTCAGTATCCTCGACGTAAATGAATGAACCTTCATAAGTTGATGCAGCCGGAGTTATGGACGATTATGGTTACAAAGCATGTCGATTACGCTATTTATGTATTTTATCATTTGGCATGTACATATGTATTAATATTGAATAATTTAATTGTAATTTTATAAGTATCTAGTTGACATTCAATATTACGATATCAATACAGACATGTGATGATATTTTGTATAAACATTATTGAAAATAAAATATTCAAGTATTGATAAAGTAATATAGTGACAAGTAGATCAGTTTAAGTATTGACTGAGGAGGATAAAAATACTTGTTTTGGAGTGTGCTTGGTGTTGTGATGAATAGTTGGACAGGATTAGGAGTGTTTTTACTTCTTTTTCTATAGAAGGATGCAAATATTTAGGAAAAATTCTGTCGAAATTTTTAGAAAATTAAGAGTAAAACATTTAAAATTTTGATGAATTAAGCATAATTTATGGTGATTTAATGGTATACATATCATAAATCGATTCGTGACATCCGTATCCAGTTTGTCTACCAGATCGGATATAGGGTGTTACAAATTTAATATAAAAATAATAAGAAAATTGCGAAAGTAAAGGATGGGTTCAGAAAAGCTATAGCATTTGGATTTCCATTTTTTTCAAAGATAGAATAAAAGTTAAAAATGTTTGGTTGCAGAGTTGGATTTCGGATTTCTATTACTTAATCACATCTAAAATGTTTTTAAGTTAAAAAATAATAAACTGGTGCAACCACAAAATATGTTTTGGAAGTTTTGCTTATACATATTACTATTTGTCTATATGCAGCCCATCATGGATATATTCACTTTTAGCCATTCTTTTTTAGCTAAAGTGCAAATTACCATCTAAAATTTAGCAAAAAATATATTTTAATTTTTGAAATTTAATTTGATGCAGTATCACTGCTAATATTTCAAAGTTAGGGCAATTTATCTCTTAAAATGTCAGCTTCGTCTGTTTGACACATAAAATATGATGCGGTTAAAAAGAGACAGATTAACAGATACGTATCCAATTCTTAAGTGCTACGTGTCATCTATATCTTCACGTGAGCGGTTAATAGATAAAAGGTAGTCAAACTGACAGAACTGTTATTTTAGGAATCAAATTACTCTAATTTTGAAATATTAGATATATTGCACCAAATTAAAATTTATGGATTGCCACTTTTTACCAAACTTTAAGGGGCAATTTGCACCTTTAGCCTTATTTTTTTTATTTTTCATTTGTTATTTATTGAAATTAATGGCCCAATAGATTTTGCTAACGCTAACTAATTATAAATAACATAATTATAAATTTAATAGTATTATAACATACCTTTTTTTATTAATTAGATAAACTTAATAATTATAGTAAGTTTTGAAAATAAATATAATGATAATTAAAAATCATTAAATGAAATAACCAAATTGATTATATAAAATAATATTATAATAACAAATTAGAAACAATGAAATAATATAAAAAATAATATTTATAACATGCATAATTGCTTAAGAATATTTATATGGAGTCTGTCATTGTAACGTCCCAAAATTTTGAGGTTGATAATTGATTTATAAAGTGGAGATTTATATTAGTGAAATGATTAGAGAATTAATTTTAAGCTTTTTGAATTAATATTTTTAATTAAATAAAATATGGTAATAAATAAGTAATTAAATAAATATACATGTATTTTGTGTGTAAAATAATAAAAAAGTCAATTAGAGGGACTTAAATTTATCTATAAAACTTCTATAGCCAAAGAGAGAGAGAGAGAGACACGCAGATCAGGAAGAAAAAAAGAAAAAGAAAAAGAGAGAGAGGTAGAACGGAATCCTCACCAACGTTGCCTGGGCTCCACCGCCGGAGTTGACCCTTGCTCCGCCATGCCTCCATCGTTGATCAGTTGCCGCTACTCCACCGCTTCTGAAATATTCATCTCGCAATTCCCTTCTCTTCCTTAAACTGAAATTTTCTACTCTTCTTTTTGATCAGCATCGGTGTCGGATGGTGGCGCGAGCTCCACCACTGGACTCCTTGTGACCAGGTGCTTATTTCTACGCCCATCAATCGTCCTCACTCGCTGGCAATAAGGAAATCAGATATGGGTATATCGAGATATTTTGGCTATGATTTCGATAAAATGATAATGAGTTGGACGCATGAACACCAGTAGTAATTCCTTAGCGCCAATATTGTTAAAATCGAGCGAATAAAGAATTGGAGAGCTAAATAGTTCGTGGTTCGACCGGTTCATTAGGGTTCAACTGAATTTTTTATATAATATTATTTATTAAGTTTTATATAAATATTATAAAAATATCACTATATAAAAATATTATAATTTTTATTTTATTCATAAAAAATTTATTAAAATTGCTTAGATTTTATTTGATTTTTCAGATTTTAGCCCGATTTTCAAGGGGTTCAAAATGATTTCGATTGATTTTTAATCAGTTCAATTTTTATATATTAAACCGATTGAACCAGTTAGCGATTCATAATCAAATTGATATAATCAATCGGTCTGATTTGATTTTAATAATATTGCCTGGTGCTATGAGCTTCATGTCGATAATGGAGGTGCTTCACCAGCGAAGGTCCGACAATCAATGCAAATGGTTTGACCTTGAAGGTAATAAGTTGAAAAATTGTAGATTTTTATTTCAAATTAGTTTGTGCACGCTTTACTTTAGTAAATTTGAAATTAAATGCGTTGGTATGCTTTAGTTGTTTATAAACATAATTTTGTATGTTAACTTATGATTTTGTGTGTGTACGAATATTAATGGAATAGAAGTTTATATATATTATTTTTTATCATATATTGGTATTCATATTTTACTTAATAATATTTAATTATATTTTTTTTTATATTTTAGAGTTTATATTATAATATTTAATATTATTCAAAACTTTCTTTGATTTAGAATTAAGCATATTAATTTTCAACAAATATCAAATATATTTTATAATATTTTATATTAATTTATACAACATAAATTTTAGCTAGTAAATTATATTTATTTTGTAATTTTTATATTAAATTAATTTGTATATTTGAAATTAAATTAAATTAAATTTTATTTAATTTTTTAAAATAATTTGATGTTATAAATTTTAATAGTTAATAAAAAATATTTATTAATTAAATTAAAAAATTGAAATCAATAAAATAATAAATTGAATATAATATATTAATTAATGATTAATAATTTTAAAAAATTAATATTAATATATTAATTAATTTTTTTATTTATAAACTGATTAACAGATATGTGCTCACACTAACTTTTCATGCTCCATCCAGCTACTCAAAGCAGTAACCCCGTAAAATACTCTGCGCAAAACTAAACTAAACTAGACTGCATAATAAATAAAAACATCACCAGTCGCTGTTCAACCGTGTTGCCACGCACTTGACCCAACATATAATTCACCTTCACATGCTTCTACACACCAAATCCTCACCCCTAATCTCATAATCCCAGCCGTAAAAATTTCTCTTATAACCCACGTGTGGTGATACAATGGACCCCACTTTTTGTCTTTAGAAAAACAGTGCAAACCCAACCCAACACAACAAATGAAAAATAAATAAATAAACCTCTACAGTGTACAGTACGCCCACAGTGGTCTCCCTTAAGGATCAAAATCTGATACTAAATCCTTAATCGGGTAGGAATACCTACCCAAAACAATCTCTATATAAATCTGATCTTTACCCACCTCTTCTTACGGCTCTTTCGATCTCTCCTTCGCTTGTTCTTACGCTCTCTCTCGGCGAGGGAGATTTTCGCTGCTCTTTTACCAGGTAATGATTACATCGATTGTTTTGAATCGCTGAGACTCGACGAGTTCTTTTGGTTCTTTTTTTTTTGTTTGTTTCTCGATTAGTGTTTTTTATTGTATTTGTTTTTGTTTTGCCATTTGGATCTGGGTTTGTCTTTTATTTTAGTTGTTGACTAAATTTTGAGCTAAAGGTTATGCCTTTCTGTTTCTATCTTGGGTAATTCTAGGTTTGTCCTTCCGTTTTTGTGGAAATTAATTAAATTGTCATATTTGACTTGGTAATCAAAGTCTTCGACTTTGATCATTAAAATAATGTTCGGATTTATTTGAGGTTGCATTGCTATAGAAATTTAAATCTTCAGTCAATAGGGTTTGGCAGGTCTTTCTTGGTGAATCACTTTTCCTAAAGCAAATTCTGACTTAATTATCTACTAATTGCATTGCATGTTGATTGATAATACCACTTGATTTTGATGCAATATATGTGTGATTCCTTCCCACAAAGGTATATGCTTTTATTACTACAAGTAGTTGAACAGGCTTGGCCTTTAGGGTTTAGGCTGGATGTATACTTGTGGAAATCGAAGTGTGCAAATTTTGATTTATTAAGTGAATTATATCTTAATCATTAGAAAGCTGCACTCTTTAATGTAATTGGGATCTTGAAAGATTTGTTAACTGTGTAAACTGTGAATTTGTTCATGGCCAGCATCTGATATGATGTGCCTTTTGCATGTATTTTGGATATTCAGTTTTGTCCTTTCTTTAATAATTTCGTGTTTATTATTTTTACTTCAAGTTCTTTTATTCTTTAGAAAAATACATATATTTTGGCAGATATGACAACCCAGGCTGAGGAAGGGACCCATGCCCCTCAAGTGGTGGGGAATGCTTTTGTGGAGCAGTACTACAATATACTGTCTCAATCACCAGAGGTGGTTCACAGATTTTACCAGAATTCTAGTGTGATCAGCAGGCCAGATTCGGATGGTCTCATGTCATCTGCTTCAACTTTGGAGGTAAGTTCTTCCGAGGGTAATTAACTTCAACTTGATTTTGATGAACAACTTCATCAGTGAATTATAAGGCCTGTGTTCTCTGTAACTGGTTGTAATTTATTAGATCCATAATTCATCGCCTATTAAACTATCGTTTGTGCATCATGATTTATTATGGATGTTCTGGTTATGTTAAAATCCTTGAGCTCCAGCTATTACATGCTTTGCGTATACAATTATGTCATTGTTTCAGGGATGATCATTCTAACATTCTTGTTTGGGATTGAGCATATAATTTTATTCTTCTTGTTTATATATCTTACCTTCAGCCTTAGATGTTCCCTGTTCTTTTTTACCTAGTTTTATAGTTTGTAGCAGCTTGGATATCAATCTAATTGCGAGTTATTTGGAAAATCTTTTCTTGGATCAGGGTATTGAGAAGATGATCCTTTCCCTTGACTATAAGAGTTGTGTCGTTCAAATATTGACAACTGATGCTCAAGAGTCTTTTGGGGATGGGGTGATTGTCTTGGTGACTGGTTTCTTCACCGGGAAAGATAATATCAGAAGAAAATTTACACAGTTGTTCTTTTTGGCCCCACAAGATCGTGCTGCATACTTTGTTTTGAATGATGTTTTCAGATATGTGGATGAAGAAGCAAAACCCTTAAATATCAATGATTCTGATGACACTGCTCCAGCTGCTCCTCTGACACCTGATCCTGGTATGTTATCAGTGGTTTTGTTGGCTGTTTTGTTGTTGCAGTTCTGAAGAACATAATTGCTGGTTTTGCTATTATAGAGCCGACTTTGGTTTCGAATAACTCTGTGCTGGATCGTTCGACTGGCCCATTGGAGGTTGATAATATCCAAGTTGAGGAACCTAGCGATCCCTTGGAAAATGGACAGATTTCTGCTTCTGAAGAAGTTGTTTCTAGTCTTCCTGTTAATACACGTCTAAATGATGATACCCCAGTGTCAGATGCCACAGTCCATGGGGATGCTCAGCCTGTGTCTGATGGTACAGCTGATTCTAATGTCCAGGAGGATGCTCCAAAGAAGTCTTATGCATCAGTAGTGAGTTCATGACATTTGTTGTGGTACTATTATCTTTATTGGACATTATTAATTTATGTCATCTGTGCTGGCTCAGGCAAATGCATTGAACTACAATAAGCAACCATTTCAACAGAGGGCTTTGCCTCCTAAACCTGTTGAACAGGTACGTACAATTGTGACCGTGGCACCTGAAGCATCTCCTTGTGCAGCTAGCATCAAGTCTGTTGAGAAGAACATCAGTCCAGGTTTTTTTCTTTTTCTTCTGCTGCTTCTGTTGCGTATCTATTTCTTTTCCATTGACTTGCAGGCATCTACAGCTTCACCTTCACCTGAGCCATGCCATACATGTTACTGATAATGTTTATCAATTTATCTGTTGCAGTTAAGGGTTGCTCCATTTTTGTGGCCAACTTGCCTATGAATGCCACTGTTGAACAGCTCATAGAGACTTTTGAGAAGTTTGGGCCTATCAAACCCAATGGTGTTCAAGTCAGGAGTTATAAGGTCTGCTTGTGATTTAGCTTCATTCAATTTCATTTTTAACCATTTTTATTTTTGGGTTGTGAGTTACAAGTTACATGGGGTTACTCTATGCAGCAAGAGAAGAACTGCTTTGGCTTTGTGGAATTCGAATCTGAAAGTTCTATGCAGAGTGCCCTTAAGGTATAGTTGTTACTAAATATTTGCTAAGATATTAATCTTGCATTCTTTATTTCAAGTATGAACTTTCTTCCTTCATTGTTGGTTTTTAGCGAATTCTTCTTTGTCCCGGTATGATCTTGTGATTCATTGCCAATGATGGATGTTCACTGTTTTAAAATTATGCATGACACTATTCATGATTTAACAAACGAGAAAACCAATTCACTAGCTGTGCCATTTTTCTTTTGCTTTTTTTTGAGATTTTGGTGCTACTGTTTTATTCTGCAGAGCTTTGCTCAGTCTGCTTTATTACTTGGCAATATATATTCTAATTTCTATGTTGATATCCTTCTTAGAGACATACGATCTTCTTTCTTTCTTTCCAAATTGAATTTTTGCAATATGAATATTACTATATAATGAAACTCCAAGAAGTTTTTTCCCCTTGCATGTTTCTGATATTGAAAGGCCATTTTTCAGGTTTCTTCCCTTAAGATTGGCGACCGGATGGCCCATATAGAGGAGAAAAAAGGTGAGTCAAACATAAACCTTATTAGCTCTTTTCTTTGCTCAAATATATTTTGCTGTGTCAAATCCAACTAATTTTTTTTTTTCACTATGCCATGCAATTCGTGAGGTTGAAGCTTATATTTGATTTTTTTACTTTCTAATAATGTGAGCATAACAAATTTTTTATTTTTTTTGGATGCATTCACAGCCAATAATGAGGGAGGGAGATTTCCACCAAGAAAGGGCGGTTTGCGGGGCGACAATTTTAGGGACCGTGGCAACTATGGTGGTGGCCGTGGCCAAGGGAGAAATGAGTTTGACAACCAGGGTGGGTTGTCGGGTCAATATCGTGTTACTGCTAGACGTAATGGGGATGCCAACCAGAAAGTTTATCAGAATGGGTCAGGAAGGGCCCGAGTAGGACAAGGACAAGCTCGTAGTGAAGCTCAAGCTGAAGCTCAAGGTGGGAAGAATTAAGCTTGCTGTTTTCTGCTGGAATTTTGTTTACTATTAATTCTTTTTTTTTCCCAGATTCAAATTCAGATAGAAAGATAATTAGGCAATCAGATTTTGGCTTTTATTTATTTATTTTTTTCCTTGGGACAATTGATAAGAGTTATTTTGAGCGGTTGACCCTAACAGTAAACTATTTAAAGCAAAGGAGCAGAATATACAGTCATTTTATTGGAAAGCTTATGTTTCCTTTGTTGGCACTTTGGTTGTTTTAAGTTCTTCTCCTTCCCTGTTACCGTCTTACATTCTCACCTGTTCTATATTGTATTGCATGCCTGCATTTGTGTATTAATTTTATGTGCAGTGTAAATTAGATCATCATATAGTCATTTGTGAAATAGATTCTATCATTGACTTCTGTAGATTAAAAAAAAGAAACACTGTACAAAAGCAAATTTTCAGAAATGGCAGACCCATTAGGAAACTACCCACCCAAGAGCCTATATCAAGCCCTTGCAATTGCAGCAATGTGTCTTCAAGAGGAAGCTAAAATAAGACCTCTAATGGCAGATGTTACTGCACTTGAATATCTTGCCATGCCAAACCCTATGGAGGACCAATCTGAACCAAAAAATAACATTGGATATATCAATTCTGTGAAAGAAGCTAATACCAAAAGCAATGTAGAACTTGAGAGTAACAGAAAAGAAGAATTATTGGCATGAAATTGCAAGAATTTAATTATTTTGTGTTAGCATAGTAATGTTACTTTTTTACTCTATACATTTTATATTCATGGACTCTTGCTCAAGTCAATTTAAATTATGTAAATAATAATTTTTTTTTTTTTTTACATTTCACAAATTATTAGATCTGAAATAAATTTATTTATTTTTATTTTTAATTTAACAGTGTATATCGTAGGGTGCACTGCTGTATCACGAATGGTATCTCCACAAATATTGAATCTCTCAATTAAATACTCTTGAAAATATGCATTTATCTTTTTATTTCTGCATAAGTTCTCAACACAATCGATTGAAACTAATTATCTACGGATAGCAGGAAATTGGAAATTTTCCATGCTCAATGGCAATTATTGAATACTGATATTGCTAAGCCCTAAGACTTGTATTTTTAGTCGATCAAACTGAGTTCCATTTAAATACATCATGCAGAGATTACAAAGCTCAAGCTAGGGGAGCAGGCCAAGACTGCTTGTTACAATCAGATTTGCTAAAAGGAAGAACAAGCCCACTGGCTAGGAGATCTGTTCCAGAATTGTTAAAATTCAAATCCTAATGGCCATATTTTACTCTAACCGAATAAAATAACCGAATAAAATATTAATATGCGCAATACTTTAAAAATGTCCGTGTCTTATCAAATTGAGTTCTGGAGCAGCTCCAGGTGCGTAATGACATGTAACTACATGGATTACTGGACTCTTTAACGACTCTGACGTGGCTAGTGTGAGCTGAGTAGACGTTGATGTTTTCTTTGGAGGAGTAACGGTTGTAGAGCATGAGAGTGAAGGGGATCGGCGATGATTTGACACGGTGAAGAGGAGCAGCAGCGAGATGGAGAATGGAATCGAGAAAAGTTGAATATCAAAACAGTTGGCGAGTTCAAGAGCTGATTTCAGAGCTTTCATGGCTGACAAAGTGTGTGCAATAAGCGATTTATCACAAGTAGCCATGATCTCATTTCCCACCGCTATGTATTTGATGATTGTTTGAGGGTGAAACGGTGAAATGTTAGCTTGGATCCATGCTTGAGCAGCGGGAAGCTTTGAGAGAGAAGGAATATCGTCGTTGTCGACGGTAACGATTACAAAAATTTCAATGTTGGTGAAAGCTCGAAGGATATCAGTATTGGCGTCGAAGAGCTTAATACGGTTGATAATAGTTTGAGATTTAAGGAAACTGGCAACTTGAGAGGGCGGAGGAAGGTTGTTGTCTACGGTGCCATAGTTAACGCCGATTGAGTGTGCGGCGGTGGCTGAACAGAGAAAAAGGTGGTGGAAAACGAAGAAGAGGATGATCAGGAGAAAAAGACAGGAGAATTTTGCCATTTTGGAGAAGTGGGAGACAGGGAACAATAACAAGTAGAAGTTAAGCAGAGGCCAATGTGAGGAAGTGTGGTAGGACCCACCCCGGTGGAAAATGAAGTAATGTGGGGTCCAATTCTTGTTAAACTGAGTTCATCTTCAACGAAAATCGTCTTTTCCAGACATTCACTAAACGATAGATCAACAAATCCACCACCAAGTTCTCATTTTGATTTCAAAATTGGTGAAAAATCCGCCCCCGAAAGCTCTCTCGCTCTTCAATTCCTCAATTCACCAAAGAATTCATCAAACTTATCAATTTGTTTCCTTTATAATCTACCACTTGCTTTACTCCAACATGAAATTCCATGCCCAATCTCTCATTCTTCACTTGCTCTGTAATGAATCTTCTAATAATCTTGATTATTGATAATAATCATATTCCATTAATCATGTGAGTCATCTGTTAATGATGCATATGGGGATACATACATGTACATTACATATCATATAAGATTAAGGTTAGCCTGTGAGTCATCTGTTAATGATGCATATGGGGATACATCCGTGTACATTACATATCATATAAAATTAAGGTTAGTCCATTTACAAGCTGTTGCTTACAAAACTTGATAATTACATGATATTACTACATGATACATCATTATATAACAAAAAAGATATAAAATTGAAAATCATACTTCAGACTATTCTTTTTAGTTTGATGTTGGCTTTAGAGATTGTTGGTTTTGTTCCTGAAGAGAAGATCTAACCTGAAGAGAATTAATTAAAAATTTTAAATATTTTATTTGTTGTAGTTTTTATTTTACATTTATGAATAATGATATTTTTATTTAATTATTTATTTTAATTTTAATTTAATTTTTATTATGTAAAATGAAATTTAAAAAATATTTGTTTAATTTAAAAAGTAATTTCGAAT
This sequence comes from Excoecaria agallocha, assembly GCA_037975025.1. Classification (NCBI taxonomy): domain Eukaryota; kingdom Viridiplantae; phylum Streptophyta; class Magnoliopsida; order Malpighiales; family Euphorbiaceae; genus Excoecaria; species Excoecaria agallocha. Next base: position 2,169,136 of record CM075822.1, on the reverse strand, counting down.
TATTCTAATAAGATCTAATTAACTACGGATTATTTAAATAAGGATCCAAATTTTTAATAGGAAAAGGTAAATTTAGGATATATGGATAAAATCGGATTACGATTGTTCAAATTTGAATCGGATTGTTCCGAACATCCGGTGAACATCCTAAAGTGGAACAGCAACACAGTCTGTGTGCCACCTAAGCCAGCAATCATTTTGCCGGATTCAAAAGCATCCTCAGTGACGTATACACGTGGCAATCCAGATGTGTCAGCGAATCTAATATGAGTCCACGTCAACTTCAATGACGTGTCCTGCAAAAATCACCAAAATCGTAGTTGTAAACGTTGAAAAAAAAAAGAAGAAAAAGTAGAACCCGAATGTCTACTGCGTTTTTGATTGAATGTGGAAAAGTTGCCACCTACCAAATTCCGATGGAACTTTTATTATTACCATTATCTTAATAATAAGTGACTCACCGAATACCAGCATATCATTATCCCCGCACGTGCCTCCTATCTTCTGAGGCCATACCATTTCTTTTTGTGTTAATTATAAAATATTTGTTATAGGATATTATTTTTTAATTCTTAAATAATAGTAAAATTTAACTTCTTGACAATGTATCATTCTCTAAAGGATCAAGGTATATTTTTTAATTCTTAAATAATAAAAACATACCTTAACCCTTCTCTAAAATATAGAGCATTTTACATAAAAAAAAAAGAACTTAAAATTTACAACAAAACATGGCTACAAGTAGAGATGCAAAAGCACCGCCAAATGGTAGACAATTTATAGGTGGTTTTACGAGTAGTGACAGTTTTTAGGTGCATTAGGGTACACAACTTTTGTAGGGAAGGTTTTAATCCCATCTTAGTAAGTGTAGCAGCACCACAAAACTGCTTCTAAAACCATATCGATGCGTATAGCGCCGCTTAAAGCCCCCAATACTAAATTTGGTGTAAAAAGAAATTTGTGGTGATCACATTGAGGGTTAAAATCGCATTTAAAACGCTTAGATCATGTTTGGTTATACAAATTAGACACATGACAATATTATATAATATAGTGTAATATAATATACGGTATTTAGTTATTTTTTAAAAAAATTAATACATGAATTATATAATACATAGTCGTATATTTAATCCTAATAAAGAGGGATGGGCAAATGATCGGTTCGATTTAATTTTGAACCGAACCAAAAAAATTGAAAATCGAAATTAAGGAAATATGAGAACCTAACCAAAATGCATAGAATCGAAGATTGAAATGGATCAAAATAATTTCAGTCGGTTCGATTTAACCGATTCTGGATCATATTTCTTTAACTCAAAATAAATGAGTAAAAAAATTAAAATAAAACTAGGGATTTCTCAACAGAAGTCCCTGAATGAGAAAAAGAAAAAAATTTAATAATCTAGAAATAGAGCTAAAGATCGGGGCTTTATCAACAGAAGTCCCTGAATGAGAAAAAGAAAAAAAAAATCAGTTTTAAACGAATCAATCAGCCCTATTGTACTTGGATTATCTTATTACTTGGTTTTTGTAGCCACATTTGTTTTGAGTATCCAATCAGCCCGATTGAACTGGTCGAACCAAAACCTCCAGCCTTACTGGTTCTCTATCTGGTTCGATTTTAATAACATTGGTAGGACGTAGGGGATGATGAACAGTAATCTCTAAAAAAATATATTTATCCAATTTTTACATGATTTTAATAGATATTAAATGATTAATGACTAGAAAAATCATAAAATACAAGGAATCAATCATCAACAAGATTAAATAATGTAAATTAAAGAAATAAAAAAATTACAGAGTGTCCCTCTCTCTATCCTCGATTTCTTTCCCTTTCTCTCTCTATTTCTCAAGCTCCCTGTTGCCTAATTTGAGATACAGCAGCAAACTGGAAATGGGAAAAGTCTATTTCCGTGAAAAGGATAAAGAAAATAAAGAAATCAAGAAAAGGGTGTGGCAGAAAATGCAAAATCATGGCCTTCTCTGCAACAAACATAAATTTATTGCCTTTAATCTTCAAGAGAGAAGCAAAATAAAGGAAAAGGCAAAGAATAAAAACATAAGGACTAAACCCAGTCAGAGATTGGAGGTTTCAGGTTGTTCTTGGTCATTCGACTATCAACCAAAGCCCCAGGAGTAGATGACAGCTCCGCAACCAACCAAGAAGACTAAATCTAAAAAAAATTGTACTTTGAGAATACAGAGCTGCTTGTAGCTTCCTCATCAAAATTTTCTTCTTAAGACTGTAGATCTGACCAAACAAAGAAGAATCAAATTGTAAGAAGAATCGAAGAAGAGGAGAGGAACCAACGAACAACCCAAGGGGAGAAAGGAAGAGGAGGCAGTTGGAAAATTAGGGATTTTTATAAGGAAGGTAACTTACGGATTCAGGGAAGGATACGATTTATTAAATTATATATATAAAAAGGCAAAACGGTGTGTTTTAAAAACTTCAGTTCCTTCGATTTTTTAATTTCAAAAATCAAATCGAACCGATTAAATTGATTTTTTTAGTTCATAATTGAATGAATTGAAAACCGAATTAATTGAACTAAATAGACCAAAATTCATTCGGTCCGGTTCAATTCTAAATTTTAATTTGGTTCTGCACACCCCTACTAATAAATATGAGAAATTATTACACCAATATCCCTTGAATTTGTATAATACGGTAAATGCCATATTATACTATGATCAATTCTGACACCACTCTTGCATGTGATTCACCTCATCTCCGTGCACTGTCATCCTTATCTCTAATTCTATCCAACAAATATTTTATTTCAATTTTTTAAAGAAAAATAATAAAATAAAAAATTCCAAATCTCAATTGCTCTATTTTTTGTTATTTTTGTTCTTTCCTATCTATCTCTATTTGTCTCTCACTCAGCAACCATCATCAGACTTTTCTTGGCCGTCCACTGGTTATATCATCCTTCACCAATCAGATTTCTTATTTATTGGTATGTATATTATTTTAAACATTTTCTATCTCTTATTTTTTGTTATTTGTATCTCTATTTTCTTTTTTCTTTTTACCACATCTTATGTATCATAATAGTGCTAGAGATTGTCATAGAGAAATAAAAAATATTATAAAAAAGAAATTTAAAAAATCAAACAAAGTTACTGTAAAAAATATTGTCATTTCAAAGTGCCAAAAAATGGTTGTTATTTGGAACATTCTATGTATCATAATTGTAGTTAAAATCGCCACAATAAATTGTCATAGATAAAAAAAATTAAATAAATCAAACAAAATTCTTATAAAAAATACTTTCATTTCAAAGTGTCAAAAAACAATTGTTATTTTTGCTGTAGTCTATGTATCATAACTGTGGTTAAAACCACCACTAGAAATTATTATAGAGATTAGAGATAGAAAATATTCTAATTCACATTCTCTTATTGATAAAGCACGAAAAATCTTTATATGTAAGAAGGAGAGTTGGCAGCTAAATGATCCCGATCGGATGACTTGATCCTACAAGGAGTGCCCGATCAAACCAGACATTAGCACTCCGAAACTTAAGTTAATATCTTTCTAGAGAGATAATTTTTAGAGAGAGAGAGTCTAAGATGTTCAATACCTGAAGCCCTTATATTTTTGGCTATTTGTAGGAGATAAAAGAGGGGTACTTGAGTACCTAGGGGCGTGATAACTGACAGTTGGAGTAGGTGAGTGGCGATGTGATAGAGAGCAGGTGGAAGCTAAAGAAAAGACACGAGTCATCAGCAAGTAAGAGATGGCTTGTAACAGAGGTATCTTTTGCAATTTTACAGCCATGGATAAGCTTACGATGCTTTAAGTTAGAGAGAGCAACAGATATCCCTTGAGAATAGAGAATAACAAGGTAATGGAAAAGGGGACCCCTTGCCTAAGGCCCATTTCAGAAGAAATTTGGCTTATAGAATACCCACTTGAGCATACCTGATATGAGACAGAAGAAATGCACATCATAATATTTTTATTCCATTGTTCATGAAAGCCTAATCTACTCATAATATTTCTAAAATAAGCCCATTCCATTTTGTCATAAGCCGTGGCTATATCAAGCTTCAAAGCAATATATCCACTGGTCCCTTTTGTTTGACAATGGAGATAATGGCTAACCTCATAAGCTAAAAGCACATTATCAATAATCAGTCTACCTGGAATAAAAGCACTTTAGTTCTCAGAGATCACATCATTCAGCAAAAACTTAATACGATTTGCCAACATTTTTACCAAAATTTTGTAGACAACATTGCAAAGCGCAATTGGTCTACAATCAAAAATGATCTTGGGCGATTTAATCTTGGGAATAAAAATAATGATAGTTTCATTCAGCTCTGAAGGGATAACATCATTATTAAGAATATCCAGAATAAAAACATAGATATATGGGCTAATTAAATCCCATTGAGATTGGAAAAAATCTGGATTGAAGCCATTAGGTCCTGGTGCTTTGTTAGGATGCATAGAAAATAGATCATCTTTTACTTCACCTGCATTAAAAGGTCGGATCAATTTTTCATTTTGAACAAAAGATATACATGGTTTAACCCAGTCAAGCTACTCTAGAAAATCACCAATTAAAGATTTAAAGATACTTTCAAAATACTAGTGAATATGTTCTTGAAGCCCCTGCATTCCAATATAATTGAACTCCATCCATTGAGGACATATGTGGTATCAAGTTCTTCTTACTCCTATTGGTAACATAAGCATGAAAGAACTTAGTGTTCATTTCACCCTCCTTAAACCAGTGAACTTTAATCCGCAGCTGCCAGTGGGAGTTCTTTTTGAATAAGAGCCCTACTAGCTTCTCTTTAGCTTGTTTAAATCGAGCAATGGACATTGCATCAAACTTAGGATGCAAATTGTTCAACTCTTTTTTGCAGACATTAATCTCATCAATAAATTTAAGGTGGATAAAATGACCCCAAAAACCCATAGAGATAGAGCAAAGAGAAAGACGTTGAAGAATAGAGAGGGAACCTAATTTATTCTAGCATTTAGAAATAAGCTCTTTAAACTCGTGATCTTACAGCCATGCATTTTCAAACCAAAACCAATTATTATGAACTTGTTGACAAGAAGCAGTAGCTAGAAATAAAGCGATATGATTTGAGGTGACCATGCCCACATGAGTAATACGACTATCAGAAAAACATTGAACCAAGAATCATTAGCAAAACCCCTATCCATCCTTTCATGAATCCAACTAGTAGAACCCCTAGATCTCTCCCACGTAAACTTATAACCAGGGCAACCCATATTAAAAAGACCACACATTTGGATTATATCTTGAAAAGCATTAGAGAGAGAGATAGGGTGTGGATTACCTCCAATTTTTTCAAAATTAGTAAGGAGGTCATTAAAGTCTCCCATAACACACCAAGGCCAAGAATTATTATCAGCTAACTAACAAAGAAACTGCTAGGAGAAATGCCTCAAATTACAGATGGGATTGCCATAAAAAACAATAAATCGAACATCTTGATAAGAGGGAGAGGAGACAATCACATCAATATGATGAAGAGAGTAGGAATGAAGAGAGACATTAATATCATCCTTTCAAAGAAGGGCTAAACCTCCACCAGAGTTGGAGCTGTGGATAGTGAACTTTCTAGCAAAATTAAGACGTCTACAGATTTTATCAATATGTGCTTGAGAAACTCTAACTCTAATAAGAAATAAAAAAGAAGGATGGAGAGAATGGACCATGTCAATCAATTTCAGAATGCTTAGGTACAGCCCAACCCACAATAGTTCCAATATAAGGCCTTTATAGCTCCTAGCAAGCCTGGTTAATAGGTCCTACCTCTAACATAGGAACATCTTTAGCTTCTTTATCCTTTAACACGTAATGTCCACAAATTCTATTGTAGAACGGAGCTGTTTATTATCCATCTCCAGAATACAGTCCATTTAGGACTTATTGTTAACTAATAACTCTTTTCCACCTGGCATGTTCTTATTAGCCAAAGAGCTACCATCCTCATGCACATAAGAGTGATCAGTTATAGTAAGAGGATTCTTTTCATTTTGATTAGCTAAAATCAAGGAATTGTTGCCAATGTGATAAGATCCCTTAGAATCAGGGAAACTATAAGCTCCTCCCAAAGCAGGCTCCTGATGATTTTGGTAAGACACAATTTGACCCGAATTATTGCTTACAATTTCGAAATTGCCTATAACAACATTAACAGCCTTCATGTTAGATCTAAACCATCGCTCACCGGAGTATGTGATCACTTCTTCATCGGAGCCCTGAGAAAGGCTCTATATTCAAACCGATAGTACTCAAGTCAACCTCAAACCTCCTATCATAAAACTTCTCTTGGTGGCCTATAATGCCACATGGGAAGCAAAAGCTAGGAAGTCTCTCATATTTAAAATTGATCACCACCCAGTTGCCCCCTTGTTTCTTTACTTTCATAGAAATTCTGAGAGGTTTTTGAACATCTAACGTCACTCAAATCCTTATAAAGGATTTCCAAGAACCATCTATACTCTTATGATCAATCTTAATAAAGGATCCCAGATGATTGCCTATATTTTTACCTATACACTCTGTCCAGAAGCCAATAGGAAGTTTGTAGTATTGGATACCTATTTCCATTCTCTTCAACATCAAGAGTTTTTGCTCAAAGGACTAAAGAACATCATTAAGAACTATATTCATATCTACTTTGTGAAAGAATTGAAAACTAAAGAGTTTAGGAGCCAACTCCTGAATTTCAATACCTTTACCAGGTTATCATGCCTCAACCATAGTAGCTTTGAAGGCAGCAACATTCACATATCTATTAGAAATGATCCTCCCAAGAAGACATAAGGCCAAATCAGTCTTCTCATCTAAAAAATCCTCGTTATCTAACACAAAACCCTCATCTGATTGATTTCTTCTAAAGTTACCTTTTCACATCTTTTGGTGATGTCAGTTGCATCTGAATCAGATGCCATAAAGCGAAAGAGACAAACTAGACAAGGAAGCCAATAAGAGAAAACTTGCTACGAGAGCATGGAGAAAAAACTTGTTATGCGAGCAAGAGGAACCAAGCAATTTATAGATATGACTTCTTGATTTGTATTTTGTCCGTTGCTACCAAAGTTTCCATCTTTGAGAGAGGGAGATTTGTAGAGTTAGTTGTTAGATTTACACATAGAAGTAAAGAAGTTAACAATGACATGGCTATTTATTATCCTATAACAAACGCTGACCGACATTATCTAGTTAAGACTAAGCATCTTCAACTACATAAATTAAACTTTCTATGACTGCTTAATTATGGAGTTTGATCAAATTGATTTAGTTTATGAATATTAACCACTATATTAATTGAAACCATTTAAATTCATATGCATTTAATTTTTGTTCCAATTTTATAATTTATAAAATCAAAATCGGCAAATTTTGAACCGTGGATTAGGTAGTAGGATTCGAATAGTGCCTTTAGATGACCTACATACAACTTTATATAGTTCTTCACATTCAAGCTAACTGATTTTTTTTTTTATATTTAGCATCTATTGATATTATTTCTTAGCTATCTTATTTTGAAAAATTTGTTGGTTATTATATAGAATGTTAAAAATTGACATTGCAGAGACATCAAATTTGAAATGAAAGTATTGTTTATATGAATTTTGTTTGATTTGTTTAATTTTTTTATTAGAATATTCATTTTTTTCTTTATGACAATTTCTAGTGGCAGTTTTAAACATGGCCATGATACATAGATTGGTACAAAAATAGCAACTGTTTTTTTATGCATTGAAATTACAGTAATATTTACAGAAATTTGTTTGATTTATTTATTTTTTTGTGCTATTCCTACTTCTAGGGCGGTAAGAACATAAGTGATAACTATGAAAAAAACATCTTCCAGAGGCCCAATCAAATCAAGCCCAACAATACTTGACAGGGTCCAAAGCCCATTAATAAAAAGGTAAAGTATGAGCTGGAAGACAAGATAAAAAGGCGCGATATCCGATCGGATTGACGATATAACTCGTCCTGTCAATCCACTGACACAAGCCAGCACCCATACCTTCCACTTGCTTCCTATCACATCACCGTTCACCTGCTCTAACTGCTAGTTATCGCATCTTAAGGTATTCAAATACCCTTCCTTTACCTCCTATAAATAGCCAAAAATATAAGGGCTCCAGGTATTGAACATCCGAGACTCTCTAAAAATTATCTCTTTAGAAAGCTACTAGCTTAAGTTTCGAAGTGCTAATGCCTAGTTCGATCGAGCATTCCTTGCAGGATCAAGTCATCCGATCGGGATCATTCAGCTTCCAACTCTCCTTCTTACAGATAAAGATTTTTCATGCTTTATCATTTGGTGCTTTCATTGAGAGGCAATGGCAGATTCAAGATCCAACAAACACACAGCTTTTGGAGAGTATAATCGCAACAACTCGGGCAAATCTAGGCCCTTAGAGAGAAGAGAGAGATCTCCCAGATTACCTACTAGAGGTAACCTCCTCGCAAATTTCAACGATGTAGTTATGCATGTAACACCCCAATACCTTTTCCATGAAATGGGTCGGATATGGAGTGCTACTCTGCTTAACATCCAGAGTAAAACTTAAATAATGCCTCCAAAGTCACTTAAATGTCGAGCGAAATCGTCTTAGACAAGTTCTTTGCCTCTTGTGGCAACTCTAGCATCTACCGTAGCTATTAGATCAACAACCTTCTTCCAGGCTACCTCTTCAATTCTCCTTTATAAAGATTCATCTACTGGAGCCGTGCTTGTTGGAGTTGCCTCCCTTCGAAGGAAAGACGATTATGGTTGCTCCTCCTTCGAGTCTGTTTCATCCCTCAAAAGCAAGCATCAAAGAGGGTGCTGACCCTCTGCCAAAGGTTGAGTAGCAGCAAGTCCTGGAAGGGTTTGAGGAGGATGAGAGGCAGGAACCATTGTGACACCAGGAGCACTTGCCGAGGGATTGAAAGCCTGAACTTCTGAAAAAGGCACGATCTTCCTCTTTTTTGATTTTCTCTCCTCCTTGGCAGCCCGTTCTGCCTCCATCTTCATCTTAGCCCAATCGGCTAATTGTTTAACAATGTTGTTTCCCTTAGCCATCATGCCTGCAGCTGCATCACAAAAATAAAACATGATAAGTATTCTCCCCCAGTTGATACAATTTTTATGAACATACAATTCATGATTATCAGTGTGCGCTTCTCCCACGCTCCAATCATAATGCTCACGTTCTGTGTCATTGCCAATATCGAAGCATGAAGACCCGAATAGAACACTCAGGAGATAATTGAAATCATAGGATTTCCTATGTCTTGCCACAGTGCCCAACTGCTTTTCAATATCGCTCTCATATAAAGATCGATTGGAAGCTTGGTCTTTCAGAGTGATAGCTACATCCAATCGGATTAACGACACTCCAAATTCGCTGGCCATCCCCACCAAAAAGAATCTTTCTTTGAAGCCTTTCATGGATGACGGTACAACAAACAGCTTCCTCTGCGGTCAGCTTGTAAAAAAAGACTTTGTTCCATCACTTCGGCCTGAGATATAAAAAAATGAGTGAACAGATCCAGAGTTAGTGCCACTCCCTCTATCTCATAGAGAATTTTAAAGCAAGCCACTGTTGTCTACCCGTTCGGATGTAGTTGCTTGGGGGTAATTTTGTAACCTTTAAGAATTGCTATATCAAAGGCACCGAAGGGAAGCTTCAATCTCATGTCCAAGCTCTATAGATGGCAAATGAACCACCCATTATTCTCACACCCAAAAGGCTCTTCAGTCATCGCCATGGAATCTGGACAGGTCATCACAGAGAGCTCTATGAAAAGATCGTATTATGAAGGGATCTCAGCCACTTCCTCCTCCGTCAGTTTTGAAAGACAAGCCATGATCTCACGATCTTTATAAGATTCAAGAAAGCTCCTATCTATAGACCGGCTCTACTTGAAGCCATCTTCGATAGAGGGAGAGAAGTAAAAAATGATATGATGAATGAGAAAGAAAATCAAGGGTAGGAATTGTTTACTTATTTAGGTAATCTCATAGAAACTTTGAAATCTTTGGAATTTGAAGACCAGGAACTGTTGCTAAGGGTTTCAAAAAGCAAAAGTTCACAAAGAGAATTTGGCAGAATTTTGCTAAGAATTGCCGAAAAATGAGGAAAACTCGAACTGAACTTACCTATTTATAGGCAAAAAGCTTCTAAAATACTCTAAATTCCTCTCCATTGGATGAACGCTATGTGTCTACAATCCATTATTACGGTTTCGAAGAACAAAGCACCGTCCTTGACACGTACGTGGTATTAATTGCAAAACAGTTGTCTGAATTGAATGAACACGTCTTTTCAGATGGGCGTCTTTAAAAAATTCAAAAATCCCACTAAAAATCTTAAATTGCCTGATCGGACCATTCGGGGGGGAAGGGACAAGTGATAATTATGAAAAAAATATCTTCCAGAAGCCCAATCAAATCAAGCCCAATAACACTTGGCAGGGCCCAAAGCCCATTAACAAAAAGACAAACCGTGAGTTAGAAGACAAGATAGAAAGGCGCGATGTTCGATCGGACTTATGGGACAACACGTCCCGTCAGTTCACTGACATAAGCCAACGTATTTGCCTTGGACGGAATTTACCGCCCTATTTGGGCTGCATTCCCAAACAACCCGACTCGCAGATAGCGTCTCGTGGTGCGACAGGGTCCGGGCACGACAGGGCTCTCACCCTCTCCGGCACCCCCTTCCAGGGGACTTGGGCCCGGTCCGCCGCTGAGGACGCTTCTCCAGACTACAATTCAGATGCCGAGGCCACCCGATTCTCAAGCTGGGCTCTTCCCGGTTCGCTCTCCGTTACTAGGGGAATCCTGGTAAGTTTCTTTTCCTCCGCTTATTGATATGCTTAAACTCAGCGGGTAGTCCCGCCTGACCTGGGGTCGCAAAGCGAGCATGCCTAGAACGAGGATGCATTAGGGTCTTGAATGTCCACATGGGCAGACGAACGAGCATGACGACACCAGAGGGTCTTATAACCACTGATTGCCGCGACGAATCACCGCTGAGGATAGGAAATTTAGGCCAACCACGAGCGAATAGCGCACGGGAGGCCAGCATCCTCCCCACAATATGGGCGAAGGGTTTGGGGCGACGGTTGCATGACACCCAGGCAGACGTGCCCTCGGCCAAAAGGCTTCGGGCGCAACTTGCGTTCAAAGACTCGATGGTTCACGGGATCCTGCAATTCACACCAAGTATCGCATTTCGCTGCGTTCTTCATCGATGCGAAGGGACTATTCCTATCTCTCGTGTTAGCCTGGTGACAACAAATCTTATCCCTTTAAAAAAAATCCTAACTTTTTGCACCTATACGGATAAACACTTATGTTAAGCTATACAGCTTAGTAGGAAACATAAATTATGATGATGACCCCTCACAGGAGTCATCAATAATATACACACATATGAGCATACAATTAAACATATAAGAAAAAAATATCAATAGCAGACATTGTGCTTATAATATTGCAAACATTATGCATCTTACCCCATCATGCACAGTTTTGGTTTGTTTATCACTATTGAGTCAATTCTGTATTCCTTACATACTTGCTAATTTGGTCATGCATTAATATAATAATTGATACTTAACCATTAAAATTAACTATATATTATATATATATAACCACCAATAAACCATTAAGTAATCATACATATTCATTTATAGTTTATAGCTTTAAATGAAGAAAGCATTATATAAATTTCAACATTAAACGCATACGATATCATACTATCATTAAATTTCATGTTTACTTATAGTTTCATTTAATCTCATGTTTCTCATTTATTATGCATAACTTCATAGAATACGATATTTAAGTCAAGTCATAAACTATCATATCATCTCTTTTATACTATTGTTCACAATGTTATTAATATCTTGTATTAAGCCTGTACCTTTTCTGAGTCTGTGGATATCAGCGATATTGTAGTACTCGAAGATACGAAAGGATAACCAAAGGTGTCAATCATAGACCCAAACGGGGCCAACTGTACTATGAACTGGTCAAATTGGACCTAAACAAGGTCAAATTGGATCCAAATGGGTCAACCAGATAGCAACTGCAATATACCCAAATAGGCATGTCTATCTAGACATAGATGCGGGCAACTATAGTTCTTTACTTTAATCTCTTTACTCTTCCCTTTCATGTTTTATTTATCTGTAACTCATATGCATGAGCATAACTAGGAATAAAGAATCATATGCAAATTCATTCATATGCCATCATTCAATTCTTGTATTCTGGTACATTAACATTAACATATATATTCTTATACATGAAATAATTATAATAATATAACATACTTATCCTCATATTACTTCGATAGTACACACACACACACACACACACACACACACACATATATATATATATATATATATATACCTGTGCATTACCTTACTGAAATACCATCATTTACACGTATTCATTGGTGTCTTTATGTAGGTTCACACATCACTTAAAGGCTTCATATCTCCTAGTATTAGTATTCATTCCATAACTTTATTCTTATATTCAAATATTCTTTTTACATATTTAGTGTTATAATTCATCTTTAGTTTTATACATATAAAGCTCTAACAATATTTAGAACCTATTAATACATGTTCAATACTTCTATGTTATCATTCATAGTTTACATGTACCCTATACTTTACTTTTTCATGGATACACACACGCGCACACACACATTACCAAAAAACTACTAATTAGCGATGAATATTTTCTTCGCTAATTACCAGAATTTCGTCGCTAAAATAAATTAGCGACGATGCAACGAATAGTCACTAATAGCCCAGTGACGAATATATTAGCGAAGGAATCCAAAATCAGTCGATAATTTAGAGACAAAAAATTTTGTCGCTAATTTATATTCATAATTAGTCACCGACATTATAATAATAATTTTTAGCGATTACATTTTCTGTTGCTAATTTCGTCTCTAATTATTGTCCCTAATTATTTCTTAAATTCTATCTATTACACATTAGCGACGGATTTGCAACATTGCATGATTGAATTTTTTTTTTTGCTGTATTTTAAAATTTTAATCCTGTATACAATGATCGCTATTTATTTTTTTTTTGCAAATCCGAGATTTGACTTGTTAACGGAAGGCACATTTGTGGTTGTAGAGTTTCTTAAAGGAAACCGTTGGATGCCAATTTATGATGATGATGATTTCAGCTTGTATTTTAAGTGGAAGTTGGATAATATTACCTTCACTAGCTTAGCAACCATTGAATGGGAAGTGTCGGAGAAAGCTAGCGTTGGAATTTACAGGCTACGGCACTTCGGCTCAACTAAAAAAATAAGCAATTCCACTATCGAATATTTCACTGGTGCATCTAGTGCATTTCCAGTCTCTGAGATATATTAGCTATACAACAAATGTTTCTTTTCTTTGAAAATAATGTAAAATTTCTCAAATTCAGCATGTGGTTTCATAGAGGTTAATTTATTGAAACAACAAGCCAGCATACATATGGAAAACGAGAGCACATGCTTATAAGAGAACCTGCTTATTTTTCCATCCAAATGATACATCGAAGACTCTTCCTCCAATCAGCAAATCAAAAGCTTTATTGATGTCTTCGAAATTTATCTCATGCGTGACAAACTCATCCAACTGCAGTTCCTGAAAGAAAAAAGGCAAATATAAGTACAAACCCATTAAGCTGCTTATTTTCATAAATATATCGATATGCTCTAGGAGCCTCTCATCCTTATCAGTGATCAATAAGATAGACACTTTGTTGAGAAACAGAAAAGAACTAAATAAGAAGAAACTGGAAGAGAAATAAATTAACAACTATTGCTTAATACACCTTGTTTGTATAACGTTTAAGGAGAATTGCGATGTCAGATTTAGCTTTAAAACCTCCAAACAGTGATCCTGTGAGGATTTTTCCACTATGGAGGACATCAAAAGATTTTAGGCTCACTTCTGCACCTGGTTTGTCCACTCCCAAAACAATGGTCTTTCCCCAACCTTGAAGCAGATAACAAGATCATCCACAGTGCGGCAATATAAAGAAAGAATATGTCTTCAGTATCCCACTCCACTAGAGTTGGGAAAACATAGAAAAAATTTAATATACCATTCCATTAGAGATGAGAAAACATAGAAAAAAGCTATCTGTACATTTCACTGGAAAAAAGAAAATAGGTATTGGCAGAGAGCGACCTTTTGACAGCAAGAAAATGCTTCGCCCACCAAGGATGCCAAGCCAACACATTCAAAGCAGTAGTCTGCCCCTCCATTTTTCTCTCATTAATCACCTGTGCATTATGGGGTTGGGAATGAAAAACATGAAAAACAAAATGGTTGATTGAGGAATAAAATATCGCTTTATAGAACTTTTTGCCTACACTTCCCCTTCCCCATGACACTTAAAATAAAAAACAACTAATCTCTTTGTTATTCAAGGTATGCTTCATCAAGCAAATGAATTTTAAGAACGGAACACAAGAAAATTCATCTTCAAGCTCCAAAACATCACTTTTCAGTTGTCACATCTTTACAAAATCACATTTTGAAGAAAGCCATCCCGTCAACCATAAGCTTTTGCATCTACTGAGATTCAACCATGCATCTTAACTCTAGCCTACAGAAGATATGTTACTAATTCTTAGGCATTTGCAAAACAGAAAACCACACAAACTTTAACTGCTATTAATATTCCATCTCAAGATTAATGAGTTGACAAGTATAAAAGGTAATACGATGAATTGACAGAAATCCTGGCTCACAGATTTATTCTCCGTCTCCCCAGCATTGACAAAGTCTGTGAGTCTAAATATCTTCCCTGTGTGAAAAATAAAAGAAAAGCAAAAAGAGCATCAACCATCAATCAATCAATGCTTAATGCAGTTCTTATTAGTTAAGCCTTTCCGTTGGTCTTGTTATTATCAGCACATATATACAAGTAACTATGGCACAAAGCAAAATCATACATGTTTGTTGAAGTAATTGATTCAGCTATATTTTATGGCAGATAGAAAAGTTACTATTTTGCTGAAAATCCAAATTATCCCACACACCAATTTCAAACTTCTTCGGATTTAAATCAACCCCTATATATAATTCTGGTAGCTCCACAAAGCCTTTCACCCTCTACAACCTATATAGCAACCAGTAGCCGTGAATCCATCTCTGATGCCTAAAGGAAGGCAGAGAAGGGCAAAATGAATAATATTAACTGCTAAACCAATTGAACCTAACCCAAATATGGTAACAGTTGAACCGGCCTCCACATTCGCTGTCTTCCAGGCAGCACCAACACCTGGAATATAAAATCATTTCAAGACATAAAGTCCCCATCCCAAAACAAACAAACATATTAATCAAGTGTTATTACCAGTTGATACCCCGCAACTCAATAGGCATGCTCTATTTGGAGGGACAGCAGGGTCAATCTTTGTGAGATGGGAGTGTCTATTACGGTATACTGACTGAAACTGGATACAGAGAGGAAATGGTAAATAACCTCTCCATTCAAGCCCGTGAATCTGCTAGTCTTATCTCTTGGCATCCAAGGCAAGACCTTGAATGGAAATTTTGAACAAAGGTTGCTCTTTTTTGATCTGCAATCTACACAATCTGCACAATCAGGCAGGAATATGGGAATGACTATGTCGCCCTCCTTTAACACTTCTACTTCTTCTCCTATACTCTCTACAACCTTACAACACGCCAACAAATTGCATAAGAGAAATAAAAAACCCTTTGGCTATACTTGCAGTGTGAGAAGAGTTAATGAATCATGCTGCTCTAGTTAGCACAGATTGTTAAAAAAGAAATCTAATAAAATGATAAGAAAAGCTGGTAAAGTTGATTCCTTTTTCTTCGTTGGTTTTAATTTCATAGGTTGCTGGAATTATCACTACCCAAAACCAATCTTAATTGCACCGTTAGCGTTTCTCGCATGGTCACTTGAGTTTATTGCTATCCAAAAGAATAGAAAGCATGAGGTTTCAAGTCCACATTGGATTCTATGTTTTTCAGAGAGGATAGTGAAAAATTTTGTAGGTTAAAATATAGAGAAAATTAAAATTTTTATCTTTGATCGAAACAGTTGAGGAAAGTACATCTAATAGAAAGTGTCTGATGTGAGATGTCTACTCGAAGAATAAAGAAGAAAACAAGGTCTATTAACATATGATATCAAATTAAGGAAGATAACCCACGGTTCAAGCGATTTGATACAAGATTTGACTTCAGGTTTTGTAAAGGATAAAAATTAATGGGTGTTATCCTATTATAACAGGTACTGATAATAGGTCAATCAGTAGTAAAAAAAGGACGATGATTACGGAAAGAGAAAAGAAAAGCAGTGCATAATAAAACGCTTGCACCGTAACAAAAGGAGACCAATCGGCAACAAGCATTCTTAAAATGCTTGCAACAGAAATTTCCTCCAATTAAAAAGACGTTCCTACAGTAAAACTCCTGATTGCTAATATACAGAATCTCGAGGGTATCAAGTAAAGCATACTAATTAATCTGATACTAAGCAATTTAATAAAAACATAATAAGAATGAAATAAAAGAAACATAAGAATTACCATTCTAGATAGTAAAAACGCCGTTATTGCAGCCAATGTCGAGACAATCCTTGCCTTCAAACCATTTCTTATTTAAAACCTTCAGTCGAGGATCTTCCTCCACGCTTTGCCCTATCTGAAACACACAAGATCAATCAAAATCGCATAATAGAACAATAAACCAAGAACAAAAAACGAAAGGGAGCTAGAGAAAATTAATTACACGATATCCATAGTAGCTCCTATAATTTTCGAAGGAGAAATTTTCTTTACGTTTTCTCTTTTTCTTGTTACTGCTATTTACTTATTCAGTTTTTCCTTCAATGTTCTTCTTCTCCTCTTCATCCTCCTTCTCTACATTCTTCTTTTCTTTAATTTTATTTTCCTTTTCTTCTAGATTTGTGACAGCCATCGCACTTGGCATTGGGGCTGTTGGAGGGGGGACGAAGTTGAGAATGGAAACGGTGGAGAGAGGTGAGGGGAGAGAAAATATTAATTTTATATGTAGTATAAATTTATGAAATTACTAAAATGCTCCTATCAAATTTCATCATTTTATCCTTTTATTTAAAGATAATTTTGTAAATATATATAATTAAAATTTTTAATAATTTAAATTTGCTCAAAATTTTAACAAAATAAAAATAAATTATAAATTTTTCATAATCATTTTAAATGAAATAATAAATTTTATATTATTATTTTATAAATATTTATTTTTATTTTTTTCATAATATGATTATATAATAATTATAATAATTACTTTATTATTATTATTATTAAAAATATAAATTTTTTAAATTAATAAGTTTAGATTTGGCGATAATTGATAAATAAATCATTAAAATTTCTAATAATTTAATATTTGATTTAAATTTTATAAAATAAAAATAAATTACAATTTTTTATTATTATTTTAAATAAAATAATAAATTTATATTACTATTTTATAAATATTTATTTTTATTAATCTTGAACATACAAATATATAATAATCATAACAATTAGTTTATGATTATTATTAAAAATGTAATTTTTCTAAATAAATAACTTTAAATTTTTGTATAATTGATAAAAAAAAATTATTATCAACTTAAAAAATAATTTATAATTTTTTGTTACAAAATAAAATATTAATTTCATATGGTCTATATTAAAATTACTTGAAATTATACATAAATCGTGTGACTGAAACTAAAAAAGCAATTATTTTTTTAATTTATTTACGACGGATTATAGACTAAAACATTTCATCGCTAAACCGCTGTTAACATAGGTACTATATTTTTCCTCCAAAATTAGTGACTAAAATATTCGTCGCTACCTTTTCTGAAACTAATTTCATGAATAAAAAATTATAAAAATTAGTGACGAAAATATTTGTCGCTAATTCTGTTGCAAAACATGACGCTAATACTTCCTATCAATAATTTACGATTGATTATTTTCTTCCATTGCTATTTCATCACAAAAAAAATAGAAAATATCCTCTCCGCGACGAAATTGAAAAACAGTCGTAAAACCGTCGCAAATTTGCAACTAAAATAATGCCGTTGCTAATTTTAGTCACTAATTGGCAGTTTTTTTAGTGATATATTATTATATTTTCACATATTTAAGGTCCCAAATTACCTTTATTCTTATGGTTAGAGTATTGTAAATAAGTTTAGAAGGGCTTGAACTAACTTTGATAACAAATTGGGATCTAAAAGCAACTTTAGAAATGAACAGAAAAGGGTCAAGGTCATTAGGAAATAGCGACCGTGACATATGTTACATCTCAGTTCAAGACTAACTCCAAACTACCTCACTATTAGTACCAAAAAAAGTGCTGACCGTGACCTAGGTTAAGGGAAATGATCATTGTTATTAGGTAATACTTGTTGACTGTGACGTAGGTTCTACTTTGGTTATTGTGACACCCTACGATAGTTCCTATTCCCCTATATATATTTAATTATTATATATATTGTTTTTCCTTTAAATTAATTAATTCATGCTTCATATTATATTTTCATTAATCAATTGATAAAATTTTCGGCAGCATGACGGCTTACAAATAATGCTACCCAAACCTGTAATTCATCAAATTAACACTCCTAAATAGTTTCCTCCTCCTCCAAAACTTCATTCACATACATAGCGTTTTTAAATTTCAATTCGCAACTCAATCATAAGTCACACATATACACCTATATATATATATATATATATATATATATATATATATATATATATATTACATGCATCAACTACTAAATGTCTCTAAATTTTAAAGTCAACATTATATTACATGCCATACATTAATCTAGTCTACAAATTCTATCATATTTCTCATATAAAAATTTTCATAACCAAAATCCCAACAACTTCTATATGTACATGCCACTAATTCTTCCTTGGTTATATCTTCAATCATGTCCCTACACGAAGTCAAAATAAAAATCACGCGCTAAGCAACATTAATGATGGATGCATTTACATAAAATCTCACCTAAATATTTTATTTACTTAATTTCATTATAGTTAAGTTTTTATCCTTATCAATTTATTTTATTAAATTAGTTCCCAATTTATTCTTTTTATATCATAATTTACTTTCAATTACTTTAATAATTACTTTTCTTACTTAATTTCACTTATTTATATAATTAGGTGAAAAATTTCAATTAAGACCCTAAAGTTTGACTTTTCTTCAATTTTGATCAAATTGACCTAAATTTTGACTCGTTTGATTACCTTTGACTTTTAATTTAACTTAAGTGCATAAATCACATTTTAGTCCCTCTAATCTTTCTCAGGATGGCAAATTACGATTTGATCCTTGAATTAAATTTTATTTACGATTTTACCCCTACTTTACCACTTAATTACATTATTTTTATTTTTATTTCTCATTTATTTATATTTTTAAATATATTTAATGTTGTAATTACTCTTTTATCCCTATTTACATGATAATTCAAGATTTTGCCCTTAGTGATCATTCGTGAAAATTCTCGAATCGGATAAGCGAGATAAGGACTTCAATCATCACCATGTATTGGAGTGACCGCACAACACGGAATACGATACAGTTCTCTAGCATACTACAATATCAATGTACAAGTACTGAAGTGACCGCATAACATGAGGTACGATACAATTCTCCAGCATACCATCTAATGAGCCGGCTAATCAATATAATCATATTTTTCAATATAATTATAGTAAATTCACAATAATATCGCGATGTATATGCCCCCATGGCTAGCCATTCTATCATGAGATCATGGATTACCTATTGGACACTAAGGACAATAATATTATTCACATTATACCACATTTTTACACTATTATTTCTTATATTTACATTGTATATATTAACATCATTAGGACTTAATTTACATCCATACAAGCTTGTCAATCATGAATTTCATACACATAGATCTAATATCATGAGAAAATAATTAAATTATACCTTTATATACACATAGACCATTCGACCACCCAATGAATTTATACATTCATTATGTTTTATTTTCCAATTTCATATCACACATAGTTTAAAATCCATTTGATCATGAATAAAATAAAATATACCATATTTACATTAAAATTCTTAAGTTTCACTAACTTTCATCATTATGTATATTTGGTCATAATTATGTACACTTGTTATTTTTCATTCTAATCCATTTCATTATCTTCCTCGTGTATTTTATTTTCTAATTACAATTAAATACTTTATTAAGCATCAAATTCCTCTAGGTTGTTTTAGGGTACATCATTCGGCCACTTACAATTTCTTCACTTTTTTAATTTAATTTTTTTCACTATTTCAAATTCCCTATGAATCATTTTATCATTATATCACGTTATATTAATTTATTTCACAACTTCATGCAAATGGGTATAGTTACATAATGTAAAAATTGTGAGAAATTCAACTAAAATGATAAAATTTAATATAAATTGCATCCACTAACCTCTATTGAGCTTGAAATACTCTTACTCTTCATTTTTCTTTCCTTTGCTCTTCTTGCTTTTTTTTTCCTCTTATTTTTCCCCTTTTGGCCAAAAATGAAAGGTAGATTTTTGTGAGTTGAAGTTATGATTTTAAACAATAAAAATTTACCACAATACTCTCTTAGTCGAGATCTACATGCTCATATAATATCCTAAATTAATTTCACTTAAAATTCATGAAATTCTTAAATTAGGTAAAGTTTCTCTTACCTTAATTCCTTGATTTCTTGACTCCTTGATGCAAATCTATTTCTAGGTTAAAGAGGAGGTCATTAAATGTCAAATTATAAAATTTGAGCTTTGGATTTGGAGAAAGAAAGCTTGTATGAAGCAAAAATGGAAGAGAGGGAAGCAAATGTTGGTCTCGGGTTTGGGTGAAGAAATAGGAAAAAATCTATAATTTTTGAATGATTTTTCAGCTATTTTACACCCTTACACTTTGTCTTTTAGTGGGTAAAAGGAATAGCCAAGATTAATTCCCTAACTATTAAATCTAATGGCTTTAAATTAAGCCACATGTCACCCAATTCTCAATTTCTACAAACCTATTTATTCTAGATTTGCTTCTACTTGATTATAAATTTTTATTAATGACTCTCATATCCTCATATGCTCAAAATTTTTGAATTAGGCTCCTTAATTAATTCGGTCTCGATTTTGCACCATGAATATTAAATTTTCGTTTCCCATGGCAGAATGCCCTGAAATTTTTCCTCACGCGTCATAGTATATTCAAGAATGCATAGTTAAATTTTCAACCCATTTCGATATTATTTTGGTATACTTCTGGCTTCGATGGCCCGTGTAGCCAGTCTGAAATTCAAAATTTTAAAGCTGTCCGAACATTTATTTTTCTTTTCTAATAGCTCAATTAGGTTCTTACCAATATATTTATGAAATCGAAATAATTTTCGGAGGTCAGTACATTAATTTAGAGTCCGATCAAACTTTTGATCAATCTTTTTTACGATATAGAGTAAAATTTTTTTGTCCCGTTTGAGCATCAACCTAAGCTCATTTTTCACTTAAATTGTACCATTAGACTCCATTTAACACCTATTTTCATAAACTACTCTTAATCCAAACTATCCATTGGGTCACCCATCCTCGGATTATCCTGATTCGGACATGTTTAACCTTTATACTTTTTTTCGATTTTCCTATCTTATTCAACTACAATTATTCCGAAATTTATCCTAAATAATTATTTATGCTCTACATTGTACCATGTATGAAAATGAAAATTCGGGATGTTACAGTTCTAAACTAAAATTGAGTTATGTCACGATCAGTAGGTTATACCTGCTGACCGTGAGGTCCATTCTGCCCAGAGGCAAATTCCCAATTCCAACTTGTATGTCATTTTTGATCTAGTAAATGATATTTTCAGGAAAAATTATCTTCCACAAAGTTGTTCCACTATATTTTTAGTTTTCAAAACATAAAAAATTACCCTAATCAGATCTGTAAATATCTAGATATTCAACAAAAATCACAAACTGCTCATATTGACAGGGTAGCAACCACAAGCAAAATTCAAGCTAAATTTATGCTATCTTGCCAATAGATTAAGCCCTTGAGTTTTTTTAAAAAAATTAATATATATGATTCTAGTTTCTGATCCAATTGGATTTTTTTTATTTTAGTTACTGTTACTCAAGATATCATCAAAATAGTGCAAATTGGTTATTTGAACCCTAGAATAGTTTTTGATAAATTTAAGAGTAGCTTTCCTATTTCAATTTTAAAGCATTCTTGAGCTAAATTTCCATAATACTAACCCATCATAGCATCTTATAATCAATTTATCATATCATCAACTCAAACATATATAATTAAAACAAGGAAAGTTCTCATACCTTATTGATATACTAATATCACTTTCTTCAACCTCTTTCTCTTTGCACCCTTCTCTTTGCTCTCTTTCTCTCTCTCCCTCTCTCTCTCTCTCCCTCTCTCCTACTCTTCTTTCTCAAAAGACCAACCACTAAATTATCTTTCTCACAAACCCTATAGCTGAATTTTGGGGTTTTTCTATGGTAGAATAAGTCTTTTTGGAGTGGAGGAATGGCTGAAATGGGTTCTCTAAAAGGGTGGCCGGCCTTCATGGGTTTCATACCCATGATTTCTCTACACTTTTTTAGAAATCTCTAGGAAAAATAAGGTAAAGTTAGGCATTAACTCATAGGCCACCTTGTGGGCCTTATGTAAGCCCAATCCTTCTCTATTCCTTTCACCCTTTTATTCTCCACTTGTACATTCATTGTCTTCCATTTTGAATCCCTTTATATTACACTTCCACCTAATTATACATATGCATATTTGATGTGAAAAGACCATATTGCCCTTTGAATTTTAAGTTAATTTCATTTGGGTTATTTCCTATACTTTCAATACACATCTCTTTATATTACATCCACTATATATCCTAGACATATCCAATTACAACTAGGGTGTAAATCAGGGCCTCACAATTAATGCCTTTAGATTATGAATCATTAGATTGCCATTAAAACCTGTTGAACATGCGATGGATAGAGTCATAATGTAACACCCTTATCCCTTCTGACACTGTACCGGCGAACCGAAGACCGAAATTTTTTTTTCCGACTTAACTTCTTTACTTAAAAACCTTAGCGGCATCTACTTAATAAAAAACTACCCTTCGCCGCTGACTTATAACTATCTAATTTACTATGCATTTAATAAAAATTTTGCAATATAACGGCTGTACATAGTACTAGCCCCTTGAAAAGCAAACAAACCACACAGCCTCTCAGAGGCACAACAATCAATAATAACAACATTATATATTCATTCCATCCATTTCATTTGTTCACAATCCAACACTACTCACTAAAATAACTTCTGTTTACATTACATAACCATAAGTAAGCTTGTACTCATATATACATGCCAAAATTATACAACTAGAGCAATTTAAAAGAAATCCTGCAATCTGAATTCTTGCTCCAGCTCCTGTTTACCTACTCGCAGTAAAACTACACGCTGAGCACTCAATATGCTCAGTGGTGACTAATAATCGATACATTTCCTAACATTTACATTATAAATATAAACATAATTATAAAATCGGTTATGATCACCTTTAAATCAATAACTTAACATTTTCTATAAGATTATTCAATTTAGTCACATAATTATAATTTTGCCATTATAAGCTCAATTATGATCTTTAAACTGATAAATGAAGCAATTTACGTTTCTATACACTTAATTTGTCAATTATAAGCAAAATTACATTTTAGTCCTTGTTGTCCATAAAATTTACTTTTTACGTAATTTAACTATTATCTGACTGTTTTATCCTTAATTAATCAATTCTCACTTAATTTACTAACTTTTTTCACTTTTTGAAAAAATTATCATTTTGCCCCTCAACTTTCTTTTTCTTTCATTATGGTCCTTTTTCATTTTCTTTCCTTACCTTTCATTATCATTTCATTTCTTTTTCACTTTGTTACCATTATGCCCCTAGTACAGACCCGGCAGAAAATCTCAGACCGGATACACGGAACATGGACCCCACGGGCCCCACTAAAAAGAAAAATGATTCCTAAGGAACCATTCTCAGAACACTGCACTTTTCACTTTCACTTTAACACTTAAATATGGAGATCAATGATCCTACCCATAGCAAAGCAAGTCGCCATAACATGCACTGCGGTAAAGGGTGTTCCTATGGCTAGCCAACTATATCCAGAACTAGTTTTTACTGCCAAACTAATTCTAAGGGTACAGTAATAATTACTTTATTAATTCTTTTCAAGTCTGAAAAATTCAATAATTGACTTTTTATTTCTTTTCGTTGACATTAATTTAATTTTAGATAAATTAACCATTTTCACCATTTTTATGCAATTATTAACCAATAATTCAATTATTTTCAATATACATATTAACATTAAATTCTAAATAAAATCACAATAATTTCAATAAATGCTAATAAAATTTATTTATGCATTATTTATTATTTATTATCATTTTTCATTAAAATAATCAATTAATTCACTATAAATCACAACTTCTACTATATACATACACTATAAATAATCTTGAAAATTCCCAAATTACTTCCAAATATTCTTTAAAAATTCATGAACATTAATTTTCATGTCTACTATTAATTTAAGCTAACAATTATTATTTTTATGCAATTTTCTCACTATATACCCTAATGATTAAATTCGGCCAACCCTAATTCACCTTCCTAAAAATTATATTTCTTTTATTTTCATCTTCCATTCATCATTGCTCTAACTTAATTACAATTACCCTAACATATTTATATCAATTAACAACTTTAAATATTTTTACCCTAATTACATAATTAAGAAAAATTCATAAACTTAGAAAATGTAAAGATTAATTAGTTACTTACAAATCTATCTTGAATTAGGGAGTCTAAGGCTCATTTCCCTTGCCTTTGTCCTTGGAAAAACTCCCCTCTACTTGCTCACCTACATAGGGCAGCCCATTTAAGCTTAGTTTTCTTCAATTTCTTGTTCTCAAATGCAAAAACCAAGCTCATAATCATAATCTACACCCAAAAATCTATGGAAAACCACTAAGGAATCAAATTAAAACACTAAAATTCACAAGTCCCAACTTACCCCTTTTTCTTTCTTCTCTTGATTTCTTCACTTCCCTTGCCCAAATTAATCAAGTGAAGCTATATTAGTGATCTAGAGTGATGGAACTACAACTCCTAATTTGAAATTTAGGAGAGATTTTGAGTGGTGAAGAAGCAAAAGAGAGAGAAGAGAAATGGAAGGTGTATTTGGCCAAAGGAGAGGGAGGAGGAAGATGAGATAATTTCTGGACTTTTCTCCAAAATTCTGGCTCTTATAAGCCCCCATAATGGGCCCAAAATTGGGCCAAAATGATGGGCTTTGCCCATTTAACTTAAAAGGCCCAATTTAGGCCCCTAAAGGCCCAATTAAAATTCTCTCTCTTTCAGCCATCAAATCACTCAAAAAATAATTCCATCACTCTTATCACATCAAAAATAGCTAGCACGCAAATTTTTGGCTCAATCGGAGTTCGTTATCGGTCCGATTCAAACTTATTGGTCCGATTCGACAACTGCCGGTGTCACCGAAAAATTTCATTCTCATCACTAAAATATTCTACACGAAAATTCATTTAGGCATGCAAAATCTGGCAATATTCGAAGTTCATTTACTATTTTTAATTATTTACGCAAAATCAAGTCACTTTCCCTACCAGGAAATTGACTCGTTAACTTTTTAGTATTTTTGACTTTTGAAAGCCTATTTGACCTCAATTTCACTTCAAATTTCAACTCCGGACTCACCATGACCAATACTTTCCGATGATCAAATAAAATATTTTTGACTTTCGAGTATCATTTCGGGCCCGAAAAGTACTATTCACCATCGAAAAGTACTGTTTATGGCTGACCCGGTGTTGAAGCCATTACACATAAATAGCTTAAGGAATAAGGAATAGACTCATTAAGTAAGAAGGGATAACTTGAGGAACAAATTTAATGAGAATCCCCTTCCCACCCCAAAAAAGGTAGTTATTTCTCAAACTATTGAGTCTTTTCCAAATTCTGTCTTTAATGAGGGAAAAGACTTGGATTTTCTTATGACCTACAAACATAGGGATACCAAGATAAGAATTAACATGATAAGATGCAAAAAAACCCAATAAGTTACAAAAGATCCAGCGCATGTAAAGGTCCATAATTTTTCTAAAACCCAATAAAGACTTGTGAAAATTCATAAACTAACCTGAAGCTACCTCATACAAGTGGAGACACTTTTTAATTGCCATAGCTTAACAAAGATCGGCTATAAAGAATAAATAAGAATCATCTGCAATAGGAGGTGATTAATTGCAAGAGCATTTCTAACAACTTTATAGCCGTGAATCATATTTCTTTCCTTTAAATTAGAGAGAGTCGCAGACAAACCTTGAGCATACAGAATAAAAAGGAAAGGAGAAAGGGGATCCCCTTGCCTTAGACCTCTACTTGGTAAAATGAGGCCAATGGTGTATCCACTAATGCAAACTTGGTAGGAAATAAAGGTTAAACACATCATAACAATTTTAATCCATTGTTCATGAAAACCCATCCTACTCATAATGTTTTTCAAGTAAGCCCATTCCATCTTATCATATGTCTTTTTCATATCCAGTTTTATAGCAATAGTGCCACCAACTCAACTCCCTGAGATTGGTGATTTAGACAATGACCAACCTCAAAAGCAAGAAGTACATTGTCAGTGATCAATCTTCCAGGAATAAAAGCACTTTGATTCTCTAAGATTATCTCATTAAATAGAAACTTCATTCTCTTTGCTAATATTTTAGATAGAATTTTATAAACGACATTGCAAAGTAGTGCAATTAGCCTGAAAATCATAAACAAGCTTAGGCTGTTTGATTTTTGGAATTAAAACAATTATAGTTTCGTTCAAAGCAGCAAGCATGTTATAGGTATTGATAATATCAAGAATGAAAGTAGAAATATCCAAACCAATTAAATTCCATTGGGATTGAAAGAAACCTGGATTGAAACCATCTGGGCCAAGAGCTTTGTCAGGTTGCATAGAGAATAGAGCTTATTTGACATATCCAGCATCAAAAGGTCGCAACAGTTCTTCATTATGAGTTGGTGTAATACCTGGTTTAACCAAATTTAATAGCTCTTGGTTATCACCATTTGATGACTTAAACATCAACTCAAAGTGTTGTAATATATGCTCTTAGAGACTCGAATTCCATTGAAGTTGAATTCCTTCCATATTAATGAGATGAGTTATCATATTCTTTTTCCTCCTGTTAGATGCATGAGCATGAAAAAATTTTGAGTTCATATCTCCCTCCTTAAGCCACTGAATTTTAGCTTTTTGCTGCCAGTGTACATTTTTTTGAAACAACAGACTTGCTTGCTTTTCTTTAGCTTGCTTAAGACGAGCTATAGACATAGCATTAGACTTGGGCCTTAGGAGATTCAATTCCTGCTTACAAGCAGCAATCTCATCAAATGATTACAATAAAATAATTTGTAATTCAAAAATTATTAAACTTTTATTTTGTTTCAATTAAAGTAAAAATGATTTAAAAATTAATTTTATATATTATCGGAATGACAGCTAAACAGTCCATGTATGATTGCCACGTTATTAAAGTTCGACCACCATATGGAAAGAATGCATTGCCATCATATAAATATGAAAATGTGACATATACATAAAAAAAATCCAAATAAGTAATCAGAATCTACTTATAAAGTTAATTAATCTCAAAATGATGAGACAATTATATGTAATATCTTTAATTGTCACTCCAATAATATACAAAATTAATTTTTAAATTATGTTTGCTTTAATTTAAATAAAATAAAAATTTGATAATTTTTGTATTATAAATTATTTTATTATGATCATTTGCATTATATGCCTTCGCTAAATTTGGCTATTAATTTTTTGTTTCGTTATGGAATGTTTAGCTGGTCGAAACAAAATATTATATGCTGATAGTTAGCTAATGAAAATTTATCATTGATATTTACAGATGGAATTTACCACTAGAATTTTGTTTTAAGAGCATATTTAATTATATGTTGTTTGTTTTATTAGTTTCTACTAAATTAGTTAAATTATTTATTTATTTATTTATTTGTAGTTTGTTATTTAAGATTCTGATATGTTTGTGAAGCTAATAGTTAAATATTCATAGTAACAAAAACAACAATTAAAATTGCAAAGAGTGATGTTGATGATGATACAACGATAACAAAAATAAAGACTACTATCATCAACAATATAATCCTAAAGAAGAACATGAAGATCTTAATTTGGTACGACCAATAATTTATTCTTAAAAATAATACACAAATATTTTGCATATTTTATATGAATGACATAATAATAAAATATTTTACCACTATCATCAAAGTCTGGACGACATAAATATTTTGTTATTCAACCACAAATATTATTTATTTGATGAATTTGGTTTCAACTAGAGACTGTCTCAACGTCTAAACCACATTCCACTTTCAACCAATTCACTCAATCCTCAATCTTAAGATTATCATTTTACTTAGAAAATTGACCCAAATCAAAAATTTTATCCAAATCCGTTAAAAAAAATGATCCAAACTCAATTCAATCCAAATAAATATCCACTAAGTCAATTTAAAACTAAACCATTTTAATTTTCAATTCAACTCAATACCCACTGAGTTAATTTAAAATTAACTAATTTCATTATTCAACTCATTAAATCTGTACTAGATAGATTTCTTACAAAATTTCTATTTCTTCCTCCTTTTTCTCTTTTTCCAAAATCTTAATCTCTCCTCCTCTTCTTTGCCTCTCTTCTCCTCATCGTCAACATTTCACCCTTCTTTGCTCAAAATTCTCACTTTTTTAATGCTTTTAACTAAAATCTCATATCAAATTTTGGTTTTTGATACTGATTCAGCAAATTTAAATCTGCAGCTGATTTGGTGAAGAGCAAGAACAAGGAATAAGAAATAAAACAACAGAATCCAAAAAACAAAAATAAAATCATATAATTTTGTTAATAATAAATCAAATCAAAATCCATCCATTTGTCACTTCCAATTTTACAAATGAATCATTTATATTGTCATCATCTTAATAAAATCATAGATAAGTCACCGAAGTTATAAACACAAAACATAATTATATATCATTGAAAGTTTTAAAAAATAATGAATACCTTTCACATGAAAAGGGCGATGATTTATAATATCCAATATAATCAAATTATCAAATATTTATAGAATATCACTTAATTTGAAATATATTTTTTATTTTTAAAATGCGAAGTTTTTTGAATCAAAATTTCAAAAACTTGATCTATTAAAATTTTCATTAATTCATCAAATAAGAATTTTCGTTTTGTCTTAGAGGAATCACAGTGATTCCTCTTTAAATCGATGGTTGACTCACATGTATATATTTTTATAATAGAGGTGTTCATCGGACAAGTTCGGATTAACCCAATTCAAATTCAAACAATCCGTAATTTATTTTTATAATATATATATATATATATATATATATATATATATATATATATATATATATATATATATATATATATATTGCAAGCTGTATAATGTATATTA
This sequence comes from Excoecaria agallocha, assembly GCA_037975025.1. Taxonomy (NCBI): domain Eukaryota; kingdom Viridiplantae; phylum Streptophyta; class Magnoliopsida; order Malpighiales; family Euphorbiaceae; genus Excoecaria; species Excoecaria agallocha. The sequence continues at coordinate 2,139,375 of CM075822.1, read as the reverse complement.
TTATTATACAGAGCAGTATAAAAATAACAGGTGTCTATGTCTTAAAGAAAGTAATGACGTCCCAGAAAATGACCCAAAGACACAGTGAAAGGTCTCTCTCAACTGATTGGCAACCGATAATGCGCTGAGTAGTGGAAGCCCTTACCCGCTTCGCCACGTGTCTATATGCGCAGATTTACAACACGTGGCACCGTCAACACCAATCCAACTTGTTTATTAAAATCGATACGTGAAAATTGCTAGGAGATCAAACGAATGGCACGCTGTTGCATAAGAAAAATAAATTATACAAGTAGTTAAAATAATTTTTTATATTTTTTTTACGGTTTGATATATAGTTTCATTCACTAGATTAAAATAAATTTTCAGTTCCTTTTGCACCACTTTTACTTCTAGATTTAAATTAATTATTTAATAATATAAAAAATATTCAACTTGGGCGTGATGGACCCCCTCGTGCCATATATAGGGAGTTGTCTGGGACCACGCTGCATCACGTGTATTCCTTCCCCATTGTCTTTGCGTATTTGTTCTTTGTTGACTTTATCATTTTTCAATCTGACCAATTTGTCCAATTTTAAGTTTTAATACGTGCCTTGGTTTTGAGGTGATAAATAACACAAAATTTTATTAAATTATAAATTATTGAATTGGACTGAATAATGATTCAGATAAATTATTATTAAATAGATTAAATTATAATAGATAGTTGATTAAATTTTATGATATTATTTTTTAATTTTTTAAAAATTTTCATTAAAAATAAAAAATATTTATATATAATCTATAAAAAAATATTTTTATATTTACATTATAAAAATTATAAAAGTATTAAATATAAACGAGTTGAGTTGGATCATGATCCAAAAGAATCAATTAGGTCAAAGTACTTGGTGAATCAAATGGATCAAGTTATAAACTAGTTATTGGCGAGTTGGGTTAGACTTGAATAAAAAAATAAAAATCATATGAATTGAATTTGTAGGTCGGATTAAAATTTAATAGGTCTAATTTTAATCCAACTAATCTCATAATCAGGTTAATGGATGAAATTGGTAAAAAATAACATGTCATTTAGCGTAGGGAGAAATTGTATCGATTTTGGTACTTTAAAGATAATATTGTAATTGTATTCCAAATCAATGAGCTCTTTCATCAATCTTTTCTTCGAAATGCATGTGTATTCCAAATCGTCGTCGAAGTTGGTAAGAGGCGAAGACGATTTTTTTGGGGTATATGTTGAATCGTTCAAGGAGGAATAGCTCCTGTCTAGGATCGACATTTTTCCTTTGCCTTTTTCGCCAACAGTAGTCATGTACACATCAGATGGGATACCATTCTTGGCCTCATCGGTGTGTTTTCTAATTCATGTACTTTTGCGGTGGCTAACATTCCTTCTTTTGTTTTTGCCCTTTGATTCTCCAAGATAAGCTTCTGGCATTTTATTCTTTTGCATGGATTTCATTATGCTTTTGCTGAAATCTCCAAATATGGTCCTCGAATCTCTCATGGTAATGGGGGTGATGTCAGGTTGGGCCATAAATTCTTCTTTGAAGGCATTTAACAGGTTTCATTACGCGCATGATCTCAGAGTTTTTAGAGAGACAAAGTAGGGAGAGATGAGGTCTCAGAGTAACACTACCCGCATCCTTTGAGGTGGAGGTGTATATATATAGGCAGAGATAACTGACAGGTGTGATAGGTATTCGGCGCCGTTAGTAATTGAGTAAACAGGGAAGTGAAAGCATGTCAAAGATGTGGCGAGGTAGGTGGCATCGTTAGGTGTCCGATCAGATTGATGTCATTGGGCAGTGTTGGTGATATGTCCATCCAAGCCTTGTTTTTTCATTGGCCTTGGGTCTAAGCTACTGGATTAAGATGATGAGTATTATCAATTATGATATATGACTTTTTAAAAATTTAACAACACTTTCAGTAAAAAAATATTAAAATTATCTTTTTATTGTAATTATTTATTCATTTTATGTGTATAATTAGTACTTTATTATTAGTTTCATATAGAATATATTCAATTTTTATAATTAATTGTGAAAATTTTATTTTTTATTTTTTTGATGGATAATATTTGATTTGTATTTTTTATTTTTAAAATATTTTTAATTATTAAAAACAACATTACAAATTTTATAATTTAATATTTATATTTTAAAATTTTATTGGTTAACCAATAAACCGTTATGAAAATATTGATTAAAAATTAAAATTAATATAGTTGTTAATAAAATTATTAATAGATTGGTTAATCGATCATATTCATTTGTAATTTGAATCAAATTTATCCCTTCCCTTAATAGTGGTTTGAATCGTATTTATCAATTTTAATATTGATTTCCTTCAAGTTTGCTTCTGTAATATCGGTGTAAATCAAAATTTCATTGAATTTGCCTCCTTAACTTAAAATTCTAGGTAAGCCCTAACTACAAGAATTAACATAAAAACTAATTTAACTTTTTTCAGGAAATTATCTTGATTATGTTAATACATTTGAAATTTGTATTTATTAAGCTAATCAGGAAACTATCCTCAAATCATTCGAAATATGACGAGGAAAAATATAAACAAAAAGGAATATTATTGCTTTTCCTTCCAACCGCACTTTGACAAGCAAATTTTGTAGCATGTTCGAATATGAAGAATAGCCACTTAATTCAAATCCCACACCACGAGTATATATAAAAATCTTACCTAAACCAAATTCTATGTGATAATCAATAAAAAATCAACATGTACACACGGCTAGATTTGGTAAAACTAATCTAAATTTAATCTTTGTGAAAATAAAAGCAAGTTTATTTTATATATGATGGATGAAATGTCTTATTATAATTTGATTTTATATTAATCAAACTTGATTATTATGAATTGATAAATATCGAGAACGATTAATAATTATATATAAAAAAGTGACACAAAAGATATATGTCTTAAAATTTGACAAGTTAAACTAAAACGACAATTATTTTAAACGATGGAAGAATTACTAAATTTTAAATGAGGATTATTTTTGGATGTGTGAGGAGTTTTTTGGGACTTTTTGGTAAATAATATTTTTTGAACAAATATTTAGATTTTTTTGGGTTTTTTTGTAAATTATTTAGGAATTTGGTATTTTTAATGACAGTGTGGGCCCCCCTCTCTCTCTCCCCCTTTCCTCTCTCCTCTCTCTCTCTCTCTCTCTCTCTCTCTCTCTCTCTCTCCTATTCTCTCACTCTTCATTTCTTATCACTCTCTCACTCTCCCTCTCCCTCTTTTATCTTTTATTTTTTATACATCAATTTAAAATTTTAATACTATATTATTAACTATAATTTTTAATATGCTTTTCTGTTTTATAATTTTAGTTGATTATTTTTTTATTTAAATTGAAAAAATATTAATTATTATGATTAAAAAATAATTTTTTTATAATTATTCTATTATATTCATTTTAAACATAAAATAAATAATTAAATATTATTAAAATAATAAAAATTATAGGTAATAATATGACATTAAAATTTTAAATTGATGTATAAAAAATATAAGATAAAAGAAGGAGAGAGAGAGTAGGTGAGAGAGAGAGAGAGGTGAGGTGCATTGTGTATGAGAGAGAGAGAGGAGGACCCATATTATTATTTTTCCTGAAATTTCTAGTAAAAATATAAAAAAATATTAAATTTTTAAATAATTTAAAAAAATTCTAAAAATTTAAATATTTTTTTAAAAAAATATTATTTATCAAAAAGTCCTGAGTTTTTTCATTCATTTTCTTTAATTCTTAAAAAAAAAACAAAAATAAAATTGATTTAATTAAAGACACGTCCCGTAAAGGTTACGATCCACGTGTCTAATTGGTAGATGCTATAATCTGAACAGCACGTGGCTATTTTTCCTTGATTAAGTCAGTCTTCGACACGCGTCTACTTAGTAACACTCCAAAAGGACAAACACATAACTTGAATAATTATGTAAGCAAAGATAACAAAAAAACAAAAATATAGAAAAAGTTTGTGTCAGAAGACCTACGTGTCGATCTGCATCCTCTCATGATCGCCACTTGGCTGTCTCCCAGGTACTTTTCTCGTCTAACGTCAAGGGTATTTTCGTCACTTACAGAATGTATTATCTTAACCCCTTTTTTCCTTTGTTTTCCCTCTTAACCCTGTAACCCAAAGCTACTCTTCCCAACCCAAATCTGTTTTTTATCGTTTCCTTCTTACTCCTATCTGTTTCTTCTATTTCTTCAATTCTTTTATTTTTTTCACTTTATTTTTCTTCTTACTTGCTGCTTATGTTAATTTCAACAAGTTTTTCGTAATAAACCAACGTTTCTGCTTTGGCCTTGTAAGATTCTGAGCTGGGTTTCAATTGTAACGCTCTTTCTGTTGAGGATTCTTTAGAGAAGACAATAAAAATCGAGTCTTTTTCTGCAAATAAGACATGGGTTTTTTTCTGCAAATAAGACATGGGTTTTTCTCAATCAGATCAATTAATTGTTTTTATCTTCCATCTTCTGCTTTATTGCCCAAATAATTACTATCCAATCCACTGAAAAAAAGAAAAACTTTTGTCCCTGTTTTTGTTTCCAAAGCAAGTTAAAAAGCATGGTGGGAGAAGAAAATGAGAGCAGAAACAGAAGCACTAGCAGCAGTAGAGCAATGGATAATATTTCTCTGGAAATTAATCGATACCCAAGAGATCTATTGCAGAGATTTATGTCCACTGATGCACAGCAATACAAAACGACGCCGGCGAGTGAAGGAGAGGAAGCAGAGGAGATTGAGCTGAATCTGGGGCTATCACTGGGAGGCAGGTTTGGGGTCGACAAAACATCAAAGAAACTTACAAGATCATCATCTATAGCTGGCTCTATACCATTAGCGAGAGAGCATGATGTGTTTAGTGCACCGCCTGTATCCTATCCTGTTCTCATGAGGACATCTTCCTTGCCTACAGAGACGGAGGAGGAGTGGAGGAAGAGAAAGGAAATGCAGAGTTTGAGGAGAATGGAAGCCAAGAGAAGGAGAAGTGAAAAGCAAAAGAATTCCAGAGGGGAGCTAAATTTGGAGGAGGAAAAGAGAGCATTGAATGTGAATAGAGCAAATTGGGTGCCCAACTGGACTAAACAGGTGAATAGGCCTAATACTTTGCAAGGATTGTTGGGGCAGCAACCGGGCTCACAAAACTCTCTAGAGTCTCAAGGAAGAAGTAGCTCTGGGATTTCAGAAATAGACAGCAAGCCTCTACAAGGTTCTATTTCAATTCTTTTTTTTTTGTCCTCTGTTTTCTCTTGTTGGTGTCTGATGGTGTCATTGCTTTGGTGATTTCCTTGTTTGATTTTGTTGAGCATTGGATTTTGGACTACTGATTTAATTAGGTGGGATTTAGGTTTTGTTTTGTTTCAGTTGGGAAAATAGTTCCCTCTTATGAATTGCTAAGAGATTACACCACTATTGTTGAGGATAGTTTTGGTAATGTCATTTACTGGAACTTGGTTTGCTTGTAGAAGTGGGAAAGGTGCTAAATTTTGATGCGTGTTTGCCTCTAATAAATGCAACTATTGCTCTCAATAATTTAAATTGTTTTTTAGGTTCTGTCGGATGTAGTTTACTTTGCATTCAAATTACTTTAGAAAGAAGGAATCAGTGATTCAAATTACTGTAGCGATGATTTGGCCTTTAAGTTTGATGAATCACATTTTTGCTAACTAACTTAAGCTTTATGGTTATAAGTAGAAGTTCCTTAATGTTGTTTCGCCATTGTCCGATATGTCAATTTGTATGAGCTGTTGGATTGGGCATTTGTTTAATTTAAGTGCTTAAGGACGTGGATTTTCAGTTTTTGACACGTTTATAGTTCTCAATATGGTATGTTTGCTGGCATGGGAGGTTCAATTTATGGGTAGGCTTTGGTAATTGATATTTGTGATGATGTTGAAAAATGAATTTTCCTGTTGTCGTTGCATTACTAATAATGCACCCATTTGGTCAGTGCATCAGTATGGAATCTTGTTTTGGGCTTGGGTTCTTTTCAATTGACATTGCAATCGAGTGATTTTAGGAAATTTAGTGATTCATCTTCTATGGTCTCACCCAGCATGAGTACGAACCAAAGGGAAAAAATATTCATATTTGAGGCAGAAATGTCATTTACTTTCTTAACTGCATTCAGTTGGTGCAAATTAATTGCTGGGTAGTGGGATGAGGGACACAGAGTTATGTAGCATATTTGATAGAGAGAGTAATGAAAGACATGGAGAGATAGAGAGAAATAAGCTTAAAAAGGTGGTCTTGTTCTTGGCTTTCTGTTTTTATGTGAAGGCCATGTTCATTTAGTGCCAGTTTCTCTAATTGGTCATGGTAAATTGTTGAGATCAAATGGAACTGGTGCTGCTTTGTCCTGCTGCAGGCTGACTGAGTGTCAAGCTCTACAATATTGATATTGGATAAATGCAATTGATCATCCTACTAAGTATACGATGCTAATATTCTATGTGTCATAGTTAATTTCGTCTTACACATGATTATTATTGCGTTACTAGGTCTATCAAGTATTCGTCTGAGTTTTCATTTCGTGAAGCATTTTGTTGTTGTGAATGTTTGTTTTCAAATTGTTGTGTTCTTCAATATTGTTTTCAATTGTTTAACTGTTTAGATCTTCTGCGACGGCAAGCTGATGTATTGCGTTATCACTTTGGCTCAGAACTACTATTTACCGAAGCTTGTGGTACCTGCAACTCTTTTTTTTTTTTTTTAATTTTTTTCCTTCTAAGTAGAGTATGTTTAATAACTATTTCCAAGCTGCTTTCACAATATTATTATTTCTTTTTTTTTTTTCCCTGGGTTGTGAGGGAGGTAGTTTAGGTCATTTTTCTTCATCTCGAACAGAAGTTTGTATCCTCATATGTGCATCAAAACAATGAAATTGCAGCATTTTGTGTTTCTTTTTAAAACATTGATTTCAAATGACACTCGTTATGAGGAAAGGACCACAAACTTGAACTATGGGTTGCAGTTTGTTTACATCATGCAAATAACTATCCTTATTAGATCCCATTATTTCTTGAACTTGCTTCAACGGCAAGTGTGAGCTAGGTTAAAAATGAACTGCACAATTTCCTGCCTCACTTATCCTTTTTCTAATAATATCTATGAGGATCTGTGAATGATTTTCTCTTCTTTTATTATATTTTTAAATTTAAATAATTGGTGAAGTAAATTTACAGTTGACAGTGTTTTTTACCTAGAGGACTCTCATCTTGGATGCCTGTGCAATCTATTCATTTTAGATTTGCTGAAAGAAAAACATGGAGAAATAACAGCTGACAATTTACTTCTGATGCTATCTCATCTGCATCGAAGGATCAAGCAGTGGCGTTGAAGCAAGAAGCCCAATGAATGCTCAATCCTTGCAAGATCGAAGCAGCCAAGAAGCTATCGGTTCTTCAGGGACAAAGACAAACAAGGACACAAGCAAAAGCTCAAGATCTGAGATGGAGAATCCATCCAAGAAGCATGATTCAGTGGAAAATAGAGGGAGGGAAATAGGAACAAATGCGGCGGAAGAGATGCCTTGTGTTTTCACCATAGGAGATGGTCCTAATGGGAGGAGAGTAGAAGGTATTCTATACAGGTACGGTAAGGGTGAAGAAGTGAGGATAATGTGTGTATGCCATGGCAGCTTTCTTTCTCCGGCAGAATTTGTTAAGCATGCAGGTGGTCGCGATGTTGATCACCCACTTAGGCATATAGTCGTAAATGCTTCTGGTGGTTCGTTTTTGTAATGCGATATTCATGCTATGCAAGCCCCCAAAAACTGAAGGCGGGATGTGAAATAGAAAAAGAATTTTAGAGAATTCTAGTAGATAGATTTTTTAATTTATTTTCTGAAGGAAACTTAGAATATGATCAAGTATTTTTTCATATTCCAGGGGAGATTTTCGGAGACTTGTCTCGTAAATATTTCAGTTTCCTTCTCAGAGGAAATTTCTGAAGGGAACTAATTAAGAATGCATGCCTGTTGTAAAGAAAGAAAAGTAAGGCATAGTGCAGAAATCTATAGGAATGTACTTTCTAATAACTTGGTCTTGAGTTTTGTCATTCCGTAGTAAAGCTGTAGGCTATGGAATATCGTGTATGATTTTTCATTTAGCAAGCTGTCAAGTTTGGATTTCTTTTATTTGGATTCCCTGATCAAACTCTCTCTAACAAAAAGAAAAACAAGAAAAAGAAAAAGAAACTTCAAAAACAGGCTAGAGGATGGGTTGCAAGAATGAAAGAGTGCTGATCACTACTTTGACACAAGTTGCACACTCTCTGGATTATTTAGCAGAGATTTTTGGACTGTCAAGCCATTAAATTTAAGAGATGTAAACAATCCTGATAAGATATAGGGTTGGTTGGTTGTTTTCATTTTAGTTTAGGTCCTGTTTGGTTGGTGGTAGTCTGTGATTTATTAGTATATTGTACAGTATAATATAGTATGATATTGTATGATTTTAATGATACGATGTATGATTTTAATGGTACGATGTTTGGGAACACTGCATGATAGCATGTGATTTTATAATATTTTCTATTTGATTCAACTGTATAGTATTGTACAATTTTATTATAAAAATTACGTAATTACTTTTCAGTTTTAAAAAATGTAAATATTTTCATAATTGGTAATATTTTACAATAATAATTTTAATATTATCAAAAATAATATTAATATTTTTAAAATAATAAATTTAATAAATAATTTAAACACATTATAATATAAATAAATTTAAATATTATAATAAATATTAGATTCATAATATTTAAACATTAGTAGGAAAAACAGGATAAATGAATAATGGTGATTTATTGTAGGTAGTGATTTTCAAAATTAGATAAATTCATGATTTAAGAATTATGGATCAAAATATTGTATTCAAAAAAATAATATATTAATAAATCATACAATTCTATGAATCAAACAAGGCCTTATGGTTATCATATTTGGCTGACGAATTTAATTGAAGAACACTTAGAAATTTCAAATTTCAAATAGTATTCCCACCATTTATGTTCTTTCGGTACAATTTGCGCAAGAAACTATTTGCTGGTCAAAAATATACGGAACCTTGTTTCCTCTCCTACTGTGACAACTGACAACTACATTGGGCCCATTGGTGGACTGTCCATAATTTTAACTGGTCAATCATGTCTCGATGTCTGCAATAATTTTGTGAATGGAAAGTTTAGATAATAGTCTCTGCGAAACAATGAAATGGAATTCCATTTCAATTGAATGGCTATCCTCTCGTCTGCTAACATAAATAAGGAAAATTTGTTTATCATTTACTAGACCCTGTGCAGAGCTCTTTTGTTTTGCAAGGATCCTTAAAATTGCAGAAAAAAAATTGAGCTTTTCTGGGGTAGTTTGGGATTCTAATAAGCATATTCCATAATAAGGACAGCATTTACAGGTGTTTAACAGATTAAAGATAGTAACAGCTAATAATCACAAGTTTCTAAAATTTTAGCCCTGTTCCAATGCTTGTTGTTGCCAAATATACATTGCTTGTCCCATAATGATTTCAAGACAGAACAACAATTATAGCATTCTGCTATGCAGATTATTACTAATTCTATGCCCTAGCCATGAAAATTTCCAGAGACCTAATACAAAATGAGACATGACACCTATGGCAGCATAAACAACCACCTAAGATTAGAATGCTACAGGGTGTGCAGCAAATTTACATTTGATACTGCATTTTCTCTACTTGCATCATATCTTCTAGCTAAAAAATGTACATATCTGGAAGAATTTCACCGTCCTGCTACCGGGTAGGTTGAATTTGCTTCAACTGTTGAACAACTTGCTTCATATTAGGCCTGGTTGACATGGCATCATATGTACATTTGATAGCCAAGTGCAACATATCCACCAGATCATCTTGGGGACCTGAATGCCATAGCGCTGCATTGAAAACGTCCTCTGCTTGGCCATGACGCAACAACATGCAGGCCCAGGAAACAATGTTGAAACCATTTTCATGTACAGAAAATGAAGGATCCAAGGCTTTTTTATCTGATATCAGCTCAAGCAAAACAACACCATAGCTGTAAACATCAGACTTTTCGGATACTCGGCAGGTCATAGCATATTCTGGTGCGACGTATCCAAATGTTCCAGCCACACCAGTTGTTGCATGGGTTTCAGAAGTTCCAAGCAGCCTAGATAACCCAAAGTCAGACAGGTACGCATTCAAGTCATTGTCCAACAATATGTTACTAGGTTTGATATCGCGGTGCAGAACTCGAGGAGCACATTGATGATGAAGATAAGCAAGAGCTGAGGCTATATCTAAAGCAATCTTGTGAAGAACTTTCCAATCTGTAGCTCTTGGTGATCTTTCCTTGATAAAACCTTCCAGATTACCTCCTGGTAAATAATTGTATATGAGAAACATCTCCATTTCACTGGCATGATATCCTATCAAAGTAACAAGATTAGGGTGCCTCACCCTTCCCAGGGCCTTTATCTCAGCGCGGAATTGTTGAACACCTTGGAGCCTTCCAATAGCCAGCTTCTTAACAGCCACCATTGTTCCTGGTGAAATTTCAGCCTTGTAAGTTGCACCAAAGCCTCCATTCCCAATGCAGTTGCCTGCATTAAAGTTCCCTGTGGCTTCCACGATATTCTCATATAATAATGGAACCCCAATGTTAGAGAAAACCGTGATTTCCTTTGGTTCAGAAACCTGAACCCTGGTTTGTCGACCCCTTTTTCTTGCATAAAAGAAGAGAATAACGAGAACAAGAAGAATAGAAACAACAGCTGATGCAGATGCTACAGATGCTATCTCAACTGCCTTAAAACCCATTTTCTTTGTTTCTGGTTCAGAAGTTGCATTGCTTATTTGCTCCTCATTGCTGTTTGTTAGATCTGGGGATGTAGAAAGGAAGCATAAATCACAAGAATTAATAAAAGAAATGCAGGGGCATTGCTATGATTCATTAGCTTACTCTTGAATGGCTCTGGCAAGTCAGCTGAGGACATGTTAATGGAGGTCAGTGATCTGACGTTGGTGGAAACAGATGGAATCTGCTTTGAGCGGTCAACTGGAAAAGTATTAAGTTCTTCCATTTCAGCAGTATCGACCGAATCTTTTCCAGAGAAAGAATCGACAGAAATTATAAACTTGTGGGAACTTGGTTGCAAAAAACTAGAAGGAAGGGCACCAGTCAGGTTGTTACTGGCCAAGGAGATGCGCTGCAAGTACTTCAATTGATAGAGACTTGCTGGGATTTGGCCCTGCAACTTGTTCCCGCTCAAGTCAAGGGCAACAAGAAATTTCAAATCCCCAAGACTTTGGGGTATGGATCCCGAAATTTCATTCTCAGAGGCATCCAAGAATCTAAGAGATCTGCACATTGAACTGATATTTGATGGAATAGGACCAGATATTAGGTTTTTGCTAACATTAATGATCATTCCATGCAATTTATTGCACTTTCCAAATAAGCTTAGCGAAAATGATCCAGAAAGCTTGTTTCCATTGGCTAGAAAAGCATAATCAGTTTGCTTCCTCAATCTCTCCGGTGCAACAGGCACCCAACGAATCGGACCAGTGAAGTTGTTTCCACCAAAGTTATGAATCACAGCCAAACTAGCAACAGAAAATGGCAAGTTCTTTGTGACAAGTGTTCTGTACGCAAAGAATGACATGTACCTATCTGATGATTTGTAAACTTGGCCAAAATTTGAACCAGAGGATACATGGGGGCAAATGCTTCCACAATTAAATTTGGGGATTGTGCCAGACATGAGGTTCTGACTGACGTCAAAAAAAGTCATACAAGGAACTGGAAGTTTATTATCAAGCTCCCCACTTAGCCTATTTGAACTCAAGTCAAGGTAAATGAGCTTCTTGCATTTCTCAAAAACTCCTTTTATTCCTCCGATGAAACCATTCTGAGCCATGTTCACCATCTCCAAGCTCTTACAATCCCCCCAATCGCTTGGAAGCCTTCCCCCCAAAGTTGCCCTCGGTGCCCAAAGCACTCTAAGCTTAGGAAGGGTTGTAATTTCCTGGGGAATAGACCACCGGAAATGATTGAATTCATTGTTACCAACAGTTGGCAACCTAAATGATGCTTTTATGCTCTCATTTCTATCGTTCAGCCACATTTCAGATGGGTCGGAAATGACAAGAACTGACAATTCAACACAATTACCCAGCTCAGCAGGGATCCTACCCCAAATGAAATTTCTTGAAATGTCAAGGACTTCAAGCCTCCTAAGCTGGCCAAGTTCACACGGAATCTCTCCATTCAACATATTAGAAAACAACAAAAGTGTCTTCAACCTCAGACATTTTCCTAATGTGCTAGGAATCTTACCAAACAGGAAATTTCCAGACAGATCAAGATGTTCTAGATACAGGCATTTATTTCCCAAAACAGCCGGAACAGTTGCATTCAACTCATTATTAGCTAAATTAAGCTCCCTCAGCTTGAAGAAATTACCAACAAACCTAGGAATTGCTCCCTTGAGCTTGTTACCAGCTAAATTCAAAACTTCTAAACCAGCACATTTTGATAGAGAATTGGGAATCTCCCCAGTAAGCCTATTAAACCCAAGATTCAAAACTCTCAATTTCCATAGTCCAACAAATTTAAAAGGTAAACTCCCACTAAAAGAGTTTCCTTCAAGATCAAGCACTTTCAAATTCTCCAATTCCCATATTTCTAGAGGAACTTCACCACTAAATTCATTATAAGGCAGAGATAAAACTCTAAGCTCAGAAAGTTTTCCAATCAATGGTGATAACTTCCCCTTCAGTTTCCCAATACGATCAAAACAATTTTTTCTGATTCCAAATCTATGGAATGAAAACTGCAAAGTCTTAGAACAAGAAAGAGCTTGAGAATTACCTCTATACCCGTAAAGACCAGTGATGTTAAGCGAGATAACCCTGGAATTGGAGTTGCATGCAACACCAGACCAAGAACAGTGATTGGTATTGCTTGAATTCCAGCTAGAGAGAATCCCATGAGGATCAGAAACAAGGGACTTCAATTTCACGAGAACCGACTTGTCAGAGAAATCTTCCCCTGAAACTGAACAACAAAAACATAGAAGAAGCAGGAAAATGACATCTGGAATCGAAATTGTTCTCATTTCTTCAAGAAATGGATAATGAATTCGATTCGGGGAGGAGAACCCAGAAAAGAATAAGTCAAATAAACCTCCCCTTCTTAGCAGTTTTCAGACTATAGAAAAGGGACTTGAAAAAAAAGTGATCTTGTTTATTTGGGTACGCAGCAAATTGTGATTTCAAAGAGAAAAACGCGTTCTTTTTTATTTTTATTTTTTTATTTTATAATTGTTTTTTCCCTCCTCTTCTTCTGCTACTGGTTCTGAAGATTTTCTATTGTTTTTGTTCTATATATTTCTTGCAAGACTGAGTGTTTTCTTAAAGTCTATGAAGTGGGCCCGGATTGACTTTGGTAGTCAGCGTGGGGTCCCTATCTGGTCAATTAATTAGTCAATAAAAGGGTGCTCTCAAGGAACGTTGCTTCACATGAGTTGTTGAATGGATATTGCGGACCCACATGGTTCATAGTTGTTGGTTTAATTAATTAATTAATGTTTAAAACAGAATCGGGCCGACTTTCTTATTTTTCCCTTAAGCCGTAAATCAGACAAGTCTATGGTTATAATGTGACAACTTTAAAATCAGTTTGTAATAGTGTCAATTAATTTTACGTTGGTTGTCAAAGTTTATTTGTATTTTATTTGAGAAAAGGAAATGCCCAGGAAACCGATTAAAGATAATAAATACATTTCCATTTCTTTTCTCAAACATTGACTTAGAGCAGATTCTGTCTGATGCCTTAGTGGACCAAACACATTGAAAATTACTAGTCATAAATAATTAAATATAGTATAAACTCTCCCTTGCTGTATAAATTGAAAGGGATGGAATTTCTGGATGATTAAGAAGATGAAAGCCGACCAATTGGTCTAACTTTTAAATTTCTGCATAATCCTCAATCAGCAAAACTTAGATGACTGGCGCTCGAACTATTCACTGAACTTGATTGTTTCAAAAAGCTTTTATACGCTACGTGATCATTCCTTAAAATCTCAAATTTTAACTCTGCACATAAAATGTCTTTAAGTATTTAATTGTTGCATTTTAACTGATAGAATTTTAATGGTGGAAATGATTTTAAAGATACTATTCTAATTGTAAATATGTCCAAATGCTTGGAGTTTTATATGTAATTATCTCTTAAAAATTTATGCCGCATGTTGAAATCCTGAAAATAAAAAAGTCAGTGAAATCAGCCTGTCTTTGTCATTACAATCACACAGCAGAAGCTTTTCTTAATGAACAAAGGTCTAATATAACTAAAGGATCAGTGGATTAGAGACAAATTTACAGCACTAGATAGATATCATAAACATTGTTTTATCTCCAAAAAACTAACTTATATATTTTGTTGCCTAATTTCATCCAATTTTATAATACAGAAAACTCCATCACCTCCCCTTTCCCCCACTCCTACCATATATATATATATATATGACTGAAT